>WBMZ01011338.1:0-517345 GCA_013400975.1 Atrichornis clamosus
CCTGCCCGCCTCCCCGGGCGGAGAACACCGGCCCGGCCGCCTTCTCCGCCCCCTCCCCGTCCCCGTCCCTCTCCCTTCCCTCCCGGCCCCGCTGCCAGGGGCGAAGCCGCCCGCCGGGCCCCGCGGTGAGTCTGCCCCGCCGGAGTTGGGCGAAGGGGTGGGGGAAAGTTTGGGGAGGCCGCCGGCGGGGGCGGAGGGGTGGGCGCTCCGCGGGGACGGGGGTGTGCGGGAGCCCCGCTCCCCTTCCCGCGCCCTCGCACGCGTCCCTCTCCCTTCCTCCTCTTCCTCGGGGGGTTTTCTCCGCGCAACTTCGCGTGGAGCCGCTCCGGGCGGCCCCTCTCCTCCGCGTGGCTTTATTCCTTTTCATTTTACGGCTCCTAGTAGTTTCTCATTTATTTGGCGTGTTTTCTCGCGCGGCTGCTCCCCGCCGCTATTGTCTGCGGGCCGGGGCCGGGCGCGGTCCCCCCGCAGCCGGGCGGGGGTGGCGGCCCCGCTCCCGGGGGGACGCTCGGGGACGAGCCCCAGGGTACCCCGGCTGTGTGCCGGGCACACGCACCCGCCTGGCCCCCAGCCTCCCTCCGCTCCCTCCCCGCTGGAATTACAGATACCCCGATCGGAACCCCGCTCCAGGCTCGCAGACACAACTTTGTATCTCAGTTTATTGCACAAAAAGTCATCGCGGGTTGGTATCAAGAGTCCCCCGGAACACGCTGGTGTTGATGTGTGTCACCTTTGGGTCTCAGTGGCCTTTGGTGTCGCTCAGAGGGTCATTGCCGTGGGGCCTGTTTCATGCGTTCACTCTGTTGCTTGAAAATGTAACTATTTTTTTTCTTCTTGAGTGCAGACATTTCTTCTGAAGCAAATGCAGGAGTTTCTGGGTGAGGATTGTGAAAGGGTAGTTTTTCTTAACCTGTAAACTGTTGGGGTTATTAATCCACCTTCTGTGACTGTGTTGTCCCCACAAGTCATATAGAGGAGTTGGTATTTACAGAGTTCGATTTTGCTGATCTCTGGAATTGGTTCTGCTCCAGTGTCCTTTACAGGGCTTCATGTCAGCTGGAGATTGGAAGTGGAAAAAAGTGATTTATAAAAAGGTTTTTTCTTTGAAGAGTGTGCTGTACCAATTCTGTTGTGGATGACCAGATAGGGATTCGATAAAGGGATTAGAAATACTGTACTGCTGTAGGACAGTTGGTCACTGTGGCTCTGTGTAATCTTTGTCAGCCGTAAAACTTTAGGTACTCATGGAGATATGCAATGCAGTAGAAATATGTAAAGCATGTAGCTTCAGAGCTGAGTTTAGACAGTTGGTCTGAGATCCATGGATGTCTTGTGTGCTGGAAGTTTTGGCTAATGTAATCCAATCGGTTTTAAAGGGCCAAGCTACATTAATTCTATTCGTGGTGACTCTCTTCTGTCCCACGTTGGGTGTGTTTCTTATGTTTTGCATGCCCTTGCTGAGCTGTTGTGGAATTGTAAGGGTGAACCAAGTCCCACATAGTTCCTTAAAGGTAAGGTATTAGTGATTCATTTATTATAGTGTTAGAGGAGGTGTATTTTTATACATAGATACCTTAGTAGTGGGAGTAGATTGACATTAACCTCATAACATCCATGCCTGTGGATAGAAGCTGCTGTCTGTACTGGAGGAGCATTTGCTCAGAAGGTGCTTGCTGTGCTTTGGGACATGGTGACAGTATCTTGTTTGCACACTTTACATTAGGTTTGTTTGGGTTGGTTTTTTTTTTGGTTTTTTTTTTTTTTTACAAGCCTGATAGCAGGGTTAGGGTGCATTAGGCAAGGTGAGGATCATCTGGGCACGTGTTTTCCCTTGGCACTCGTGTTTTCCCTTGGCACGAGTTCAAGTGTGTACCTGTCTTCCGCGTTCACGGGTCGAGCCCCTGCGCCGCCTGTCTGTCCTTGCAGCGCTGCCCGGTGCTGGGCAGACGGGCTAGCCTGGGGCTGTTGCTGGAAGGGCACTGGTGTTGAGTTCTGCCAGGCAGACGGGTTTTGTAGGCAGCCTGAATGACGAGTCTCCCGCAGGTAGCGCGGATGAGCTGAGCTGCGTGACGGCGTTCCAGCCTGCATCTCCTGCCCGGCTCCGGCGGCCACGGATGGCTGGCATAGCCCGAGAGGTGAGGACACGACGTGTTCGAAGTAGCAGAGCCTAGCCAGGGACTGCAGCCAGAGAGAAAAGCAGGAGCTCGGTGTTCCTGATTTACAGCTTCGCTGCATCAAAGGGGGAAAACGCAGTTAAGAGCTCAAAGCTTCTTGTAGGAACAGAGCTCTGCCAGGTACTATCCGATGATGGATGTTTTTAAACACAGCCTGTATAGTGCAGCTTTGAGACTCAGGCATATGCAGAACTCACTAATCTCTCAGCAGGATCTACTCGTGAGTAAGCCGTGTTCTGGTCTAGGATACACTCCTGTGCTAAGAGAAGGATTAAGTACGGTTAAAGGAATCTGGTTATTCTATCCAAAGCATGAATTAAGACAGCAGTCAATAAATTATACCAGAGGAAAAAAACATAGATATATTTATTAGTGGTATGGACATGCTCCTGTGTTACAACGGCAGTGGATTCTTTAGTATAATTTTCTGCTGGACTAAAAAGTTTTAATAAACAACTACTTAACAAAAAAATTATTAGTAGAAACTGCTGTGCCTGCTGTACCTATTTCTTTTCCACTCTGTTTCCAGGACACCAGCGTATCAGTTTTCTCTGCCTGGTATTTGGTGGTGATCCACTCGCCATTAAAACCGACCTTGAAGCAGCTTGGAAGCTTTTGTGCTTATTACTGTAGCTGGTTATCTCTGCAATCTACTTGAGTGCTATGCTATTTCTATAGGGGTTCCCCACACAGGCAGTAAATAGCCTGAAGTCAGCTAAACCACACAGCTGATTAGTATGGAGGAACTGTTTGGTTTTGGCTTTGCTCTACTGGTGGAAGGCAGCGCTAAGAAGTTAAAAACTTGAGCAAAAGGCTAGATAGTCCAGGAAGCCATAAAGGCACAGTATGCCCTCCCTGAGTGGTTGTGGCTTCATGTTCTACCAGTCTCCTGGACAGGGAGTTGGCACTTGGCGTGGTTTCCAGCTGGAGGATAACTCCTGTTTGCAGGCACACGAGAGGCTGGATGTGGAAAGCTGGTGTGGAAAGCACCTTGCACCCTGCACCTTGTGATTACTGGGTGCTGCTCGGTGCCAAGTGCTCATGTGCTTGCTTGCATTGATCACCTGTAGGACAGATAAAGGTAATGAGTGATGTTCTGAAGCAGCTGATAGCTCTGGTGTAGATAGAGTTCTACTTTGTTGCCGTGGGGTTTGCCAGGGGGGATATAACCCAGCTGGGAAGCTGGTTCAGGCCTGGTGTGTACCGCCTGGACGGTCACGTCCACGATGCCCTGCACTTTTCCTAAACCAAAACTTGTTTTTAGGGTGTTAGATAGAATGAGATTTTTATGAATAGCTTAGTCATGCTTCTTTTTTTTTATTTCTGTTCTAAAACAGCTGTCAACAGTCTCACTGTGGGGAGGGAATTGACCACTCCTTGTGCTTACTGAATAGTCAGACACTTCAGCCTGGCATTGCATTTCTTGGTGATTTTTGGAAACAAAGCCGTGGATGTGGCACAATGGCTTCTTTTTATTTATTTATTTATTAAGCCTGCTTTTTTCCCTTGCAAATGACCTTTATGCTGATCTAGAAGGCAAAGCACATCACTGGGAGTTAGCTGGTTAGTTACTTCGGTTACTGATAAGAAAATATGATGGCAGTGCTCCAGGAAAGCAGCTATGCTGGGAACTTGTTGCTGCAGTGAAGCTATACAGATCTGTTTCAGAACGATATATCTCTATATATTTATGGTCGTTTGTCACGGAAACAGGGTGACTCCTCTCTTAATAGGTACATGACAAATAAGCTGCGACGCCACAGATCCTGTGAGCACTTTATTGTCCTTCTAGAGATGGCTGGTGGAGGCATGCAATAGGTAAAAGTTTGTGTCGTCCTAAGCTTGAACTGCAATTTTGTCATCTCATCTCTTTTGTGTGTTGATGTGGGTGTAAGCAGCCTCTCCCAGTTCCCTAGCTGGGCCATGCTGGGGTTTTTGGGTCTGTTCAGCAAACCAGACTGGAAAATGGATCCCAGTTAAGAATGCATTATTTTTTTATCTATACAATTCATAACTTGCGTCAGTTAAGAAAAAAAGTTTGTTCTCTACCTGCATCAGTTACCTGACTCATGTTCCTTTGTGTTATCACAAGCAGCTGCTGTGGCAAAGGGTCTGATGCTTCCACCAGCAAAAAGCTAAACTCCTGGAAGTGCTTTTCCGATTGCAAAGAAGGGATTTGACTGTGGTGCCCATCCCTGCTTTCTAACACGTGAAGACAGCATGTGAGATAGATGTGTTTCTGAGATAAGACAGTGAGTGGAAAAGTCAAAGTGTTTCATTTTTGGGTTCTGTAAGACTGCTATTATTTCTGTTGAGAGTGAAGGTACATCTTCTCTGCAAAGTAAGTCCTGCCATATTAGTAATATTTTTAAAAATTTGCTTTATAACCATTTTAGGCGGGCTGCTAGGTTGTTGAGGAACAGGGGAAGAAAGTGTAATCACAAATATTTTTAAGTAGCCAACAGTCCTTACAAAGTATGCAGTGGGATATCTTGCAAAAACTAAGCTTTAATTCTATTGTAGCTGTAATGGATCACATATTGCGACATGGTCAAGGAGTCTAAGAAGAGTATTTTATATATATTTTTAAAAACCCTAAAAATCTGATTCTGAAGAGTTTATTGGGTGATTTGTAATATGGGTGAGAAAAAGGTTAATTCTTTGCTGGCATAGCAATGTCGTTCTCACAGTCCAAACTCTCAAATATTTCATGTGGGATTGGAGAAAGCATAAGGAAAAACTACCCCTCAAACTACTGTCAGCACCTTCTACAGCACTTGTGTTGAAATTCAGTATATTCCAAGCATGTTTTGGGTGTGTGGTTGGGTTTGGTGCCTCTGGGTGAGCACTGCTGGTGTTCTAGGCTTCCGTGGTTCAAGGAGGACTTTGATTGTTGTGGCCTTGGCTGCAGCATCCAGAATGGTGCTTCTTCACCAATGAACTTGGAATTCTCTTTAGCAGGGGTTCGCTTGACGAAGTTAATTCTCTTGGACCACTTGTATTTTTCTTGAATTTCTCCCCTTCATAAAGACTGTGAATTCACTTTTTTATTTCTCCAAGATGATCTAGTCTCTTCAGTCAAATTTTTTTTTTTTTGGTGATTCCATAAGTTGTTCATCATAAATATTTTTCTTATTTGACTGCTCTTGTCTTTTCCAGAACTGGTGATAGTTTTTTATTCAGTAAATGTGGCAACTGAACTGTCACAGTTTTCTTGTAGGTTTGATTCTTTCATTAGGTCACCTTTTGATTTCCTTGAAAATCGTGGGGTGGAGACTGATTGTTCCTTGGATCCTGTGTAGTTACTCTTCTGAGATACTATTTAAAACCTATGAGTGCAGGTAGTTGCAAGTGATCCATTGCATCTTTGTTTCAAGCACTTGTAAAATTTTCTAATGGACTATACAAAATGTTTAGCATTTGCCAGAGCAGCTTCTGACTGCTTCTCATCTCTTGTATTTTTTTGACTACTGTCAGGTGGCTGATCTAACTTTCCCTTTAGTCTTGTTGCTTAACTGTTTTTAACTTAACGTTACATTTGCAAAATACACGGTGAGAGATTTCCCCAGATTGTTTTTTAATGTGAGATGTTATTTACGGTGTGACAGCACCACTGAGATTAGCTTGATCCAGTGTAAAAGGAAGGATTTAAGGATTTTCTTCTGTAGCAGCTACTTCAGGTTGTATTTCTGAATGCAAGGGGAAAGAAAATAGGGGATGAATTACTTATTGAAATACAAGGCTGAATTTTGGTGAGACTTTCTCTCTGTGAGTGTGATTCAAGGTGGTCATCTTAAAGCAGAAGGGTGTGTGTCATTGATGATGATGGTGTTCAAAACTTTGTGTGGAGAGAAAGTGCCTGATGTGCCATGTTTGAGTCCTCTGTGCTTTTTAGCACCCATGACTAATGCAAATTGGAGCAGTAAGTTATGTTAAAATCTGTGACATACTTTGTAGCTTCATCTAAACCGTATCTGAGGTTTCTGGCAAAGTTACTTGGGAAAGTAAATCTTTTTCCCAGTGTGTCTCTGCCCTCAGTGGTGTAACTGTTCTGTAAATCTGGATGCTGCACTTAATAAAACCATTACAAACAAAGATTTTGGCATGGAGCAGTTGTTCTAAACCGGACTGTCTTCAGACTCAAGCTACTGACTCACCCATTCTTTTTCCATGGATTAACACACCTGGCATGTGTCATGCATGGATGCTGGCCGACTCATCGTGTTCTTGCAGGTATCCCTGTTTTCAGCACAGGGAGGACTGGAGTGGGAGTGTGAATCTGCACAGCCACCTCCTGCAGTTAAAAGCCTCCTGATGGATGTTACTGCCGAGAATGTCCAAAGATTCCTTTTGCTGTGTCCCTGATGCTGCTCTGCTCCTGCCACGTTTCAGGTTGCTCGGGTGAAGTCTCTCTCTTCAGGGCAGCCATACAGAAAGCTGTGCTGGGTCAGGCCATGCGTTGTCCAGCCTCGTTTCCTGCCCCGTGGTGTTGGTTGTGGGTCCTTAGGGAGGTGCGAGAGCAAGAAAAGTGGTCCACACTAGTGACCATGGGCACAGTGGGCTTCAATACCAGGATGTGTGGCACATATGGCTTCCCAGCACATGTGGCTATCAATACCCGGCCAGATCTTGACATTTGCTGTCCATAGGAAAAGAGGGAAAATAAGGAATGCTGAGGGGTGAGATTGTTGAAGGGAACGAGTCTTGCTTGCTTTCCACACACGGGTTTCCCTCCTGAGTTTCCTCTGGGATGCTGAAGCCTTTGGTCCCATAATAGTGGTGGGACAATGAATGCTTGGATGGAGGAAGCAGGTGTTAAAGGAAGGCGGGACAGGATGGCCACGTTTGACCCTTATACAGAGTAATTTCTTTTGGCTCATGAGCTTGTGCACAGCACACTTCCTAACTGCTGAACCCACAAGTAAGATGGCAGCAAAACTGGGACTTGCTTTATTTTGAGTTACTATCACCCAGTGAGTCAGCTGAGGAGAGAGGCTTACGTGATGTACCGCTGGCGTTACGTGATGAATTCTGTTGTTTTGTTCCCTCTTACCATAAATCTTTCATTGCAGCAGCAAGGCTGTGGTGCTGGCGGCACTGGACATCTTCAGGTCTGCACTTTGTACTTGGGAGTGCTGGTTCTTAATTGTTAAAAACCAAACCGGAGGTGATTGAGTTTACTTGCGACCTAGATTCAGACAGTTTCTGTAGTCTGATCGGAAGGTCTTCGAGTTGGTGCAGAGGATGATCTGAGATAAAGTAAAACAGGCTGCTTCACGTGCTGTGTAGCAGATGTGTTCGCATCCATAACCCATAGACTTCCCATCTGGGAAGTAATGACAACACTCCATTTCAGTGGGGTTTTCAGCCTGTGCAGGAACCTCTCTTGAACATGGGAGTCAGTTTTTCCATCACTGAGTGTTTTGCAGCCACCCACCCATTTTTATGATGAGTGATCATCGTCTAAGAGCAGAGTGGATCACAAGAGGTGGTGAGCAAACCTTTTGTTGCATTAAGTGTAAATGTTTATAGTTTCTCCTCTCCTAGCAGCTGCAGAGAAGGTAGGTTGTCTCAGCTGGGTAGAGAAATAAAGACTAAACTCCTTTTATATGTACTGTCATAAAAGAAAGTCTTGTGTAATAAACATTTCATTTCACAAGGTCCAGGTGTCTCTTTATGCTTTTGTGTGATTCAAGGCAAAATGTTGCTGCACATGTTAACTGCAGGTTTTTTGCTATTGTAGTGCAGGTGCCAACAGGAAATAAATACACATTTGTCCTCAGACCCATTGTGTCAGGATGCTGGGGGTTATGTTGGTACCCACTGTGTGTCTGTGTTTGTGCTGGTGGCTCCTGTTGACTTGGGCACAGGTGTGTGAATCCACTTTTGCAGTACGGGCTTGGGAGTCTCCAAAATTTGAAGCTGCTTTTCTACCCTGGCCAGAGCTACTAATTAATTTTGAAAGAGTCTTTTGGTTATGTAGCCTGAAGAAGGATGTGTGTAGCATGGAGGCTGAGATTTGAGCACTTAACTCGCTTAAAAATGCTTTTAACTGGGTTAAAAGTACATTCTTGAGTGGGTCCCTTTCCTGTCGCCCTGGAAGATGCTGATAGGGAGTAGGGTGATGGGAGCAGATTTCTTGAGAGCTTTTCCACAGTTAAAACAGGGCTTTGGTCTCTGTTTTCATGAGCAGTGTACTAAGCTAGAAAATGAAATAGACCATCACATGACGGGCTTTCAGGTTAAAACTGTGGATAATAAATATGCTTGCATGGATGTTAAAAGGATTAATTGCTTGTGAAGTGCATTGAAAGTGGGAGAATTAAAGAAGTGCTTAAGTGGTGACTGATGCATGTAACACAGATCTGGTAAATTTGTTTCTCCCTCCTTCCTGTCAGTTTACAAGCTGTGTTTGTTGATCTCTATGAAATTAACCTGTCAGTCCCATGTTTTCCATGTATTCTGTGAATTTTACAATTTACCTATGGGCAGCACCTTTAAGGTGGTAAAATACTGTCTTTTCAGATGGTTTATCTGAAGAAGAGGTACCCTGCTAAATGTGATGTGCTTCCTTCTGCAGCTGGAATTGGCTCTACTTAAACCGCAGGGTTTAGTGCTTAGACCTCCCTGGTTTTCCCTTTATCAGATTAACTAGGATTTTGGCAGGACTTTGTGCTACTTTTTCTTAGCCAATCGACTTGCATGTGAGTGTTCAGTAACTTTCTTGCTTTATAATCTCAAAGTTCAGAAGTCTTTGGGTTGTTTGAGACTAGTAAGAGATCCTATCCCAGCAACAGTTTACGGCAGGCTGAGGAAGGGAAAACACTTGAGTACGTGGAGAGCAAGTTCTGAAATGAAAATTCAAAAACTTCTTGAGGAAGATGGAGGACCTGTGGCAAAGAAAGTGCTTGAAAATATCTTGAAAATACGTCTTCCTGAAGCTGCAAAACATGAGTGTGCTTTTTACTCTATCTGTCCTGGATTATTTGCAGGACCCATCCCCTCTGTGATGTCAGTTAATCTGTGAGATGGCAGATAAATGGCAAACAGTTACTGTACAGTTGCATTATATAAAAAGACTGAGCATTATGATAAAATGTATCAAGTGACTATAAACTTATTAAGTTTTTCAATACTCTGCCTAGAAGAGTTTTAATTTTTTTTCCACTCCCTCTCCAGGAATTAATTTGTAAAATGGTTGCCAGTTTTTACTAAAAACCTAGTTTGATCAGTGCTACTGATATTAATTAAGAAAGAATAATATCGTTTGCATAAACACCTGTGTATATTTATGCCTTGGGCTTGTGATATTTCAGTGCCAAGAGAAACTTAGTCTGTTTTGGAGGAAATGTGCTCTAAGTCTTGTTAATTTTTTTCTTTGGATAGGTACATCACTTGGTTTTTGCAGCAAAGGAAAGAAATTGTTTCCTTTGCAGGGATTTTTTTGATTCTTAGGTAAGTCTGAATCTGAGCCACTGGATACTTCAAGGAGTAGACGTGGTTGGAAGTTTGAATGAGCAGCAGCAGTTGTTGCAGTGTGGTTGTGTTAACGTGGCTGTGAAGCTTGGCAGAGCAGTGTTTTAAACTCCACACAAGAGATGTACGACTCTGTCTACTTGTGACCTTGTTGCTTCTGGCTGGGTGAAAAAAAAAAAGCCCATGATGGAGAGGAGAAAAAGAGCTGTTAGGATGCTGCTAGATGAAAGCCTGGCAGCAGTGGGGAATTTGGGAATACGCCCGAGCTGGGGAATGCAGTGTCGAGCTCTGGGAGCGTGCCTTCCAGCCAGGGAGAGTTGCAGGGTGGCAGTGGCGTGGACCACCCTGCGTGTTGGGAACTAATTGTCACCTCTGCTTCTTGCTCAGCTTCAAGCTGTCCCTCACTGAAGAGCAGCCTTTAGGCTGTGCACTGAGCAGCATCCTGTGATGGTGCAGGAGTGATCACTGCTTGGTGTAGGATGCTGAACCCCTCGTGCTGTGATGTGCCGCGTTCTGCTGTAGCTGCCTTGGTCACTGTCCTTCTCCCGCCCAGGAGCAGAGGCAAGATCAGAACAGATTTCTGTTTGCCTCTTTAAATTATCTGTGTCAACTCCCTGGTGTCTGTTATTCAGAAAATAAATTTTGCCTTGTACATCCAATGCAGAAAAGTGCTTATATATCCAGCAGACAGGAAATTGAATGAGTCTTGAACTATTCTTAATTTCTTGTGTTTCCTGTGGTTTTATTGTTTGTGTTACCAGCCCTAATATTTACATACTTTTGAATGAGCTTTTCTTTTTTTGGAAGATACTGCTTTGTATGCCTTGCAAAACAGGTTCTTCCATTTTTTTTTTCTAATAATCAAACAACCTACTTTCTCAAAGGAGTAGGAGAAAAAAACAAAGGAAGATTATAGGAATCACCAAAGGGAGATATCTAAGAATAGAATTTTTTTTGGTTGATGATATGCTGAGACTCATCCTAAACTTGCATCTATACTTCCAAATGTCCTGGAGCTCTTTGAGAGCTTTGTAAAACTTCTTGCATATGAAATTAAGTACTTATGGGTGCTTTATCTGAATAGCAGATGCATTTACAGTTGACATTTTAGATGCAAAGGTGCTTCCATGAAAAATGCTTGTAACAACAAAGCTGTATTTCCCACTGAAACCCCAAAGACATAGGAGGACAAGTTGGTGGAGTCGGCTGTGCTAATGTTTAAAAGTCGTGCTGGTGAGTCTTGTCCATCTGTGTGCCTCTGGAAACTGATGTAGTTGGTTTTTTTTTTTTTTTTTTGCAAAGAAAGATTTCACAGTTATTCCCTGCCCTCCTTCTGGATGTGGAGGAGTGGTGGAGGTGATGTTCTTGAGGAGCTCTGTCCCTTGGTACATCAACTGGCTGCCTTTTTCTTGGATGTTTGCTTTCCTTTAATAATCCTTTAGGAACTAATTTGAAATGGCCAATTTTTAAAAAAATGAAGTGTTCTCCACGGAATTTGTGATCAGCCATTATTTGCAGGTGTTACTGTTCTGTGTTGAATTTCCAGCTAATCTTCAAATATATATTTCTCTCAAAATGTAAGACGGAACTTCGTGGCTTTTCCTTTCAAATCTCTTCTGGCTGCCATGAAATAAAACCTATTTGCACGTTGATGAATAGTGGCTGGGAAGCCTGTCTGGTTCTGCAACAGGATCCATAAATAGCTTTAGTGTCTGGTTTACTTTGGGAAGGAAGGTGTCCCGTTGTGGCAGTGGCAGGAGGGGAGCCTTGCACTCACTCCCAGTAAAGTTGCCCTGTCTGGGCAGTGTTCACCAGCACGAAACTTTAAGAAACATGATACAGTGTCTGTGCTGAGATACAGAACCCCTTTGAAAGCTCAAGAAAGTACTGACATTAATAGAAATGGGTAATACTGGCCTTTTTATTTTCTCTATACCTCTGCTGTGGGCTCAGAGAAGACT
The DNA here is from genome assembly GCA_013400975.1 of Atrichornis clamosus. Lineage (NCBI taxonomy): Eukaryota > Metazoa > Chordata > Aves > Passeriformes > Menuridae > Atrichornis > Atrichornis clamosus. The sequence continues at coordinate 11,612 of WBMZ01011338.1, forward strand.
TGGAGGATCGTAACGTGGTGTGGAAAAAATGCTTTCCCCATCACCCTTCCTATCCCTTGCTGCAGGGAGCACCTTGGGACACGCACATTGCCACATGTGGTCCATGTCTAACACTCCAGTGTGTTCGGGTGGATGGGGCAGCACTTGGAGTAGCTGTTCCAGTTGCCAGACTGGATCTGGCAGCTAATTATCAAACCAGTTGGGTCTCAGGATTGAGGTTTGGATGAATGCCTCTGAAATGCACCCTTCCAGCCATTTGTAAGGATATTTTCAGCTTTGGTCTTCAGAGCATTTGGTTTGTGGCACAGTTGCTAAAGGAGAAACTGTCCTCTGTGATGGATCAAAAATCAGTTTATTCTGGAACCTGGAAAGAAAATGTCCACGTGGTTCAGGAATGGCACAGTTAACCATCTCTGATATCCCAGAAGCAATCATGTGTGCAAAAGGGCAGTGGGTGATAATTAGCTCAAAGTGGATGAGGCTTGGGATGCTGATGTCCTGTGTGGATGACAGTGAACAAAACGAAACCAGGGAAAGTTTCAGATCTGGAATAAAAAAAAGTTTAACTTTTGCCCCTTTAATGAAGCCCACGGTAAAACGCTCCCTTGCTGTGTGGTATTTTTCTTTTCTAAGCTGCTTGTGACGTGGTTATTGCTGCATGTTGTGAAATGTAAATAAGGCCAAGGTAGCGAACTCGGCATTCCCGGCTCCTTGGCAGTGTTGGTGAACGGAAACATCTGTCCAAGTCCTCTCTGGTTCCCTTCCCTCACACAGCTGCCCACTCTGAGCACGGCTCCAAAGCCCTGCGAACCCTCTCCTTAACTTTTCAATGTGTGCACCACACAAAAAGGAGGAAAAGCTGGAGGGTGAAGCGTGTGATTAACCTTTTTTTCCGTTCATGAGGGTTTTAGTGCAAGTCATTAGGATATCTGGTGTTCCTGTGCCAGCCTGCGACATGGGACAGACCTGATCTCATGCTCTTGGCACACTCCAGCTCTTCTCCTGGTCTGTGCATCTCATGGATTTTACTCTCAAATAACAACCCCTTGCGTGGCAAATGATTAACTATTCCCTGTCTCTCCTGTTCAGATTATACAAATAGGCTGTGGCAGGGTGTAAGCTTGACTGGAAAGGACGTGTTGGTGTGCAGGCCTGGACACGGGTGATAGGTGTTGAACTACTTCTTACCTGTTACAGAGGAGTGGGAGCCAGGGGGATGACACGAAACTGCAGCAGCAAGTGAAGAAGGAGAGTGGGAAATCACCCTGGTTATTCACTTGGTGTTTTCGCTGAGCTTGGGTGGGAGATCTCAGGAGCTTTTTGCTTAGTGGGCATTAAAAAAAAAACCCAAACAAAACCAAAATCAAACAAAACCCCAAAACCTAAGTAACCATGCAAATAATGCAGGAAATACGTAATGAATGTTTCATGATTGGGAGAGATAGTAACTGGGGCTTCAGAGCTTTAGGTTGGCTACAGGATGTAAATACTGCTTGTGCTGGTATGGGTGGGTGCTGTGTACCAGCTTCATTGACAGTTTTGACTCTAAAACTGACTTTGTAAACTTCAGACAGTGCTTTGAAGTTGTTTTCATTTAAACTAGAGAAATTGTTTTGAATTTTGTCCTGTTGGTGGAACTTGAAACTGAGACGTTGTCTTTACGAGGTGTTTTCATGATGGGTTTTTTTAGTGTTTTTTTGGGTGTTTAAAAAATTTTTTTTAAATCATAAATTGTGCAAAAGGGATGAGAGAGGGAATGGGATGCTCTTGTTCCTTTTTAAAGATAGGAATATCAACTATTTTTCCTTCTTCTCCCACCCCTTGTGTGTGTGGTGAAAAAGAAATGTCAGTTTTTAAACAGATTAAACACCTTTCTAGCACATAACATTGGTTTGAAGTGAGACTGCACAGCCAGGTTTCGATGGGTTAGGGATATATTAGGGGAATTAATACAACCATCTGTGATGCATTTATGAAAATTCTTTTGCGTATTTTTAAAGCTTTCAGTGTTTTTTTCCTTGCTATCAATATGTAAAAAATTATTTCTCCAAGGGAAACCTTAACTGTGCTAGCCAGGGAATAATTCTGCATGCTGTATATCCTGTTCTGAAAAAAGTGGGTTATTCCTAACATAAATTACATACTCAGAATTAAGTAAGATTAAAATTACAGTGAAGACAGGCTAATAAGGGTTTTACTCTGCTGAGGAATTTGACTTAAAGCCTGCATTGAAGCCTGAAGATGAATTTGAGCTGCCAATTCAGCTGAAGTGTAAAATGCCTCCCAGTCTCAACTGGAGTAAGCTAATGCAGAGTTTTAACTGAATTACATTCCCCCCCTCCTTTTCATTGTACACATTTATAAAGAATTATCCTCATGATTTTATTTTCCCCTCCGAGTCGTTCCAAATGCTAATACAAAGCATCATTGCATAATGGGGGGGTGGACAGCAGAATGCTTCTGTGTTCTTCAGGATTTCCAGCTCTGTAAATAATTGCTCAAGGCAAAGGTACACTAATATTATTTGATGAACAGGAAGTCTACAAATAGCCGTGGTATTTTGCCATAATTACATTTGCAGTGGTGCAGGTGTTGAGCCTTACCCATAGCCAGGAAAACCAGTGCTTCTAATAGATGGATTTGTAAGAACATGTGGATGAGGAGGTGGGATGTATATGGGAAAGAAAGTACATCAGCAAGTTTGAATTTAAAGGTTTGAAAACTAAAGTTTCAGGAGGTGTGTTGCTGATGGCATTGTTGCATCAGCTTGGCTTTGTAAGAGAAAAACAAAACCATCTGAACCCCCATTTCTTCAGAAATGGCAAGATACCCTTAGATTTTCTTTTTTTAAATGGGTTACGGTGGTCTTATGGTGCTGCTGGTCCTGCTCAGGGCTCAGTGGTGTTTGTTACTGTGGTAGTTTCGGCTCATGCTTTTCACACCCAAATCTTTTCTTAGCTCATGTGATGCAAAAATCCATTTCTTGATTGTGTTGGTGACCAGAGCAGCTAAGTGTGAATCTTGAGCAGCTGGTTAGGTGACACCCCACATCTCCTGCAGACAGTGAGAGTGTTCAAACACTTCATTAATACTTAAACGCTCTCAATGAGATGGCTGAAGGAAATGAAATACTGTCATTAAAATAATGCTGTCAGAAATGCCTGAAAGGAACTATATTGGGAGACTGACTCATCCTGCCCTTGCTCTGGGAGCATGGCTGGATGCAGTGGGAGGGTATCCTGCTTTTTTTTCCCCAACTTCATGACCTTGTATCACCAGCCCATGAGTTTATTTGGGAACAGACTGATGAAGGAGAGAAGATGATATGCAAATGGGAATGTTTCTGTGGGTGACGCTCATAGCTGAAATGGTCTTGGAGTAGTTATTTTGAGAGGAAATCTTGGCTCATGTTCATCGAGCTGAACTACCAAGAGCAGCCTGTGGTGTGCAAGAAAAAGGGATGGGGAGAAAGGAAGCAGGTGGTGAGAGGATGTGTGTGCCAGAGAAGTGGAGCACCACTTATGTTATGTCTTCCAAGCCCCTTGTTTTAACTCCCTCTAGAGATGGCCATTATTTTGAGTGGGCCCTGAGGTTTGGAGAAACGTTTTGGTATGTGTGTGAGGAGCAAGTATTCAGAAAAGTGTTGTACTGTGTGTAAACTTAGCATGGAAGTTTATGACTGGGATGCCTGCCTGTGATATCTTCACTTGAGTTTGGCTGTGAAGCTTCCGGGGACTTAGCAAAATACTTGTTGCCAGCCCACATGGGCTGGTGTAGAAGTAAATAAATACTTTTAAAACATTGTCTGTACTGTTCCTGAGTGTTTATCTCAGCTTGGGATGTTCTTGAAGAAATTTCTCTTTCTTAGTGTAAAAAGCAGTTCTTAAGATACTTAGACAGAAGTGGTGCTGCCTCTCCAGAAAGGAATATTTGTATAAATATTGGAAGTGTCTAATCTGGCAGGATTGTGACTAAGGCACGATACCGTGCCCGTGAGCATTTACACTGTAATTATGAATGGTTTGTGCTGTGAGACAGTGTGATGGCTTCAGTGCTGCTTTTTGTTATAAATACAGCGTCTTCTGGGCTGTTGTTTAAAGACTCCTTTGGAAGCCTGATTTAATAGTGAGGCTGAGTGAATAATTCAAAACCTTTTTATCAAGTACTTGTTTAAATTCTTAAATGAGCTCACCATAACCTTTTTATGTACCCCTCCTGCATGTGTCATACAAATATTAGAATAATTGAGTTTTACTAGTGCAAATGTTTCTGTGAAGCAAATTTTTAGAGCTTGATGTATGACTGTTTATGGAAAGGGGAATGTTAAAATCTCACACACCAGTGTCTATGCCAGAAACTTGTGCTGGCTTACTTAGGAAAAGGGTGGGGGACGGGACCCTCGGCTTTGCTGGAGCAATCCTAACTGAGCTGGTTTGTCAGACTGACTTGTTTGCAGTTTAAAAACGGAACACATGTATTTAAAGGAATTCCAGATATATCTCTCTTACAGGCCATTCTGCAAACAGTAGCAGTACTTAGTTTAAAATATTTGCTTTTTTTAGATAAGTACTCTTTCTGACTCTTTTTTCCTTTTCTCCCCCCTTTACATGAGATGAAGCAGCACATTCAAAATGCATCTGCTTAGCATCACTGAGTGGCTTAACAAAGGGATGCAGACCAGAGAAAATCCATAGTTCCCTTCCAGATTTGATCATCCCTTGGCTTGAAGTCCAGTCCAGACTGGAGGAGAGCCTTGCAGATAGGTAATTTGAGTGGATTTAGCATAGCTACCCACATGTATTAATGTTTGCAGACTTGCTGGTGAAAGCTCATTAGTGCTAAGTCACTTTTGAGTACTGATGGTCTTTAAAAAGGCAAATGAAAGCCTTGCAAGCCTGGAGAATTGGCATCCATTTGTCTTCTGCTTCTGAAGAAAAGCTTCCACTTAAAAATGGAAAGCCAGCTCAAGAAGCAGGAGTTGAGGATTAGGTAAGGAGCTGGGCAATGCTGTATTCTCAGTGGAGAATTGTTGCTTAATTGGTTACAAGAATTTAGTCAAGGCTGTTTATTCTGTTTGCAGACAAACCTTCTCCTGTGCATGCTCTGGCAGTCCTCTAACCTTCCTGGCACTGCTAAGCGTGTGCTGCTGCTTCCCTCAGAGATGAGATGGAAAATCCTTACTCTTTCAACATGTCATGAGTTTGCAAAGCCTGATTCGCATGTACAGGGTTTGCTGCCTGGATTTCGGATTTCTTTGCTGATTTTCTTCCTTGAACCCTGCTGAAATCACCTTTAACAGTCTAAATGTTGTTACCAGAGAACTGCCCAGGAACGTGCTGAACTCCAGCTATTGGTAATGCCACATGCCCCTCACAGTGTACACGGAAATCTGGAATTGCAGGCTCGTGTGGCAAAGCAGATTCTTGGAGTGACAAAGAAACTACTATTGAAATCTTCCATTGCTTCTGATCGCAGTTATTCCAAGTGTAACTACTTACAGTACAGATGCTAGAAACCGGGCATCTGTATATCCATACTCAGGCCTATCAGAAACAAAATGTGGTCTGTAGAAGTAGGAACTTTAAGGTTTTGGGGTTATTAAAAAAACCAACCCAATCCCCAAACCCTGGCATCATCACAGCAACCAACCTTGAATTTTCAGAAGACAGGCAGTGAAATGTAAGAGCCAAGTACATGCTGCTCTTTTTCTGGCTTTCTTGAAACTGTCATGTGTGTAAAGTCATATTTTCACTGAACAAAATGAGTTGTATCCAGCTCTGTAGCCGTGGGCATGGACCTCTGGTTGTGGTTTTCTTGTTGTCGGTTTGAGTGGGAAGTGTGTTCAGACTTGGTCTGACTTCCTCACATCAGCTTCAGCAACTGCTGCAGTTGGGTCTTTATCAACCTGGAAAGACTTAACCAAGGAACATTTTGTTCATAGCTCTTTTCCTTGTGATGCAGTGAGTGTCAGCTCTAACTTGCCAGTGTTGGTTCCTCAGACCTGAGAACAAATGCGAAACGTTGGGTGGACTTTTGTTGCTTGTTTTTAATTAAATATTGGTGCAACAAGAGTTGTTTTGTGACAAGAAAGACCCAACAATCTTACCAAACATGCAGAACAAGCAGGCTGTGTCTTGTCATCCCATTACGACATTCCCACTGTAGGAAACACCCTTTGTGCTTTGATAAATTCGTCCTTATTCATAGTGTGAAACTGCAAATTAACATGTAAAATTGCTTTTGTACATTGCAGATTTATAACAGTATGTTATCTCTTCAGATTTGTGTTGCAAAGTCTGTGTGAAGATAGGGGAGCAATATTACCTTATTTATTATGTGGGGAATCTGAGACTTGACATCTTTTTCTGAGGTACCCATGAAATCTGAGCATTTGCAGAGTTTGCTGCAGTTTATGATTGAAGCTGGTGGTTGCAACAGGCAAGATCCCACTGCAGCACAGAGTGGGGAGAGCAGGTACCAGCTGAGCTTTGCCTGAAGTCAGGTGTCTGAGGAGATGCAGGCTGGGAGCAGAATAGAAAGCAGTTGTTACCTCCTGGTTCCCTGATTCTTTGATCACTGAGAAGAAATTACGTGACCATGGAGCAAATTGATCTGTACAGTTTGTGCTGAAGTTTTGTGTAGTATATGTAAAATAACCTAAAGAAGGAGCTGGTTCAAAATAAGCTCTGGATTTTGTTGTAGTTTGTTGCTATTTGGTTGCATATGGGTATTCTGCAAAGCCAGGGTTAATTTGTCAGCGTTATCCCCATACATAAATGTCTTTGATACTTCTCCCTCTCTGTGGTGACCTGTGGACCACCTCTGTTGGGTCTTCATGCCATTTTAGGTTTGGTTATTCCCTCTTTCTGCCCAACAGAGATTGACACTCCATTCTTGTTTGATTCTAACTGGTGCCTTTAAGTCTTCCCATTCATATATAATAGTGTGTTAAAAAACAATTTATTATTTTTGCTTGGATTGATCTCATTCAGTATTGTCAGAGGGGAAAACAGTTAAAGCCTTAATGTGTATTTGAACTGGATGGAGTAATGATGAGGTATAGCTGAGTTATTTTCTTTCTTTTAAAGCTACATGTGATTTTCTGCTGTGGATATTTTGATTCTTGTTTATTTTGCTCCCTTGTTTGGAGAAGAATAGTCTGGGAGAGGGGAAGGAAGAGGCAGGGTTTACCCCTGTAACCATCATTGTTAGCCCTAACTTCTGGTAGAGCTTTGCTGCTTTGGCTCAACTTTTTTAAACTTGAGAAATGTGTTTTTGTTTGCTTTTCCATCTTGTTGCGTTTAAAAACTATTCTAACTATACCAGATTGTTTGAACATTAATGGGAGAATGTCTTTCAGTGTCTTGATAGAGTTTCCATGCAGCTTTTCATCCGCCAAGTACTGCACTGGGCTCTCACTGGTGAGGTTTTGCTTGGTTAGCTCTAAGAATCTGCAAAGCAACTGTTCACAATTGCTGACATATGTTAAGTAATGTGGCAATCACCATCCTGCTCTGTTGAAGTCTGAGAGTGCTCATGTTGACAATAAGAACAGGATTTGACCTGAAAATGATATGTGAACAGTCTTAATCTGGAGACCATTTCTAGGCGGTGTCTTCCCTCTGACTCTGGCTAGTTTATCCTTTTGGTCTTTGGTGTTCTGTTTTTTTAAAAATTATTTACTCAGTCTCTTAAAATGTACCACATTCTGCTTTATCCATGTATTTTTGAATTATTCAACCACGTGTGTATTTGGTGATGCCAATTTAAGAGTAAAATCTCAGTTCTGTAGCTGAGTATCGGGAGAGTTAATGCTACTTCTAACAATAATGGTAGTGGTATAATGCTTATTAATAAGAAATCCATCATCTTCCACCTCCTTCCTCCAAACCTCTGGTTTTCAGCTTTGGAGCAGCTGTAGTCAGCCTGTACAACTTCCCTTCCTCCTCTCATGAATAAATCCAACTACCTTATCTTCTCTATCGGAAAGTCTTCCCTGGCTTTAACAGCCTCTGGAGGAGGGTATAAAGGGGGCTTTCACTGGCTAACAGGAAGCGAAATGAATGGAGAAACTTTTGATAATGCCCCGTCTGTCTGAGCGCGGGATCAGCCCGACTAAATTGTACCAGATTAGTGAATGATAGTGCTTCAGCCGGGGCCAGAATTCTAAGTTTTTAATCTTGGGACAAGCAATGATTTCTTCCTCCTAAACACTGGTCAACGCCCTCTTTGATTTGGAGGCTGCAGTCATCCATATTCAGTTAGTTTGGGTGTGTGGTTTCTTTTTTTTCTTTCCCCCTTCTTTTTTTTTTTTTTTTCAGTCTGCTGTCATGAGTCTCAACAAGTTTGAGGGTTTTGTTTGGTAGCAGTGATTTTGGTAAGACCTGTCGTGGCCACATGACATTTTTGCCAGTAACTTGTACTTTGCTTTAGATTTTTATGCCTATAAAGAAGTCTGGTATATCACATCTTTCTTAATATTGATACATGTTGTGCTGCCTCGAAGTCTGTTGCAATTAGCCCTGGGGTAGTTTGGGTATTGTTTTTATAAGCAGCATTTTTGTTTCTGGACACCTTTAGCCTTACTGTGTGTGTGTGTCCATGTGTGAATCCTCCTCGATTCCCACCCCACAACTTGACCCAAACTTTCTGATAATCCAGCTCAGTGGGAGGGAGAGATGACTAAAAATCTAAATGGAGCAGTTCAGCTAATTGCCTTAGGCCTGACTTGTCTGCTGAATAACACCAGTTTTATTGCAGTCCAACGTGATTGACATCTGGGGAATTGCACTGGTATAATGCTGGCAGCAGCAGTGAAAAATCTGCCCTATTGTTTCTGATGCGTTTGCTGTCTGAGGAGCACCTTTTTGTTACAAATAACTGTCTGAAATGCAACTAATGGACTGAATGTACTTTTTCTTTAAGCCACTGACTTTTCTCGTTCCCAAGGAAAAAAAGTGAGTGATTGTAATATCCTATTTACTAAAACTTTGCCTTGTTCTGTGTTTTTTTTCAGGCTTTTTTTGTTGGATTTTATTACTGAAAAACTCTCTAATGACGGCTTTGCTTAGGTAAGTGAAGCAAGATTTTTTCCTGTGGTTTTTTTTAGAATCACTTCCCCTATCTTAACTTCTTCTGCATGTTGGGTTGTAACGTTGAGCTGCCAGCCAGCTGTGCTGCGTGTGCTGTGGTTAAGGCTAGAAAGATGTAGTAAACAAAAGTAGGGGTAATGCCTCTAGTATGACATAAGGACCTCATTTATTCATTTAACCAAATGAAGTGGACATGGTGCAGAATAATGAAATACAGGTTTTATCTGCATATTGCTGCATAATCTCATCAGTTTATAAAATTTTTTTCAAGAGATGCTCTGCATTTTTGTTTCCACTGGAAAGTAAACTTGTTGGTATCACTTAATGTCATTTTATTGTGAAATGAAACCTTAATACTTCCAGGTTTTTATTTACAGTTGCTCTTCCTCCATCCCTTTCTCTTCCCTGTTCCTCTCAACAGTTCTAGGCAGGAATTTCTGACATGGAGAAATCATTAAAAGCTTGAGAGTTTTATATTCTTTTTAGCCCTAAAGATGGGAGAGCATGAACACAAGTTCAACACCTCCCTTCGATCTTGTGAACCCGATCTACTTAATGCTTAATTCTGTGATTCTGCAATTTGTTGTATTAGTTGGAGTTGCTTGTGGTCCTGGATGAGGCCAAAAGCAACTGCAGTATTCACATGGGAATATAGTATCCTAAGGTCTGTGCTGACAAAGATAAAAGTGCTGCTAGTCTTTGTAAAGTGTCTGTGAATGGGTCTTCTTTTTTCTCTCCATCTGGTTTCTGCAGTACCCACCCTCTCTTCTTTCTGCTCTGCTTCCAGTGGATGGTCAGCATGGAGGCGTTTGGCCTCTGTCCTTGAGATGAGGAGCCTCGGTGAAGCAAAATTGATTCAGTCTTAAACCTTGACATCTTTTCCAGTATGCCTTTCCCTGGCATTTGTCCCTCTTCAAGGAGGACTTCAGTAGCTTGAATAGGTCTTTAGCCCAAAAACCTAGTTTTAGCAAAACAGACAACTCCAGAGAGGCTTTTGGGTTCCCTTTAGTTTTCCTTTTAGATAGCTCATCTGAGTTTATCGATCTGCCATTCCTTTGCTGGACTCTGGGTATTTTGTGTGGCATGGTTTTTGTCTTTTCCAGAAACACACAGGAACTGGCTGGTGGCCTGCAAACTGTGGGTGAGCCAACAAAAGTGGAAAAGTCCTTAGCAGAACCCTCTGAGAACATGTCTGAGATACTGTTGCTTGGGTTCCAGCACCACAGTGATCCTGAGACCTGCTTGCCAGAGCAGTGTGCTTGAGGTTCCCCCATGTCTGCCTCAATTGCTTGAGGAGAGACTAATTTGTGGCCTGAGGCTGTATTTATTGATGCCACTGCCTGTCCAGAGGGTGTAGAGGACTCTACAAACAAGGGAAGTATTTAGGCATCAGTTTTAAATCCTTTTAACTTTGTATATTAGACACATCTATGAATATATGCAGACTGAGCTAATAAATAACCGGGGAATGGTAGTTAAGAGGAAAGGACATAATTAATTCTGACATGTACTCTGTTTTAAAGTTGGGTCCAGAGCAGTAATGTGTTAGGCTGGGAAGGTAAACACTGTCATTATTCAGCAACAAAACACGAACAAGGCTGACACTGTTTTCCTCCTTTTGATATAATAATTTTTTTGCAACAGTTTGGATATCTTTGGTGGTCTTTGTTTGGTTTGGTGGAAGCCTGATGAAGCCCTACCCTTTCCGAAGGGCCAGTCCTCCTTTATTTGAATTGAGTTTTGTATTAGTGCTGCTTTGCTGACACAGAACGTGTGCTGTTCCAGAAGGCTCTTACTGTTTGCTGCGGTTGGGGTGCTTGGCTGGAATTCCTGCAATATAGTTTGGAGGGAGGTGTTTCTGTTTCATCAGGTGATCCCTTTTCATCTCCCCACACTGCAGTGTTAACCCAGGTCAAATGTACATGTTGCATTAAAAAAAAAAAATTCCTTTTTATGAAGATGCTATTAAAAAGCCAACATGACTTTCTTTTAACTTGTAAATTTTTTTTTTCCCCCTCCATCTACACCAGAGTGCAGAGGAAAGGGTTAACTACAGCAAATGCAACTTTACGTGGTCCTTCAAGGTTAATGTGTTTGGAGCTTTTTTAATGGGGGAATCCTCACTTTGCATCTTTAAAGCTGCTGTGAGAATGATGATATCTTTGCTAAAAGGAATAGCTGTCATGGTAAAAAGTTAGATAAAGGAAGGTAGTTAACTTTTCAGCTTGAATAATTAATTATTAATAGGAAAAAAAGCTAAAGTGATTGTAGTTTGAAGTTCCCCTCCTTGCTATTACTCATAACAGAGCCTCTGTCCTCTCCTTCATACTTCTCTTTTTAGCAAATTTCTTGATGTACAGTTACACACACAGAAAAACTTCATACACATATTTCTGCCTTGATGTGCTCCTCACAACCCAGCCTGGATAGCAGAAGATCACTTGAGTTCACATAAATGAAGATGTGTGTATATCCATAGTGGTTTGGTGTTGTGCAACCCTTCCATGTCTCTTCCTGTGGAGTTTTCTTACAAGTTTTGCAGCTCTGGCTCTTCCAGCAGAAGTCTTGGGCAAAAAAACACTCACGGAGACACCTGTGGAATAGCTGATGCAGCTCAGCAGCCACCTCCTAAAATAAGTGGTGGAAGGATGCCTGTTTCTCTTAGCAGTATTTTCTTTGGAAGATGAGCATCTCCTCAGCATGTCCTTGGCTCTTTGTGTTTCCCTACCAAGCTGTAGCACTGAATGCTCCTTCTTCCACTGTTCACAGCTCCGTTTAAAATTTCTTGGTTCTCAGTATTTCTGTGCTCCTTCAGGGTCTGCTCCCTCTGATTGCAGATAGCTTTCAGAACTCCCAGGATTTTGGAGAGGAAGGGAGTCCTTCCTTTGTACGGATCCAAAAGAAGTTGTGTGTTGTCAACTTGCACAAGATCTTTCTTCAAAGTATGAAAAGTATTTTTAGGGGGGGGGATCTGTTAGAAAATTATTAGCCCTTGGTGGGTGGCATGAGCAGCATTGACATGACTGTGGTTCGTGTGCTGTTTATTTTGCAGCCAGTGATCTTTTTATATTGCTGAAGCAGATGGAGGAATTCCCAGTTCCACAAGCATGACCCTGGGGGAAATTAGTTGGGTTTAGGTTTCACCACTTGGATGATGAGGCTAGCCTGAGAGAGAGATGCCATCCGTGTGTATGGAAATGGTCTTGGCCAAGATCTTGTCCGGGGACGTAAAGCCTGAGAAAGGACCAAAAGGTCAGCTTCAGCTTTTTAAAGAATGTGATGTATGGTTATTCTGTGGCATGTGTGGACTGTTGCTTTTTTATTTCAAAAAGGGTAAAAAATTCAGTTACAAGCTTGTGTTTTTTTAAAATGCTCTAATTAGAGCTACAGTTAGCTCTAAAGTAGAGCCTACTTTACAACTGCATAAATATTTATATCTGTGATACTGAAACACTAATGATAAAGAATCCCAAGAGGTTTTTTCATTGCTACAAAGCGAAGAACATTTCTCCCAGTCTCTGCCTCTTAGCACCTTTCGTCCACTTCACCTGCTTCCCTCCTACGGAGCTGAACAACATGCTCCATCTACACACACTGAGACTTTATTTTGTTGCATCTATAGCAGTCTTAAGTAATTACTCTGCAGTTCTAATGCTTGTTACAGAAGTGAGCTCCTCTGCTCGTGTCAGTTGAAGGTCTGACATTTCAGATGGTGTCTAGAAAACTGAAGCTCTGAAATAGGCTAAAATGAACAGCAGCTTGTTTCCTCTTTGCTCACATGGGCACTTGTTCACTTCCCCATCTGCTTCAACTTTGAAGACTGCTGAGGTTCTTCCTCTGTCTGACCCATTTAGCATAAGCTAGAGAGGATTGTCTTTCTTCAGTAGACAAGTTTATAGGGCTTCAGCTTGTTCGTAAGAAATCCTTAGAGTTTTGAGTGCTGCCTTTCTCCTTTCCCCTTCAAAACTGACTTGCTGTTCTTTGTGTACAAATTAGGGTAATAATTCTTCAGTCTGTAGATAGAGGGGAGTTATGCAGTGCTTAGGCATGAGGGCATGTAAAGTGTGCTGAGGAGATTTCACTTGGTATCCATGATTTTAAGTTTTTATCTCGTCCAATTTCAATTTGTGGTCCTTGCACAAAAGAGCATCAGCTGTAGAGGAGGGCTTTGCTCTCCAAGTCCTTGTACAAGTGTAGTTCCAGAGTACAAAATCAGTGTGAGCTTGGAGATGCAGAGACACCTTTATAGGAACATGTAATTGTTCAGTGTGCTTGCCTTGCTCTGTCCTTGCTTTCGCACTTGAGCACCTACACCATTAATTGGTTTGCATGTGTGAATGGTTATTTTAGGATAGCATTAAAACTCACTCTCAGCTTTACTGAGGTTCTGCAGACCAGCCTTTCTCGACTTGAATTTTCAGGCTTTGTGATCTGCATGTGGTCCTTCTGGCCTCTTGGTAGCAGGAGATAGCAACCACAGAGAGATAGGCTGTAATTTTGTCCTGCTTTGAACATGTGGGATTCTAAGTATTTCCTATGAGATGTACTAGTAGTATAAACAAACTGTTTTGTTTAGTATAAGCTCTTTATCCCAATAGGATTGGAGACATCTTATAAAGCAATCACTGTAAATTTAAAACTAATATTTGGCATTATTTAAATAAACATAAATCAAGCTAGTATACAAACAACACAAGTTCCCAGCCCAGGGACCTGAAAGACAGACCTACTTGGACATAGGCTGTATACTTTTTGTTCATTTCCCTGTTAAATTTAAAGCACTGCACACCTAGTCAATACATTTGAAAATTTACGTCAATGATAGAATGAATAAATGTTGCAGCAAACACAGATTTTAGTGCTGAAATTACAGAATACATGTGAGTAGATGTTAAGGATGGCAGATATTTTTCCGATCTTCTGGTGCAACATCTTTGCCACCCTGGTTGGTTTGATACAGAGGACGCCAAATGGAAGCCTTTAAGCTGGAAAGTTGAAGTACTGGGTATTGTGTTGTGAAAGGTCTTGTAGACTGTGGGAGTAGATGAGTTATTTCTAAAACACAACGCTGCAAAGAAGTTTTGATGCCAGGCTGTTAAATTTCATTGCTGTGTTAATTAGAAGGGAAGAAGCCCCCTTATTTTACAAAGTTTTCCAACTCAGTTGAAGCTCTATCACATTAGATGAGACAACTAAATGATCAAGTACTTGTCTGAGTGCCAGAAGCCTTGTGCTTCCAAATTAATTGTATTTTTATGAGCCAGTGTTAACCTTTTGAAAAATAAGGCTTAGGCCTTGGAAATAGCAGATGCTGATGAATACGGGAAGAGATGGGGAAGAGAATATAGTGTTCTTGGTAATGAGGTGGTCTCTGGTGCTCTAATTTCACTTACCAAGTAGCTATTATTTTTTGTATATAAAATGTAAAATTTCGTCTTTGAGGAACTTCATTTTGGGAGGTGGAGGAGTTGAAAGTCCTTTCAAGGCCTGAGTTCAGCTGATAATCCAATAGGGAATTCAGTATCTTCATAGATGGAGAGTGTATGAGCTTTTTTAAATTGTCAGGCTTTTCAAAAATGTACAGATTTGCAGATGTGTGAGGGATGGGGGGGGAAGCTCTTGCCTCAAATGGTGGTAAAATTTAAAACTCGTATGGGTATGGCTCTGATCAGCATTCATTTCAATGTTCCCATAAAAAGCTTATGACTTGGCAGGGTTTCAAGGACTGAAAAGAAAAAAGCTCTGTATACAACATGTTTTATTAATGTTGAAGGAGTAATGTTGCTGTATTTCAGTGTCTGCCACTGCATAGAATAAGTTCTTTTTGGCTCTTGTATGCTTTGACTTTTCCCCTGAATAAAACAAGGTGTGACTTCACATCTGCTTTTTCCTAGTAGCCTTGTATTAATCAGGAGTATACATATTTCCAAGTTTTGGCTAGCTTTCATCCTTTTTCTTTCTTAAATTCTCCTGTGTTGCAGAGCAAATTCATGATTCTTGACCCTTAGCTGATACTGTGAAATGTATTTGCATAAACCTTGATGTTAAACATCACATCCCACTTACTTGTGATGACTTTTTGCCCCCTTTTAAGCTATATGTGAAGGTGAGTTTGAAATTAGGCAGCTGAGAAAGAAGTCGTCTGTTAAAACTTGGCCAATGTGGTTGAACTAATAAAAGCAAATCTAAAAAAACCCAACTTTTAAGGGAAATCAGTGCTGTAAAACATGAGCTTTAAGATGAAATTGCTGAAGATAATCTGTGCAGCCAAAATGCAGGAGAAGGCAGATAAGTCAAGCCCAAAATCACAGTTCAGAGCCACATCCCGGTGTTACTCTGGTGAGATCACCTCTGCGTGGGGCTTGGCTGGTGATGAAGGAGTGGCTGAGGGAGACGGCTGGAGCGGGATCGCTGGCGGTGCGCGAGCCATCGGGGCACGCTCTGGGACAGGGCTCTGGATTCAAATCCCGAACACCGGCCTGGCTATGGGACCAGCCCGGGGCTTGCGAGACAGGAGAAGGGGAGTGTGTGACTTCCTCAAAGGAGTTTTTATTCCCTGAGTAACTGTGCGGGTTTTGGCTGGAGTGGAGTTAATTTTTGTCATAGTAGCTAGTATGGGGCTGTGTTTTGGATTTGCGCTGGAAACTGTTGATAACTCAGGGATGTTTTTGGTACGGCTGAGCGGAGTTTACACACAGCCAAGGCCTTTTCTGCTTCTCACCCCACTCCACCAGTGAGCAGGATGGGGGGCACAAGGAGTTGGGTGGGGACACAGCTGGGACAGCTGACCTCAGATGGTCCAAGGGATATTCCAGACAGTATGGAGTCATGGTCGGCATACAGAGCTGGGAGAAGAAGGAGGAGAGGGATGTTCCGAGTGTTGGTGTTTGTCTTCCCACATCGTTACATCTGATGGAGCCCTGCTTTCCTGGAGATGGCTCAACACCTGCCTGCCCTTGGGAAGTGGGGAGTGAATTCTTTGTATTGCTTTGTTTGAATGTACAGCTTGTACTTTACCTATTAACCTGTTTTTAACCTCAATCCATGAGTTTTCCCACTTGTGCCCTTCCAGTTCTCTCCCCCATCACACTGCAGGGGAGTGAGCGAGTGGCTGTGGGGGCTGAGTTGCTGCCTGGGGTTAAACCATGACAGTTATACTGTTAAAAATTGACATAGCTATAGCTCAGTCTTATGCTTCTGATTTGTGAGTACTATTGCTTAATTAACAATTATGAAGCACTTGGAGCACTTTTAAAGTGCTGTAGGATTGTAAAATACTGCATTTGCGTGTGCACGCTCTTAAACGTGGAGATTTCCAACTCCCGCTGTGCGAGTGCTTGGCTGAGTCACACAGGCTCTTCCTTACCCAGTTCTCTCTTTGTTTGCTCACTCCTCCCATTTGACCCAAGTTCTTTCCTTGTCAACCTTCCTGTCATAGATTTGTCTCTTGTCAGTCTGTCCCTCGAGAAATAAGCAGTGCTGCTTCACAAGTGTTCAAGGTCAGGGTGGATGGGGCTTCAAGCAACCAGATCTAGTGATCTGTAGCAGGGAGGTTAGATTTGATGGTCTTTTACGGGTCCCTTCCAACCCAAACCATTCTGTGATCTCCTCCACAGAAGCCCCTATGAAGGTTGGTATCACCCCTTGACCTGTTCTAAGAGTGCTCTTCTCCACACCCATGAGGTTGGGCTTCGGTTCCTGGCAGCAAACAAACTCTTTCTTTCTCCATTTCCTTCCTTGTCTCTCTCCCAGGCCCTGCACAGAGATCTGGCAGTTTCCCTTTAGGGAAACCATTTGGATTTCAGTTTGCTCCCCTGGAGAAGAGTCAGGTGAGCCTTGGCTCCTCTTTCCCCCAGGGTGGTCATGGAGATTTCTGGAGCTGAAGAAGCATTCAAGGCAGCAGCCGGACTTGGCCTGAGGTTGCAGGTGGATGTGTGTGCAGGTGCAGGTTACAAGACAAAAGTGTTTTGGTGCTGCCTGTGGCAGGGACAGAGTGAGAAGGTGCTTTTCCAGGAGAGTTTGGGAGAAGGTTCGTCTGGAGCTGATGTGGCTGTTGTGGCCTGGAGCCGTTCTCCTTCTGCAGAATCATCCTGTAATGGCAGCTGCTGCCTTTGTGAGGCACTTGTGTTGCCTCTGTCTCACCCATAAGCATTTTGAAACTTTTCTTTGATATTCACCGGTACTAGACAGCTGAAAACCAGCCATGTGAGCATGATTTGATTAGTTATTTGTAGAAATCCCCCCTTTCCAGATCAGAGTAGGCTGGATTTTTCAAGAGGCGTAATATGTTATTTGCAGATGGAAACAGAGCACTGGAGTGTTTAACGAGAATCAGTAATACCAACTGCTTCACCAAGAGCTGGAATCTCTTTGTTTATAACCATACTGAAGCTCTCTGGGACTTGCTGGTGTTACCTGCAGGGCTGGCTCCAGCACTAATGGCCCTTTCTGAAAAAGGGAAAGCTCATGTAACTTGGTCTGCTGAGCCAAGGCTTTAATTCAGGCGTGGATAAAGCAAGGAATTTGATCAGGCTCCTACCGTCGGTCACACTTTGAGCTAAGTGGAAAGGAGTAGAGCTGAGTTGCAGAACACAAGGTTTTTCTTGTGAAATCTGAAGTGTTTGGCAGATCCCTGAAAAATATGCATGAGTAGTCCCTATCAAATTGCTACGTACTCTGGTTCAGCTCGTTGCCGTTACCCTTGTGCAGTGAGCTTGCTGCATGGATGGTGTGGATGGTGGAAGAATTCAGTTTTTATTTTTGTCGTGTCAGCTGGTTCTCTCAGCATCTCCTAATCTTTGATATTTATGGCTTGAGTTAAGGTGTGTGTTGAGTTGCACTTAATCCTAAATCAGGACTATACTCAATCTAACAAAGGATGAAGAATTCTGTTATGCTGGAACCCTTCTTGAGGGTGGGTTATATGAGTTTTCTTAAAATAAAAATGAGGGGAAGGGAAGAAAGAATAGATGGTTAAGTGGTTTCAGTCGCTATTAATGTTTGCCTACTGCAGCAGTAGCTTGTATTTCACGTCTTTTCCCAGGGGTGGGAGAGGAAGAAAGGAAAGGGGGAAGTTGGTTTTACAGTTTTAGTTAAACTTAGTTAGCATTTGTTAAACTGGTGTGTGTGTTACAAAGCTAAGTGTTGTGCTTTTTAATGCTTTGTTATGCCCAACATTCTTGGGAGTCCTGGAGTTGTAGTCTCTTGGAAGATCTAGACTTGCTGTTGTCTTTGTGGGGTTCAATGTGCAGCAGGACCTGAAAAGTTGGAATTTTGGGCAAATTTAAAGTATTCCTCGGTCCTGACATTGTTGCGAGGTGTCATGAACATTGTCAGTTATAAAATTTTGTTCTGGATGCCTTTAGCACTTGTTGCTGTGCTCCTTCCTATCTTCTTTCCAAATAGCCATTACCACCTTTTTTTCTTTCTTCATTTCTTCTGGCAGTTTGTTTATCAAGGACTGACATTCTGCAAACAAATTAAACCCAGGGTAATCCAAAAACTTCAGAGCTGACCCTGCTGTGAGTGGTGCTTTAGGTGGGGAGATGATGTCAACGAGGAGGTCATCCCGTGATCTGCTGTGCTGTGCTCTGGTCCGTGAGCTGTGTGCCTGCCATTCACCTTGGCTGGCTGGAGCCGAACCTTGGCTCTTTGTGCCTGTTTAAGAAGTTAATCTTTCTGAAAGGCTGAAAGCTGCTTGGCGTGGTGGGGTTGCCTCAGCTACAGGAACGTAAACCCGTAACACTGGGGAAAACAGAGGGATAAACATGTGCTGCTCTTTATTTGCGTGAGGAATTACAAGAACCTGGGATACATTTAGTGACTTGGAACAATTTTTATTTGAATGCTGGCTCTGTCATGACCTCTGCACATTTGCATAATGAAACAAAGTGCTCAAGCCATTGCAATGCAATAAGGAAAATCTGTTAAGATTATAGTCCCTTTATATCAGCTGACTTTGCTCTGACTAACAAACCAATTTGGCTTAATCCTTGTTTTTTTAATTAAACATCAGATACTTGAAGGAATAAGTTACTGGCAATTAATCAAAGCATCTAGGAAGCCTGGCCACTGGGGTTTGTACTTCACAGGTTGAAAAGCTTGTGCGCAGGTTGTTATTTCAAACTAAAAAAAAAAGGAAGAAAAAGGGATGGACATAAGAACTGTAGAGCTTGCTTGTTAGTATTCCCGAGAATGATTGCATCTGTAGTTCTTCCTAAACTTACAATCATATTGCACCGTGGGATAGTTGAAGTGTCGCTCACTTGGAGGCTGTGGAGTGACATTTATCAATGTGGCCCCCTAGGACAAAGTTGATTTATGCTGTACCCATGCCCTCTCCAGTGAAGTCATGGGTGTGTTTGGCCTTCTACCCAACTGGTGTAGTCATGGAGATTAACAAGACTTTCATGGAGAGGGAGCACGAGTCTGACTTGGGGATCTCCTTCCTTTTGTGGAAGTCCTGCTGTGCTCTGCATCTGCTGCTGCTTGTTGCCTCTCCCAGCTTCTTCCCATGCCCTGGGGAAAGGGATGGAAAAGATATTCATCCTCTCAAGGTTAGAGAGTGTGTTGGGAGGTTGTTGGTGTCATTCAGTGACTTTTCTGTTTAATGTACAGTGCTGAGGCTGTTCGAGCAACTTTAAAAATCAGGTTCTATAGCGTAGATAGGGAAGATGTGTGCAAATGTGACCCCTGTGCATTGTCTCTATTTTTTATGTGATAAGTGATGCCACATGAGAAGTCCTCTTGCAGACATAGAGGTGGGGTGTGGGTTTTTTAAGGCATTAATAGTGATGCAGAATGATGTTTGCAGACTTTTATGGGTAATACTAGAAAAGTTGGTGTTCTTTCCTTATTGCTGTCACCCTTTGTGCTTGGCTTCTGTGTGGCTGTGACCTTCTAAGATGTGTGGTCTGTATGTTATTAAAAACATACAGCAAATAAACTTCTCTGGGCAAGAACATGACCTTGATGCACAATCATTACCTAGAGCCCTAGGCTGGAAAGAATTATTAGTGTTGGAGACGGTGCTAAGGAGTCATCTTCTGGGTCAGTCTCTATACTTAGTCCCTTAAAGGTTTTAGCTATGCTTTTGGACTATAATTTTTTTAATTGCAAGGGATATAAATCTTGTTACAAGGGAATGCAAAAAAACCCACCCAAACTTCTATCAATTCACAGTACATTCCTCATTTTACAAAGGAGAAAAGTGCCTGACAGATGTTGAAGAGTGAACACCTTTTGAAGCTGTGTGGAGATGAATATTCAACCTATGAGCCAGAAGGAAGATGCAGCAGGGATTATGTGAGAGTTTTGTGTGGGAGGAATTTACTTCCCATGGTTTACATAGTGTAAAAGAGAAGACCCCTCTTTCCTTGATGGGAGTAACCCCACTAAAGTGAGAGCTGCTATTCACATGGGGGAAGATCTGAAGATTGCAGTCTAATTTAGATGTATTTGTTTGTGTAAGGCTGCTTGGTAATATGGATAATGCACAATTTATTAGGTCTGTTAAACTTTCAGATTTCCATCCAGTTTAAGAAGGATTTGTTGGAATTTATCACTCTGGAAAATGAGCCTGTCATTTCCTGAAGAGTTCTAAAGGACATTGGCAAGGATTGTAATGTCTTTCAAGACCCAGCTGTGTTTCTGTGTGGTGTCTGTGGGCTGCCTGGCACAGGGAGCCTGACAGGGCCGTTTTAGGTGCTGTAATGTTACAATATCTAACCAACCCAGGCACGGCTGGTTGAGCATTGCTGGAGGTTCCTGACTTTGTCCATGACTTGGAATGCACAGGAGTAACAAAGCCCTGTAATGCAGTATGGGAGGGTGGTGGAGTCAGAATGAACTTGCTGGGAGTTGCCTTTTCATGGAGGAATCGTGAGCTTCTGCTCCCAAAAGGGACCTTGTATCAGCTGTGTCAGACCCAAGGATCCAACATCAGCCTTCATACCTTGCTCTAGCAGTACTTCTAGGAGAGGGGAATCTCTTCATGTGAAGCAAAGGTGAGTGGCCCTCACTGGAGACTGGACAGAATTGGGTCCTCAAACTGAGCAAAAGTTACAAAACAAACTTAATGACACCTACACTTTTTGGAGGTACATTCCTTAAGCTCCTATGTCTGTGTCTGTGTTGGGATATACCCATATTTCTTTGCTGTGATTGAGCAAACTCATTGAATTCTTTGCATGTGTTGAACACCTTTCTCAATCCTACTCCACGTGACCATTGTCTGAACACCAACAACCTGGCTGCTCATCATTTCCATTTGAGCTGTGATGCATCTGGTGACATTTGTTTGAGAAAGTTTCCTCCTGCTGCTGATGTTCCACTCCTTCCCCTCTTAAGGCACAAGGTTATATTTAATGTTTTTTTCCTCCTGTCACTCCAGTTCAGAAAAGGGTGGAAAATTCTCTATCAAAAATCACTAAGGATTTTCTGTCTGCCTTAGGGAACTTTCCTTCCAGTCCTCGCCTCTGCCTTGCATTGTCTTCTAATAACTATGCTTCCCTAGGTACGTGGTGTACTTGAGAGGCAAGACATGTACTTGTGTTGGTGGTTAATCATCATGGGTGCTGATGTGGAGTAAGTTTGTGGGCCCAACAGCAATCATCAGAGCTGGTTTTTAACAGGCGTGATGCTGGGTGTAAGAGCTAGGGCACTGATGGCACCCATTTAAATGGGAAGAAACACAAGCTTCTGGCTTTTCAGCTTTCTGTTCGGAGGAGTGAAGGACATAAAGGATCGATTTTGTAAGGTGGTTATATATTAATGCAGCAGCTGAACTGAGGAAACCCAGCATTTTTGGTAGGTGCAGGGGCAGCACTGTGCGGTGCTGCTTCTGTGCACCTTCAGTGTATGTTGCTGTCAGGTTGCATCCCCCAATACAAAACATCTTCACGAGTCCACTGTAGTTTGCATCCTCAGGTGTTTACCCTCACTAAAGGGTTATCCTTGATGCCTTGTTTTCCCCGTCCATTGTTCTCCTCCAGTTTGAGCTTTGCTGAGCTGGCTCGGAGCTGGGCTGCTGCTTGCAGAAGACACGAGGTACTGTGGGAACAGCCTCTTGCTGACAGAGTCCATGAGCTGGTGATAAAGAGGAGTCCTGAGACATTCTTCTGTAGACCACAGTCCAGATGGCTCTCACGCTCCATTCTGCCTTGTGTTTACCATACCCACTCCAAGCAGTCTGGGAAGGGGGTGCGTTTGGATTGCTTCCGTTTAAAAAAAAGAGGAGGGTTTAAACATTTGATCAGTTCTGAGAGGTAAGAGTAGTGAACATGGTGAAGTGTCAGATATTTAATCAGAGAAATTGGACACCTTTTAGACACGAACTGTTGCTTTTTAAACTTCATTTGCAGTATACCAGGCAGACGATGGATGTTTTACTACAAGACAGCATTGGAGGAGAGCTCAGTGTTATGCATTGGGAATGAAGAGACCCTGGGCTTCTAGGGAGAAATTCTGCAAAAGGAACCAAAACCACCAAAACAGCAAACCTCCCCACATTACCCCAAGTCTTGTAGAAAAGCATAGCTCAGAGGCACAGCTGGGTGTGAGCCATGTTGTGTGGCTCAGACACTCTGTGGTCATGGGCAGTCTTTCTATTCTGTTTCTTTGTCAAGTGGCCTCAGGCAGATGGAGTCCAAGTTACCTGACTAAAGGGACTTCAAAATGACTTCTGCTTTTGTCATTTATGTGCATCAGGACTATCCAGTAGAGACACATGCTTACAATAAAAAGAAAACCGAAATCTGCATTTGTCTCTTTTGCTTTTTTGTGGGCCTTTTGGTTCATGACTCACAGGCTCTTGTAGAGGCTTCTGAGCCAAAAATGCAGCTGCATTTTTCTGTCACATGCTGCCTTGCCAGATCCAGTAATAGCAACTATTGGGCAAGAGAGAAGAGAATAATACAACCTGCCTTACTGCAAGTGTTTGTGGAACCATACCCGTGGGAAGTTGGAGATGATTTTCATAGCAAGCAAACCTTTTTATGAACTTCCTCCATCTCCTGATCCCCGTGCATGTGGTGCTTGTTAACAACCTGGATACTTGTGGAAATAGCACTCCTAATGAAGGATGTCTTCATGGTTTTGTGATGGAAGAGCTGTTACCAGTGGCTGAACTGTGAGATATTCCTGGAAGAGTAAGATCCAGTAGTAGGGGAGAGGGTTTGAATTACAGCTGGAAAGCATTGAGAAATCCTTTTGGCAAATATATTCAACTGAGAAAAGAAAAGCAAAACAGAGACCTGAGGGACCCTTGAAGTGGACTTCATTCCTTATGTTATGACTATTTCTCCCGAGGAGTTCACCAGCACGTTTTGCACATCTTCAGTCCCCCAAATGGAGCTCTTGTCTTTCATCTTTCTAAGATTTTAGTTTTACACTGTGCCATAAGAAAGATTTGTCCTGTTGAAAGACAACAGAAAGAAGAAATGGAGTAATGTTGTGAATCACTTCAAAATACAGTCATGGGTTGGTAGCATGGGCCTTCTTTAAAACCTTCTGGAGGAGCCCTGCGATACTCGTCATTTGCATTGGACCAGAAGACAGGCTATAGGCTTT
The DNA here is from genome assembly GCA_013400975.1 of Atrichornis clamosus. Taxonomy (NCBI): domain Eukaryota; kingdom Metazoa; phylum Chordata; class Aves; order Passeriformes; family Menuridae; genus Atrichornis; species Atrichornis clamosus. Next base: position 35,272 of record WBMZ01011338.1, read on the forward strand.
GAACCATATGCATTTCTTCCCAGTTAAGCAGTTGTGTCCTGTATTGGATCCTTCCCATAGTATATTGAAAATAAAAGATGCTTTTAGTGTTTCCTGAAGTTGTAACGTTACTTGATATTTAGCCTGTGTTTTGCCTTTTATGTAATATATGGTTTTGTTATGCACAAAATTTGAAGTGCTTTTCTTTACAAGCTTATGAAACTTCTTTAATCCATTACTAAAGTGTTGCAAGCACAGACTATGACTGTAATCAGTACATGCTATTGGTGAAGAAAAAAGACCATCTTGGATGTCTTTATTTTAAAGATTGCTTTTTGTTTTACTTAGAAAAGACAACAGCTTGCCAGAGTTTCAGCACTGCTTCTTTTTTCCCCACTGCAGCTTGTGATTTTTCTTCTTGGGAATATAAATATCATTCACATTTTATTGTTCTTTGTGCATGATAGTGGAATGTGAGGTCTGTCATTCTGCTGCAGCCCCTTGTGTTGGAGATGCTGGCCAGGGAAGGTCCCCATCACCATGGGGAAGGAGCACATCTGGACCTCCAGCCAAGCAGTGCTGCAGCACTTGTTTCTAACAAGGCTCCTCAAGTAAGAAACCAGATGTGCTTGTATTGGAATTTTAGGTGACAACACATGGATAGGAGCGGATGCCACCCCTGCTTAGACCATGCTGGTTTTTTTGTCCTATTGCTTTTGGCATTGGGAGAAAGGAAGGGTCTGAGAAGAGGGCAGTAGCTGAACAAAACAAGGTGAATCAAGGGCAGAGCAAGAGGCTTAACTTGCAATTTCCTTGTCTTTGTTGATTTAAGTCTGACCCTCCACATTGTTTAATGTTTTGTATTTCATTTCCTCAGTTGCCTAAGGAATGGTTGAGGCTGGCAGAGATGCTTCAAAACTGTGGCCAGGTGGGGCGTGCAAGATCTGATGAAAGAACTTGGTTTCTACTTGCAGAGGAGACTAATGTTTTATTTTAAATAGGTTAGAGAAATTAGTTGCTGGTTCCAGGGGTGCTGATATACCTTTTAGTCCTGGTTGGCTCATAAGTTCGTTCTGTACCCCTAAGGATGAAAAAGTAAAGTCCAACCTCAAGTGTTCTTGCACAGCAGGAGCTAAATCAGTGCATTAGTGATCAGAGTCTTGCTGGCAGCAAAACTGGATTTGATCTTTCGCTGCATCTCCCTGTTGAGCTTTTGTTTCCAACCATAGCACTTTGCTCCTTTCCTCTCCTGGTGCTTTGGCAGTTGAGAGGTGGAATTTGTAAAGGAAAACAGATGTAGTTCAGGCTGTGGAAAAGTTACTGAAGGCAAATCCCTTGGGGTTATTTGGCTTGGTTTCCAACTTTGAATGTCTCCTGTAAGCATTTAGAAATGGGCCTAATCCTGAAGTCACGGGCTTGAGAGGAATGTGAAGGTGAAATTCTTCAGCCTTCAACAGAAGCAATAGGACTTGAATGATCCTAATACTTTTATTAACCCTAATGTTATCTCAGAAAGGAAGAAAACCTCTCACCCTCAATAAATAAAATTCAGTAGGTAGATGTTTATCTCCTTTAGAAACACTGGAAAAACTTAGTTTTTTCTCTGTTTTTGTGTCTGACTCCACCTTTCTCCTTCCTCCTTGATCACATGCATACCCCCTAGCCCATGGCCTCTCTGGAGGTTTGCATGGGAAGATCTCTGTTGCTTAGGAATTAATCGGCTTCTGCTGGTTGTCCTTCCTCCACCTGAAGTTCTCAGGTGAGCTCTTCCTCTTGCGTCACCCCCAGGAATTTAGATGTCAATAAAGAGCCTCACCCTGAGGAATTGAGATGGCAGGGAAGAGCCCTTCCCGTAGGTCCCTGGGGAAAGCCCTGGGTCCCTCAGCTGGCTCTCCTCCAAGCACAGAGAGATTCCTGAGGGGACAGGCACAGGGCTTTCCTTGGGATGTCCTGGTGTTAAGGGCCTTTCTCCCACATCAGGGAACCCACTCCAGCAGAAAACAGATACGTCAGAAGAAGCTTGGGTGTCAACTTGACTGACCCTTGATTCCGTGAGCAGCAGATGTGTGGCTGCAAGATCTGTTCACCTTTCAAAAGGCTGATTGAGATTTTCCATGAGACTGGGACTCTCAGGGAAGGAGCATTTTTTCACCTGTGGCAGCGACCACTGCTTGGGATCTGATGGGTTGGCTGTGATCTCTAGCAACCTCTAGTGCTAAATGCTTGTGCTGTCAGCTTGCACCCCTGGTATTTTTGTTTGGTGGGGGTGAGAAAGAGTATTTGAAACTGCTAGGAGGAAAACTGAATGGACCAGGGAATGTGTGGTGATTTTCTCAGAATACTTCTCTTCATTTAAACTATTCTTTGTTTAGATTTCAGGGCAGACATTAAATTTGTCTGTCTTTATTTTCTGTTATTTGTAGAAATGCCAGCACTTACTAATTTATCTAAAGCATACTATTTCTTACTATTTGTGCACAGGATACACAAAAATTAAATTGGCATCAGTGTGTCATTGCTCTCCATGGCCTAACTTTGTCTTTCTAGTCGTAAGCATGTTGTGGAAAAAGTGTACCTGCCCTTAGATGTCATTAATTAACCATATGTTAGAGCACTTTGTAAATACAGATCAGAAAAATGTTGTTTGGCAATAGATGTCATCTGTGGAATAATGTGTAGATTTAAGTCTGCTGCTATTAAGGGCAGGGCACCTGGAGGGGAAAAGAAAGGAACAAAAGTAAAATCGTTATCTTGAAAAAGGTAACTCAAGCATCAACAAATGAAAAGCAAGGAGAATGAAAGCATTTGACCCAAGGTAAGAACAATATTAAATACTCTGGTATGATCCCTGCCTTAAAATTTTCTCCTTCAGTAGAAAAATAACTAAGGGTTGAGCAAACGGGTGCCCCATGAGCAGACAACTGGATCAGTGGTTTAGACACTAAGGACCAGTCGTTCTGGGCACGGTTAGGGACAAGTATCTGTCTCAAAAAATGATAGTGTATAGAGCACTGCTTTTGCTGCTTAGGTTATTCCTCTCTGTTGTTGAGTGGGGAATTTATTCATGCCCTTGGAATAGCAGGTGGATCATTAAATCTGTGTCATTAAAGTTTTTTTGTAGGGGCATACTAGTGAGCATCTGTGTGTGGCTGGGAAAAGCTCCTCTGGTGCCCTCTTCAAGATGCACTCTGTGCACAGAGGTGATGCTTTCTGAGAGCCTTGTTCTGGGTGAGATGGCAACCAAATGTGTTACCACAAGCAGTCTGTGATCAGCTGAAGCAAAGCAAGGAGCAAAAACTTCCCTGATACTAAAATGTATTGATAAGGCTGTGCATGTTGTATGGAAAGGACTATGTGTACAACTGAAGACACCCTCCTACTTCAGAAAGACCTGTCAAATATTATTTGGGTTTTTAATTCCTTCTTTCTAAGTTTTATTTTTGTTTTGTTACCAGCTATTTGGTGCTATTTGGGGTGATGATCAAGTCCTGAAGGAGACAGGCAATATCTGACCAGAAGATTAGCCACAATTGCAGGAATACGGGAAAGGGAAGATACCAACAGTTTGAGGCTGGGTTTGCAAGAGGTGAATCACCACTTGGATAGGTGTGGATAGCTAGATAGGCACTTGAAAACCCTATGTGCACGTGGAAAGGCAGGTAGTGCCTTGGCTTTATTGCTGTGTGTGTGCTTGGGTAGTGGCCACAGCTGCTGTTGACACTCAGGTGCTGTTGCACAAGTGGTCATTTACAGGTGCACTGGGAGAAGGGTGTGCCCTGGCAATTAACTTCTTATTTTTCCTTCCCTGAGCAAAAAGCTCCTTTGCTGTACCTGCTTGGGGTAGGTGAGGAGGGAGAGAGTGTTTTGTTGGGTGAAAACTGTTGTCATTGCTTTAACTAAAGATCCTCTGCTTCAGAGGAGCGTGACTGGGGGAGAGGTGCAGCAAGTCTATGAAGTAAGTCCGTGAGGTACGTCAGCAGAGTTGCCCAATAGCCTGGTGTACCTGTAGCAGGATTTGGTAAGTGACGGTCCCCCTAATGTAATTTGTTTTTGTTTCTCTCAGGATGCCTAGCAGCTGGCAGTGGAGTCACCACAGTGCTAGTCTGGTGGCTGGCTGTAACTCCCGATTAATGGGGAGGAGTGTGCTTTGCAGAGAAAATAATGAGTAGGTCTTACCCTGGCCACCTCCAGCCCGTGTGTGAAACACATGGGAGGAAGCAGGCACCACCAGGATTTCACTTTGCTGTGTGAATGCAGAGCAGTAGCAGGCTCAGTTAATCTCAGGCTATATTTGATGTCAGACTTTGAGGTAGAGGTTATACGGACGTTTGCTGACTTGTTTTGGGAAACTTTTTGCTGATGGCAAAAGCTTGCTTCCTCCCCTGGCATGCACTTGGAGTTACAGAAGCCCTGGGCTCTCTGTGTACTGGGAGAAATCTGTGCCATGTGCTAATACTATTTGGTAATGTCCCTTGCTTTTCTACACATAATACTTTGCTATGATCTGCCTCTTTAAAGATGAATTTGTTGCAGGTGTTGCATTTGTAGAGGGGAGGAAAAAAAAGGCAGCTGAATGAAAATAGTCTTTTTGTTTAGAGGGAGGGAAAAGAGAAGTTGAGTTCTATGAAAGCAAATCTGGCAACCTGCTGAAGGGTTTGCAGGGTAAAAGATGCTCTGTGGTTACATGCTGGTTGTTTTCAGCCATCTGCCTTGATGTAGTAAATGCAGATCTGTTGCAGCTGCAAAAGGCTTGTAACAGCACCCCGGGCTACCTTCTGCCTTGGCAAAAACGTGCAGGAATATGTGGAAGTGAAGAGTTTCCGTTACGGATTTTAATACAATTAATAGTTTATGTCACAGGTGAAGGAGGAATAGGAGCATGGCATCTTTGTGTTAAGAACAGTGACATTTAAAATGGTTTATAGATAAGGCACAGCACCTCTTATTGAGGCTTTTGTTTGACCAAGCACATGCAAATATTGGTAAGCAGCTTCCCAGCTGATACTATCACACTTCTTTACCCATTGCAGTTTTGGTCCTGTCGATTTTCTTTTGAGCCCTTTGATATTGAACATGTGGATTGACCATGACACTTAACTGCTTTTCAAAATGCAAATAGTTCTTCTCAGCCCTGATACTGGTATAGTGCTTTTCATTTGAGCACTTTACAAAAAAAGGTAAAATTAGCCTGCTAAGCTGCAATTTGGTATTGTGTTTATTGACATAAAAAGCCAATAGATTCTAAAAGAATATTTCAAACCAAATGATTTCTCCCTTAAGTTGTATCAATGCTATGAATAGAAATCAATACTATCTGAAAGTATTTGAGCTTATCTAGCAATAAATGCCACTCAAAAATCTTGGGGTAGAAGCATTCTCTTGCACATGAACAGTTCATGCTGCGTGCTCATCAAATACCTAAATTGCCTTATTTGCTGTCAGTTGCTGGGTGATATTTCTGTTACCTCTGTGCTGATAATACTTTCTTAAACAGGGCTGCAACTGGGAGTTAAATCACATGGCACAATGCAAAAGTCACCCCAGTTGTCAACTGAACAGGTTTCGCTGGAGTTACGTCATCTCTGTGCAATGGGTTGTTAATGCTGGGAGGAGCAAGCACTGCTTGTGAGACACAACTGGTTGCTAGGACAGGTTTCAGATAAATCTCTTGAGTTTGAATGTGAGTTTGGGTAAAGGGCTGACTTTGCTTTGGGCATGTCTTTCCCTGGCTGTGGATGACTCCCGCTCAAACACTGAGCCTCACCTTCATCCTTGAGCTTCTGGGGCAAGGGAGGTAGGAAGGGTGTGTTTGAGTGGGTCTCACGTGCCTGGAGTCAGATGGTGGCTCTGGGCAAATGTGATGTGCACTCTGCAAGTCTGCAGCCTAAACGCTGAATTGTTCGAGCTGTTGTGCAACCCACCCGTAATCTGAGTGCTGTGTTGCAGGTTTTTGTTGCATCATTAAACCTTCTCTTTCGTTACTGGCTTAGGACCATTACACAGATCTCCTAATTCATATAATTAAGTGCTGGGCAGCTCCAGTGACATGTTGATTTGAGCAGTGAAGTGACTTAATGCCACGGTTGCGTGGCTGGTGTGTGGCAGAGCCACAGCAGCGGGCGGGGATGGGGACAGCCAGCTTTTGAAGAAAGGAGGGGACATCACTGCTGCGTGGGTAGAGAGGTGACACTGGCCAGATTACAGACTGTGCTGGCAGCCACCTCTAAAGCCTTGGGCAAGCTGTTTCATTTTCTGGCCCTTTGTGTCCCCTCTCAGCATTTATCTGTTTAACAGGGTGGCAGAAGGATTCGTGCTGCATGCCTCCGTGATGTTTGACACGGGGGGACCTTTGGCTTGGCAGGAGTTGCGGTGGGAGACAAGAATATAGATTTGTACAGTAGAAATGTATTTCTTTATTTCATTGAGTATTTTTTTTACACTGTGTGGAAATGAAGAAGAAAATCAATTTTGTGCATGGGGAAAGTCAGGTTAAACGGTTGAATTGTGCAGACGTCATGGCTGGAGCAGGAATGCCTTGCAGGTAACAGTGAGTTTGGCTTCCTTCCTGTGGTGATGGAGCTCCATGACCCTGTTTAGCTCCGTTTTACATATGGGAATTGAGAAACAGGCCACATAGACTGGGACAATTTTGAGCAATGAAAACAGGGATAATGTCTTAACCATGATGTCATGGCCTTGCTTTGAACATGGTGATGGACCAGATAACCCTTCAAACTGAAATTTTCACATGAATCTTGTTTTCAACCACTCTGCCTTCTGTCAGGGTCCATAACCTGTTCTGGGGGTGACATGTCACCTTCCCAGGAAATGCCTAACATGTTCTGTCACAAGCTGCACCCAGTATTTCAAAGAAAATAGACCCATTCTGTTAAGTGGGGAACTGTGGTTAAGTGGCATTTTCCTCTGCCTTGGAGGCATTGTGTTGGTAGCTCTTAATGATGGCCATGCTGAAGTAGTCCTTGCCTTCACTGTCCGTGCTTCCTCTGTTTCTTGGTCTTGTAAAGTGGATTTGTTTTGGGCTTTGCCCCATTCTGGCAAGAAGGCACAACTCATTGAGACTGTCACCTGAATAAAGTGGTAGAGCAGAGGGGAAGGAGAAGAACTTATTGCAGAATGAAAAGAGGTCTGTGGACTTGACATGTTTCTGCAGCTTGCTGCTGTTTGCTTTATTTTTTATCTAATCACTCATATATCGGTTCCCAGTAATCAGGGGGTCGGTTCAGTGAAGTGTTAATCTGTTGCACAGATTTTAAACTGTCCATGAGTTAAGTTTTAATATCTCCCACAAACAGCCATGAGGGTCTTGTGGAAACAGTTTGAAGTCCTTATCACAATCCTGATGTGGTTTTGCAAGGCTGTCTGGAAAGAAGCAGTTCCTATTTAGGATGAAGGTGGTGGCAGGTTACAGTTTAAAGATCAAATTTCTGGACCAAGTCCTGCTTTTATTATTAGTAAAAGCTAATGGTAACAAAAATATTATTATCCTTTCCAGTTTTTCTTCAATTTCGAAGGCTGAAACCTTGTATACCTTTGAAGAGCACTTGTGCAGGACCATGCTCTCAGAGGTCAGGGATTTTTCACTGCTTGCAAAGTCCCCGTGGCACCTCGTCTTGTCCTGGAGAAACAGGTTACTGCATGTTATTGCCCAAGAGGGGTTTGTGGAGCACAGGTTGCTGTCAGGAGGCAAGGCAGAGAGCCATAAAGCATCCCTGGTCTCTTTGTTTTGTGGCTTTGCAGTTGCTGGTGGAAACTTCTTTCAATTTGGTGCAGATCTCCAAGTTTAGAGAGAAAATTTGTTTACGTCCAGGTCTAGAATGAGCAGGGAAGTGCTCTTGGTTGGGTGCTGCCTTGCTTCTCTTTTACTCCAGCATGGGAATATTTCTGTTTACAAGTCCAAGGCGACGCTGTCAAAAGAGTTTAGGTTTCAAAAGTTAACTTAGTGTGTATCAAAGAATTTTTGTCTCCTATCTCTTGGTAATCAGGATTGATGGGCCTCCAGTTAATATTATTGCTTGCTTTGCAATGTGTACAGACATGTGAAATATGGATATGTTTTACTTTCTATTGTTTTAAAATTCTTGCCTTTTCTTCATCCAGTGTGCCATGTCAGATGCTGCTCTCTAAACAAAACTCATCATTTACTTTCAGTGGAATGTTGTGTGTGTGTCAAAATGTGATGAGCTGCAATCTGCCCTCCGCTCTTCTGATACAAATGTAGCTTAAGGCAAGCCCTAGTGGATCCATGCTGCATTTACACTTGTTCAAAGCAAAGCAGATTTTAGGCAAATAATGTTTTATTCTTCCATTTATATAGAATCATAGAATTGTATAGCTTGGAAAAGACCTTTAAGATCATCAAGCCCAACCATTAGCCAGCACTGCCAAGACCACCGCTAAGCCATGTCCCTAAATACCACTTCTGCACATCTTTTAAATCTCTCCAGGGATGGTGACTTCACCAGTTCCTGGGGCAGCCTGTTCCAGTGCCTGACAATCCTTTGGTGAAGACATTTTTCCAATCTAAACCTCCCCAGGCACAGCTTGTCCTGTCACTTGTCACACTGGAGAAGAGGCTGATCCCCACCTGGCCCATCGGTCCCTAAGGAATTAGGAAACATAGTTGTGACCGTTGGCCAAACTGGTGAAAACACCTTGTGAGCCAGTCTCTCCTGGGAGATGCAGTGGAAGCAGGAAGAGGATGTCCTGTAACGAGAATATCGTGGTATGCAACTATAGGCTGTGTATTCAAAGCAAAAGCAGCATGCAGTTGTACACCCAGCAGTTCGGGAGATGAGGAGGAGAAGCAATGTTTTCCTTGACAGCATTTGATATGAAATTTTGAGGAGGTTTTATAGCGGGCAACAGCCAAAACTCCAAAATACCCCAGAGCTTTGTTTGGGTGGTGGGGATTTGGTGTCTTGCCTATGAAAAGCTGTATCAAATAATCCCAAATAATCAGCAGTCCATCTCCTAGACCATTAGTGCCCTCATCTTCGTGCTGCTTTTTGAATTTGTTGAAAGCTTTGCAATGGCAATTACAACCAGATGGTGAGATAACTCATCTGACGTGTCAAAGCACTCGCATGGCAGAGCAACAAAACATGCAACACTTGTCAGAAACGTAGGTTCGGGTTCAGGGAAAAAGGAGCAAATTTGAGGAATGGTTTCCTCTCTGCCAGGCACTGGGGTGTGTTTGGGAAGGGTGGGTGTTTGCTGGGGAGGAACCAGCAAAGTAACTGGAAACGCTGAGGTCCATGTGTTGGGGCTCTGCCAAGCATGTGTGTTTGAGAGCCCCAACTGAGGGTTCCCAAATAGATTTTCAGCACAGAATAACTTCTTTTTTGACTGTGTTATTCACTGCTGTTCATTTGGTTTAGAAATGTAGAGAGAGTGCCTTTTGATGCTTTACTCCTCTGCCTCTAAAGGGTACATCCCATGTAGGTCATCTCTAAGCCATTGGGATTTTGGGGAGAAGGTCTCATCTGTTACAGCAATTGCATATATAATCCATAGGACCAGTTATGTTATCTTCTTAACATTGTAAATAGCTGTAACACTGTTGTTAAATTTTCTTCTCCTCTCTCTTCATAAAGATGTTTCAGTAATTCTCAAGTGGCCTGGGTAATTGCTGCTTTAGCTGTCTCAGTATGGAGGGAGCAAGACCATGAACAGTCTGCTATCAAAGAATCCTGTCCTAGCAAATGAGATGGGGTTTCTATTTTTATTAAACCTAAGCAAAGTAGGTTGTGTACATTCTCATTTACTTCAGTGAGCACTATGTGATACGACTATAGGCCCTTTTAGACAGAAATTATCCAGAGTTACAGGTTGTTTGGAATATTGGCAGTACAGTTTAGAAACCAAGTAGCTTTTTATAGAGCTACTGTATGTCATCATCTTCCTGTAATGATACTGAGTAGTTTTTTATTTGTAAAGTAGTATGAGTTCACCCGTGAAACACAATTTTTGAAACCATCTTTTTAAAATTCAAAAACAGGAGCTATGTCTGTGTTCATTTACACTTGGTAATGATTTCCCAGTAAAGGAGGAGGAGGAGAAGAAATCCCTGTGGGGAAATCCTTCTGAAATGGGTGTGCTTAGGCATGCAGGAGTTGTACCATAACATTTTCATGGGAAGCAGAAATCAGTTCTTCTGGGAATTGATACTTGGATGTGGACAACCTTACTGATTGTGCAGGCTCTGTACATACAGAAGTAAACTATATATCTAGGGTTTTTGATGTTATTTGCTTCTTGTAGCAATCTAAAAATTCCTACAGACTTAAACAAAAAACTGGGAGGAAGAATTTTATGATCTATGTTAGTTTTCCATTGCTAGGCCAGTTGATTTTCTCCACTTGCTAATACTTTCCAGGTCCTGAGCATCCAAGCGAGCTTTTCATGTGACTCCATACACACCCTCATTCCTTAGTGGATAGGAGGACAAACCTGCAGTGATTCACAGCATTCTCAGTATCTACCCTAGCAGCGTTAGCCATACCCGTATTCCTTGCTGGCTCAAAGGGATAGCAGCAAACCCTGCTTTCTCTGCCAAAACACACAAATATGGTATTAAAAGCCAGGTTATCAGTGTCTCATAAACAAGCGAAAGCACTGTATTGTTGTTGTATGTGCCTTGGAAAGAGCTGTTACTTGGAGATCAACACAGGATGGTGAATAGTTAATCATTGCTTTATCAAACAGTAACCCTCTTCTAAATTGAGGTCCTGAAAGTAACACTACAAAAATGCCAGTCTGTTTGTTTGTGACTGCGGGGGTGGTTTTTACTGGTTAATGAATCCAGAGTGTTTGTGTGCTCTTAACCGGGATTTAAGAGTTCAGGTAATTCCCCTTTCAGCTCCAATAGTTTGGCATAAGAGTGTAATTCAGAAATATGTGACACCACAATGAAGGAATTAATGCACAATCCTGATACTGTAAGAGGAATAAGGTTGAACTTTTTTCTTTTTTTCTGAGTTGGTCTACATCAAAATATATGTATATATTTTTGTAGTAAAACACAGTACCCTGTAATGCCTTGCAAAATACTCTTCCCATTTATCAGCAGAACGGATAAAAGAGACTTACAGTTGTTAATTTTAGGAAAACCTTGTGTAAAACTGACATTGAGGTGTTCGGGTGATGCTCTTCTTGTGCAGATGGAGTGAGATTTGTTGTGCAGTGCCTCACCTCCCAGTGCAGTACGTTCCCCAGCTGATTCACACAGTACAATTGATTTCCCAGCCAATAACTAGTTTTGCCTTTGTTACTTCTGCGCTTGTAATTGCACTTCGAGGTCGTCAGGTTCGCTCAGACTGTGAGATTCCCAGATTATGGATGTTTTCTGGTGGGGATAGTGCAGGGGCACAGCCTCTCTCTGGTAGAACACAGGTGGTGTGTGTGTGTAGCCACAGCCTTTCCTGGAGTGGCAACCAAATGATGGTCTGAGGTGCCCTGATAACTTTGATTTAGCTAACAAAATCTCCCACACAGTATTTAATAAACTGTAACCCAACATGGGCTTTTTTGCCTTTTGACATTTGATCCACTTTAACTGCTAGTTCCAGGTGTGCTCTGGAGACCAGATTTATCCCTGTGGGTGAATCTACCGGTTAGATTTTGCCCCAAATCAGCCTGTGGAAAAGTGCAGGCAACCCAGAAGGGTTTGGCAGAGATTTGCTGGTAGATTTGGGCTTCATCTGCTGATCCTGACCTGTCATCATCTACCTTTGGTGCTTTTGTTGCTTTTAAAGCACCTCGCCGTAAGGAAGTCCACAAAGAGTTTGAAGTCTGCTTGGGAGGGCCTGTGTTGATGAGTGCAAAGGACTTAAGGCCAGCTTAGTTGTTTGGGATATGATGATGGACAGAAGATCAACAGCTTTGGGGATAAACCAAATAGCAGGACAGCAGCAGATACAACTCGGCAGCACAGCTATTCTTAGGTGCTGCCAGATGCCCGTGTGTGTCTGTGGATAGCCCTATACAGAGTGTGGCCATCGCCCTGTGTGTGCTCTGTGCTCCTGGAACAGCATGGGACTGCTGTGGGAAGCACCACATGCCTCCCATATGGCTAACAAGGGAGAGGATGGTGGCTTCCATCCCCCTCGGTGACGATGTTGCGATGCCAGTTTGAGTTTTGGGGCCACTCTCAGCCATGCTGACCCTTGCACCCGGTGACTCCTTCTTCTTCCCTTTTCCAGGAGCTGAGCATTGTGACCTGCCCTACTTCTCCCTGCTCGGTGTGAGAACGACCTGAAGAACGTCTTGGAGCCACCTGTACTGCTTCATGCAGTTAAAGTAAGGTTAAATGTTTTAGCAGCTCTTTCAGGTATCCATGAGGATTGAGGTGAAGGGTTTGGGAGAATGGGTTTGCTCAGTGTCAAGCCTTTTGTCAAGCTTAGCCTTGACAGGAGGAGGGGATGCTGATATCAAAGCAAATATAATGATATAAGCAAATTCAACAAGTTATTTTGCCACAAAATGCAATTTCTTTGTGGTGGAAGTAGAAAAGGGACGTGTGGTCTTGCCTCCTGTATCAGCCACATGTCACGGTGTAAAATAGCACTTAACACTTAAAACATCAGCTGCTTTCCCCTAATATTTTAAGATACAGCTTTCATGTCCCTGGGGCAGGCATATGGTTACAGCCCAAGGATTTCCACGGGAGCCAGTTGGGATCAGAGCTGGGGTGCCTCCCAGTCTGTCTGCCCCAGAGCAGTCGTGTTGTTGGGGCTTCTGGGTTTGTTTTTCAGTTAACACCGTATTCTTGGTGTGGTGAACCAGATCATGGGATGGGTCTGACCTAAAAGCAAGTATTTGGTTATTGCAATACTGACAGGAGCTGTTTTGACTCCATGGAGTTACACCCATTCTCTCTAAAAGGACTTGAATTTGTAAAAACTGTTAGCTTCATGCAAAGAAACTGCCGGAGTCGTGCCTGGAAATGGACACTTGCCATGTCTGAGCTCTGTCAAGGGAGGGAGGGAGGGAGGAAAACCAAGGCAGGCTGCCTCTTTTCTCCTCCCACTGTCCCTAACCTGTTTACCTTCTGCAGTGCCTCATATTTTCCGTGGTCTTGCCTAGAAAACCAGCACTTCAACAAGACCGAGTCCAAATCGTTTGGTGTTACTGAGCTGTGGAGACAGCTGGGTGGATTAATCATGAGCTGTTGTTACTTGTAGAGAGACAAGTATTTATTGTAATTATTTGGGTTTCCTTTTTGCAGTGGGGTTGAGCAGGGGAATTATACCTATTTTCAGACCTTGAGAAGGAAATGAAATCCTTGGCAAAATTATGAATGAAACCTGCTTTATCAGGAATGAATAAGTGGCTTGCTGAGAGCTGGCCTCCAAGTTCATCGTGTTTAAAGGAGGAATGCACAACACCAGCTGCAGAGAAGCAATTTGTGGCTTGATTTGCCATAGTGTTTCTTAACTTTCTACTAATTTTGGGAGCGTGGTGAGCTTGCAGCAAGCAGTGCTCACTGCTGAGGAAGATGCCAGACCATTTCTGGGGGTGACCAAGGGAATGGCTTAGCACAACAGCAACAAAATCTCTGGGGAGGCCCAGCACAGGCAGTGAGAGCTTCTCACCTGAAGTCCTGCCTGGGAACCAGCCTCTGCATCACGTCTGATTTCTGGGTGTGCCTCCTCTGAAGGATCTGGGAAAAAAAGAAAGGCTAATTTGGAGTTTAGGAGCAGCATTCTCATACCCTTCCCTTTTTCTGCCTGCTGGTCTAGTATTTCCATAATTGTACTTATAATCTTTTCATTTCATTCATAAAGTGGTTACTGCTTAATGAACTTCATGTTAATGAGCTCTGTAACATTTAAAATAGCTGCATAACTTGAAAAAAAGAGTGAAGCCATCAGCAATGAAGGGACGGATTTCCACTCCCCAGTTTAATCCTGTGTTATAACATAATTGCAGAGAGTTGCCTGGCTGGTGAACAGCTGCACAGCGTGGGCTCTCGCTTCTGCAGAGCTGCTTGTCCCTGAGCTGGGGTAATAAATGATTTACTGGGAAGGCTGGGACCTGTGGGCACTTAACCCATTCGGTTTCCGAGGGAGCAGTCTGAAAAGTCACTTTGTACAGGCAGTGGAAAGGAATAATTTCAGGTGCAAAGTGGGGTGTCTGCAAAGTTTGGGGTTTTGTATATGAGCGAGCTGCAGAAAGGCTCAAATGCAGAAGGTGGGGTAGTGGAACTGGGTACAAACTATTCTTACTTGGATTTTCATTATTTGATGCCTTAATTGATTTAAAAATCAGATTTGAGTGAGTGTTCTCTCTTTTCCGATCTAGGGGTGTAATACTTGGTGTTGCTTGGGATTTTACTTCTGTGGGACATCCCCTGGGTGCAGTGCAATACAGTGTCCCGGGAACAGAGCTCTCATTTTTCCTTGCTGGAAATGCCACACCGAGTGTCTCCATCATTGCAATTGATACGTGAATGATGCGCATTTTTTGAGACTGTTGTGCCTCAGAAAGGGTGTTTCAGCAAAATGAGCGTGTTCTGTCACTACCTAAAGTACGTGCTCAGAGAAGAACATTTTCCCGTAGTTTAGTGAGTTGAAGGAAGAGGAGCAATTATGAAGAAACAATTTGTAATTTTGCAGTGTCAGATGTGGGCATGCTGTGCCACAGGCGGTGAGGTCAGCGCAGGTACTTCTGTAGGAAACCTGAAGTTTCTGAGGAAGTTCTCCTCTTCTGGGAAAAAGTGTCAATAAGGCTTTTCCTGACTAAGTCTGTAGTGCCTGGGGCCACGGTGGCAGCATTTGCAAAAGACAGCCTAAAGGGAAAAGTGAGTCTGAGGTATTCTTCAGAGAAGAAAAGCACATTGAAATGTTGGGTACTGAAGCTGCTTAGACCAAAATGCAGGTGGAAATATCTCTTAGATCTTGGTCTTGATGCCAGTTTTTCCAACTCTACCTGTGCCTAGAACTCTGCTGTGGAGAGTTAAGGTTGGTGCATGCATTTATTAAAATACACTTTGGGTAACTACCTGGTTTGTAAGTGCTAGGAAATATTTAATACTTGTCAGCATAAAAGTGTGCACGGTGCTTTGGGCATCGTGGATCGTTTTCTGCTCCAAGTCTGTGTTTTTAGGAATGCAGTACAAGTGCTGTGGTTTGGGGAACAGAGAAGAGCAGGGCCTTAATTCTCAGCTCTAGGTCTTGGGGGTATTGTTTCTTTTACTGAAACCATCATTGCTCAGCATAGTTCCTGGAACAGCACAGCCTTGAGAGTCAGAACAGTAAGGCACAGAAGGATGTTTTTAGGAAACATGTTATAGTCGAGAGGTGTAGGAATCAATAGTTAGAGGGTTTTCTCTCTCCTGCTGCGTATGTAAGGCTGTAGGCGTCTTGCTGCTGCTGACAGCTCTCCACTGTGTTTATCCTTTTATGCACTGTGGTGAAATACTCCCCAAAGCCTGTTCTTCCCTCCCCACCATTCTTCACCTCATCCCATATAATGCATCTCTGTTTGCAAAGGTAACAGTAACTTGCATGATGGTTGCAAGCTGCCCAGTTTGATACCTGGGGATTTTCATGAAGTTCCTAGTTAAACCCCCAAAGTCAAGAATCACCCTTACAGACGTGAGCAGGTGAGAGTTTCCCCACAGCTTACTGCCAAAATGTGTATTCAAATGACAAAGTGTATCGGAAGGTATAAACTAGGTTTTGCTTATCTGAAGAGGCAGCTAGAATGTCTGCTAAGGATTTCTGGAGGTTAATATTTGAGCCTGAGATAGAAGTCTCATGCATACGTGAAACAGCTGCCCCAGAACCTGTTGGAGTACTTAATTTGAGTATAAACATATGTGTGCTTTTGCGTACATGCTGCTCTTTAATTCAAGTCGACTGTTAGGTCTTAACTTTATTAGGATGTAGCTACTTGAACCGAAGATGTGGTCTGTGATTTTTATTTTATTATAGAAGCATGATACCTCCCTTTGAAATGTTGTTTGGATTTTATAAATTGGTATTAAGTACTGTTTGCCTTTAGTAATATGTAAAGGAAAAAAATTGACAAGTGAGGGCAGGGTTATATCAGATTACAAGTGAAGTGGTTGACTGTATGTGTGTATTGTAAAATGGGAAATTAATCACCCTGTGTTGATGACCCATGGACATTTACAAAAAGCTGGTCTTTCTGTTGCACAAATAGATTCCGGAAACAGGAAAGAGGCTTATGACAAGAGGATGAGATCAGTTTGTATAATTAGAGCTGGCTAATAATCCTTTTACTCTCTGTTTTTCCGACTTTTACAGTATCTTTCTTTACTTGAAATTTGGCATGTGGACTGTAGAGAGATAGCTGCTGTGATTTGAGTTTTGTAGGTTTGTTTTTTGTATCTACTGATAGGTGAAGAGATGGAGCAGGGAAACCAGATGTGCACATCTGAGAGGGATCTCTGCCTTCCTCTGCCAGGCATAGGGAAAATGCTGCTTTTATTAACCCAACACTGCTTCATCTCTTTCCAGGCCTTGGGCAGGAATTAAGTTATCCAGTAAACAATTTTTTTTACAATTACGAGATTGAAATGGTGCAAAAGAAGAAACTTAGTGCTGAGACTAAGGGTATTTGGCTGGATGTTAATCTCTGGAGTAAGACAGGGCTGGCAAAGCTGGGTTAGGGACTTACTATAGCATGGATAAGGCTTAAGCTTATTTTTTTGTGTGTGTGTATCTGCTTGCCTGTATCCTAGCTTTGTGTTACACATCATTATTTTGGGAGGGATAATGGGAAAGATTTGGGTAAGGGAAGTGGTGTGGCCAGGGAGTGGGTGCAGCCCCTGGGAGCCCAGCTCCCAGCCTGGGAGCAGTGTGGTGCCAGTTCCTGCTGCCAGGAAGCTGAGCTACATTAAGCAAAGCAAGTTAATCTATATCCAGAGCATTTTATTAAATCATCAGTCAATTAAGTCAGTGACGCTCTGTTAGTTTGTGGTGCAGTGAGGCTCCAGCCCCTCTGCAAGAGATTCAGCTCTAGAACTCCTCCACTCCTGCCTGGTGGGCTCTTGGACATGCAGGCCACAGTAGTGAGGTTTCCAACACTGTTAGAGAAAAGAAAAACAACAGGTATTAGGCTGATTTTGCAATTAAAGATGTTCTTTAATTTTTTTTTTTAAAGGCGGAAGGTTGTTGTGAAGTTTCTTTTCTTTTTATGAAAAGAATCTGCATGTGTCTGGTTTTCCTGAGGGTGGCTTGCTGGGTTACCTCTGTGCCTTTGAAGGAGAGTGATGGCAGAGCAAGGCCAACACGAAACACCTTTAACCTCCTTTTCATCCCTTGTACCCAAAAGGAACTCCTGTGTATCTGTAGCTGGATGGCAGCATATGTTTTTGTTTGCAGACAGGACACAGCTGGGAAGCATCACCTGTGGAAATGCTGCATGAGGGATATATTTTTATTCCTAAGCAATCAATTTAGTGAGAAAACATCATGTTCAATGAGTTACATAAGTTCAGATGATGGTACACAAATATCTGGAGGTTTTTTTAGTTCTGGGCTCAGCTGTGATAACTAAACACAATGCTGCAATATGCTGGTAACTTGTTTGCTGCTACGTGTTCGAAGCGGGATTTCTTGTTTCCTCACCTCCTCTCCTGTCCATGGTCAATGGCTTTTGCTGGTGGTATCACTTCCCTGTGTGTCTGCAAAATAAATTTGGGACGGGTTGCTTCT
Source organism: Atrichornis clamosus (assembly GCA_013400975.1). Classification (NCBI taxonomy): domain Eukaryota; kingdom Metazoa; phylum Chordata; class Aves; order Passeriformes; family Menuridae; genus Atrichornis; species Atrichornis clamosus. The sequence goes on from WBMZ01011338.1 coordinate 52,956, forward strand.
CCTAATGCCTTCAGCCTCCTGTTTCGGACCAGATACACAAACTCATGCATTATTACAGCTAGGGAGAAAGTTGTTCTGCATTTGGTAGTATGGTGCTTGAAAGGATCTAGCTTTTGTCGTAGGGTTTATTTTAGTCACTGCAATTGCAGCTACTCTATTTATACAAATTTCTTCATGCACGCTGTTGAAGAACTGGGTTATAGGTTTATTTCTCCTGCCAAAACTGTTTGTTGGTTTTGTCCTGGTTTGTTTTTTTTTTTTTCCAGTCTCCTTTCACATGGGTTTTAAGGACAGGGCTGTAGTACACTGTTTAGAAACCTCATTCATTTTATGAATGATGAGTTCTGGTTTTCATTCAGTGTTGAATGAAACTTGTGGGACTATGTGTGTGAGTAAACCTTTGTCTTGCCCAATACCACAAGGTGAGATTAACTTACTGCAGGTCTCGACTCTGCAGGAATATACCCAGGGAAAACACCACACAAGAAAATAAAAGTAATAAAACCAGCCTCAAGTCACTGTTATTTTCCATTTTCAGACTTTTTGCTACAGGTGAAAAATTTAAAAGAAAAAAAAACCCTAAACTAAACCAAGGGTCTTTTTTCAAATAATTGTGTTATAACAAAAAAAAGAGACTGATAATGGGTAATACAACAAAATAATGTCATATACCACACAAAAGAAAAGGGGAATATTCCAGGTTAGTCATTCCCCTGACACTAGGGCAGAACAATAAACTTGTGAAAGACATTGCTATTTTAGTTCTCTTTGCATGAAAACATGGCTCCAGCAGGAATTCATCTGTATATGGGCAGTTGGTCTCCTCTCTGGTCCCCTCACTTACCACTTCCCCATCTTTATTTATCTTGTGTAGTTTAGAGCAGCAGCTCTGTAGGGCCTGAAACCCAATCCTCTTGATATTTCCAAGTACTTCATAAATTAACATTTTGTACAACCAGAGTGTGGAGGAGTGCCCTTGAGGACACTCTGCTTTGTTGAATGAGAAGTGATGTGTTTTTGGAATCTTGGTTTTATTTTTGTAGTGCAGCCATTTAGAAGGAAGCGATGCAGCTCAGCAAGGGGGGGTAGATGTGTACTCCTGGGAAATCCTAGGATTTCTTCAAACTCTTTTACAACTTACGGGTTATTTGCTTAAAGAATTGTCTATAAGGCCAGTTGTCTCACTGTGGGTATATTTATTGGGGCCACTGTTACAGTATAAAAGATTCTGTTTATGTCTTGCTCTTCTTCAGATAACCAGCATCGAGTGCTTTCCTAAATTCTACAGGTTATATGTAGTTTGGACTATCTGGTGAAGTGTTACGCCAGGGTCTTGAAGTCAAAGTTTAGCCTCTTCAGATGAATGTTACAGGATGGTTTTGTAAAAAGTAAATTCTGTTACATTGAAAAAATTAATCCTTGTTTGGCTTTCATCCCGGTGATGCTGTGATGCTTACAGCTGGACAGCCATCCTGCTTTCTCTGCATTTCTGTTTATCTATTGGAATGCTTTCCATGCGATCTGTGACCATCAGATTCTTCATGTGTTTTTTGGCTGTTCTTTCTTGCCCGCAACCACAAGCTCTTTATGGCTAGGATTGGGTTGGTTGGTTTTTTGTTTTGTTTTTTTTCCCCTACAGCTGGGAAATACAAATAAGGATCAATGTTTCTAAAATCAAATGTTAAAATGATACGTGAAAAGGTCAAGTGCTGAGATTCAGATAAAGTTCAGCAAAGCTTAAACTTGGGGTATATGTATAATGAAGTTTACTTAAAATACCTAAAAACTGAATTTGAAAAGCTTGAAAAAACTCACTCAAAGCTGAAGTTTCTTTAATGCATGAGGGAAAAGGAAAGGGATAGGTAGGCTTTCCCAGCTGTACCACCTGGATTAAACACCTCTTGTCCTCCTGGTTCTTGCAGTTCTGGTCAGTTGTTGGAGGAGAGAGTGGTCATTTTTGTTTCTGCCTATCCTGTGGTCTTCTTTCTGATAAAAAAGTAAATATCAATTTCGTTAATGGACAGCTCTTGAGAGCGGCACTGTGTTTTCTTTCTTATATGTGCTTCATATGGTTCCTGGAGCCAAGAATCCAGGAATGGATACTGGGAAGCTCACAGACGCTGGGCAGTGAAACCGGCATTTGATGTGAGCCCACTGCCAGTAAGAACAATCCTGAACAGGTGTGATGGGAGAATGGAAAAGCCATTCTGGCATTCCTGTCCTCATGGTGCTCGAAGTCCTTCAGCATTACAGCTTGTGCGTGGGATGGGTTGATCTGGAGGAGCGTTGACCTCCCTGTCAGGTCTGTCCTCAAGATACATACTTTGCCTGCCATGCCTGGAAGAAATGAGCCACCTAATTATGGTCAAATTAAGTGGTAGCTGGGAGTGGTGGATGAAGAGGATTTATTGCTTTGGCACCAGGGGTTTGTATCCCTTCCTGCTGCCATTGCTTGTTTGTAAACTCTTCAGGGCAGGAACTTCGTTTGCATTGACATTTTTACAGCACGTAACCAAGGGAGCCCTAATTCTGGACGAGATTTTGGGAACCAATAGCAAAGCAAATAAATGCTTTTTTTCGTTTCTTTCACTGTCATATGTTACCATACCTGAAGAAATGAAGAACAGTCATTTGTCCTCATCCATGAAATTTTGTGCAGAATAACTCTGAAGTTCTCTAGAGGAGACTTCAATACAAGTCACTGTATTAATTCTTCAGTGCTTAGCAGAGCAGAAAGGTGTCTGTCCCATTTTGAGAAGGCTTCAGTAGCTTTCTATTTTTCTAACCTCTGCAGATTTTGTAGTGTCTAAAACCACTGTTGCTTTGAAGGGCTTGAACCTGGATTTTCCGTTCATGTCCTACTTGCAAATTTGCAAATGCAAGGGATTTCACTGTGTCATCCTAAGGTGGAAAACCTAATATAATTCCAGGAACCTTGCAGTGTAATTGTCCAGATGTATATAGAGCATGTGATAAACCTTCCAGACATTACAATTCAAAAGATTTAGCTATTTGTGAGAAATAACATCAATGTTTTAAGTACAGGCAATTGGTACTGGAGCAGAATCTGTGGGCTGCCATGAGGAGGGTGCCCAGAGCACGACGGTGTGTGCTGGGAGGGAGCTGGGCAAGGGAGGTGGGATTTCTATTGGCCTGTTCTTCTTAGTTTGGCTTTCAAGGCAGTTCACGTGCAGTCCAGATCCTGATCCCACAGCAGGGCTAGTTATTCTCACTGCATTCTATGAGATCTCATACAGCAAATTCTTCCTACCCAAAGGGATAGAAAATGCTCTCTGGGGCTCAGACCAGGTATTGGCTTGAAGGATGTGCTCCTCTAATCATAGGAGAAAACAGTGTTTAGTCTCTCTTCTCTTGTTTTTTACTTTCTCCCTCCTCATTTTGACACTTGAAGTAGTCCAGCTTACTAACTGACTATATTAGGGTCCCTATGAATCTTAGTTTGGTTATGACCAGTGTGATCTGACTTTTGTTCCCTCTTCTTACTGCGTTAAATTTTTTAAAAGTTTTTCAGAGATTGCTCCCTGCCTGTCCACTGGTTGGAGAAATTCACTTGTCTAGAAACCTAAATTTAGTCCTTTGCTGATGCAGATTAGTCATTCAGACTTATCTGTCACTCAGTTTTTCTCCTATGTTTTTGCCAAAGCACTTCCTAACAAGATAAAATAAAACAGGTTCCAAAGCTGCCTGTCTCCTTGCAAACTGAGTTTGCATCCTTAGAAAAACTGGAATGACATGTGCATTATGAACCGAGGAATCATTTTAAGTGACCAATGTAAGGGCCAACTAGTAAGGTAAGAGAGAGGAAAAATCTTCCTGCAGGAAGTATTTCCAGGATTTTTTGACAAGAACAAGTGCTCAACAGTGTCACCTTATTTCACTGCTGCTGCTGTGCACTTCTCTTCCCAAAAAACCCCAGCAAAAACTGGTCATGAGTTTGAACTCATAAGGAATTGGTCTATAGTAATGAGAAATTCTAAAAATCCGTATGTGAAGTGAGTGTAAAAGATTGGTGTTTTTTTCAACCATGGTTTGATTTCCATAAGATACAATAAATGCTCTTGTCTGGGTTATGTTATTGTGCCCCTGCTCAGGACATCCAGATTCAGAATAGGAGAGAGAGGCTCGGGTAGGTCGTGCGGGAGCTCGACAGCGTTTGTGCATTTTTTTGTTTTGTTTCTTTTTTTTCTCTTTTTGAGCCCTCAGTAGGACTGGAATTGCCAGGAGCATGTTGTAGGGCACAAGCGAGGATTGTTTGCAGAGCTGTTTTTGGAGCTTACCTGCCTAAATGGCAGCTAGTGCTGCTAATCCCCTCTTTTCCTGAGTAAGTCTTGGTAAGAGCTGAAAATACAGTGAAAACTATCAGGCATAACCACTTTGAGGCGTTCTCGCTGTACGAAGGGGAATCTCAGGACTGAAAATAAGTATGAATTGGACTGGTTTTAAAACTATTGCAAAATACTTGTCCATCCCCTGGCTGCCTCAGAGGACCTTTCACAGAGGGGCTGTTTTGATGCACAAGCTTGGCAGGTTGCTCTGGTATTTTAAAGCAACTGGTACAAAAACATCTTGTAGAATAAGGAGAGCGTGTGAGGGAGCAGGGATAGCTGGAATCAGCTAAAAAAACGTAGGCTGTGGTTTAATTTCTGTCTCACTAAAGGCAAACTGTGGGATTTGGAAAGGAGCAAAGTATGAACAAGATCCTGCGTTTTTTATGTGAAAAGCAGAGTGTTATTTCATCTATTTTAAAAAGGGCTTGAAGTATTTGCAGAGCATTACCAGTTCTGCAGACATGAGTAACAGCAGAAATTCCATTTTTAATTGTTTTGCATTCCTTCATCTTAGGATCCTGGATCTCTTAATACACACATTAAATGAAAACTGAGAGCTTTTGTTTAGCATGAATATTTTCTGCTGCAATGGAGGAACTACTAATGCAAGAGAAATTCTGGTTCAACTGATTCAAAGTTAAATATAAGAAACTTTCACCAGATTATAGAGAAATTCCATGGACAGACCTGAAAGAGGAAAGATTCTTGACTAAAATAACTTTAGTAGGATGAGTAATGGTTCATTTTGATTATGAAAACTGCTAATGCAGAATCATAAGCATCATATATTCGCGGAGTTTTTCCTCAGTTTTACACAGAGCATTTTTGATAGTTTGTTTTTTCTCTAGTTTTGAAATATTTTTTTACCAAATAATCCAGGGAAAGTGGTAAAAAAGGGCACCAAATTGCCTTGGACAACGTAGTAATTTGGTTTCTTGAGCAGCAGAAGAGAAATGCAAATGTTTATAAATGCTTTTTTGTGGGAGAGTGGGGAAATTGGTGGAAGGTTTTCAATTAAGGATTGCTAATTGTCATAAAAAGCAGACATGAAGTGAGGATTGCTAGGAGAAAAGATGAACTGAGATGGACATGAAGGGGAAGAGAACTTCCCTTGGGGGATATTCTCAATACCAATGCTGCAGATGGCTCAGATGAGCACTTGCCCTACCAATTATTTTAGAGTTATCTTAGCTTAATGTGGGGATAAATTAAAAAAAAAAATTGACAGATCCTTGTTGATCCAAAGAGAGACAATAGAAAATTTTTGTGTCAGAGTGATTATTGGAAAAAGTAATGTGTGGTTGGGGTACTAAAGCAGTTTATAAAGAAGTACCTAAAGTTTTATGAAAAAAAAAGCTTAAACTTGCTTTTTCTTTTTTGTTTCAGTGTTCTGAGGTCATGAAACTTAATCCACAGCAAGCTCCACTGTATGTGAGTACAAATTGAAACACTTATTTTCCTCTCCTACTATTGACACAAAATGCTTCCCATAATCTTTTTGGAGATGCTGCTCCTTTTCTTGTTGCCCCCTAGGGAGATTATTTGTATTGATCCAGTTGCAAATGCTCAGTGGTAATGTCAGGTAAGTCTCAGAGCTCCTCTCCCTTTCCAGCAGACTGTTTTAAGTAAGTTTTGAGGCACGTAAAGCTGTCTCTGTGCAGGTATCCCCTGCTTTTATTTTTCCTCCCCAAAGCGTGCTGGACTGCCTGGCTGTGCTCCTGTGACTTGATGTGTTGAGAGGCGGTGAGAAGGAGTTGCTTGTGTGGAAAACGGGGCATCCCAGCGTGCAGGGCTTGCCCACTGTGATAATATTTTTCTGATTGGAGTTTCGAACGTGGCAGGGAGGACCTGGAGAGGCAGCGCGGGGCTCGGCTGCGGCAGGGTACGGTTTACGTCAGCCTCCTGGAAGCTCGTAACCTCCATGGCTCCATTAACGAGGAACAAGCTTCCTCTGGCTCTTGAATAGCAGCTTTGTTGCGGAACGTGGGGACTGTCAAATTAGACCTGGATGTGCGGGGGTGTGCGAACATGTGTTCAGTCTGTGCCAGAGCTGCCAGCCAGGTCTGTAACTGTTTGCCTTCCGTGTTGCCCTGCCACGCTCAGAGCAGGCTTCGCTGCTGAAGCTCTCGGTGCTGCCCACAGACCTCGCCAGCAAGGGCAGAGCTGGATGCAAGGATGGAAAATTTGAAGGGAAAATTGCTTGCAAATGTGGCTTTTAAGGGGAAAGAAGGAGAAGCAATCTGGACTGGTGATAGACTTGTGTCTTGGAGAGTGTTGTGTGTTACAAATAATGGATCATATTGACCTTTAATGCCATGGAGGCTTCAAATTTTGCCTGCCTTTATTTGCCAACAGGTTTGCATTGGAATTTATTTTCTGCCTACTATGCTAAGTCTGTGCTTGAAGCAAGATTAAAACACTACGTAGTGTGACCTGACTTTGTGAGAATGGCTTTCCTGGAGTAGAGCCTGTATTTTGAAACTAAATGTTACCTGAATTTTGTTGAATCTCAAGCCGGCTGAGTGTACCTTGACTTTGAAGAAACTTAAACATAGGACACATTAAGAGAGAATGAAACTTAAGTGCAAATATATGATGGAGTTGCTACAGCAGAGACACATGAATGATGGAATGCAGGCTAAAATTATCCTTATGTCATTTGAACAGTATACGACTTAGCTAATTTGGAGGCTTTGTTTTCTCAGTCTTATCTACTGAATTAGTTTATTTTCCCACTGTTGTGTGGGGGGGTGTTATTTAATACTGGAGTGGTACACTCAGAAGTCCTCATCCCCACGTGATAGTGAGGAAAACTGGGCTCAGGTCAAATGTAGCCTGGTGTGAAATAGTGATTATATGGCACTTGGTATAGTGTTTCTTTGCAATGCTAATAAGGTGGTGACAACATTATTAATACATCAGTGACTCTCTTTTCTCTCCTCCTCCTCCTCCTCCCCTGGCCAGGTGTATACACAAATCAGCTCCCTTTCAAAACAAACAAATTCTGGTACTTTAAGGAAATTCGAAGAGTCAAGATTTAGTCTGTCTGTTTGCTCTCGGTATAAATGCTTTGTGCATTTTAAGATCAGTTTTCTTTTCCACATGTTGCTAATTGGCAGCTCATCTGAGAGTTGTTAGGTGCCAGCAGATCAGAAAGAAAAAGGTGTCTTCCTGGTATTTTTATTTTCCCAAAGGCAGACACAACAGTTGCAGCCTGGCCACTGGGAGGTGAATTCCTTTTCAGCTAATATCTTAGATTCAGGTTTATGTAATTTTGCTTGTTGTTTTACTAAATCTTTGATGAGTTTCACCCTGAAAGCTCCATTAGATAGTTGTTTTTATCAGCAGCATTACTGAGCTCCTTTTAGGAGGAGAAAGTAAAAAGTTATGTCTCCAGATCAGTTCCTGGAAGCCAGTTAGAGAGTTAAAGCACATTTTATCCTGATAATAACCGGGTTGCCCAGATTAATGCTTCATAATTAAGAAAAGAGGTTTGGGAACCTGAGATGTCCAGTGTACTTGGAGCCAAAGTTTTGTGGGTGATGGAAACGATGGTACCTCTGAACATCCACACTAATAGAGAGATAGACATTCCTCAGGTCAGTGTGCATAAATGGAAAGAAGACCATGCTGCATCCTTCTTGGCACTTTCTTTTGGCTGTTTGGAGTTTTATTTACCTCTTCTGTAAAAATAATCTCTCCTGCCTCTGCTGAGCTTGTGACTCCTGAGAAGTCACAGCCTGTAATGACGAGACTACTGGCCCTTGTAAGTGTGAAGATTAGGAAATAAGGTGGAAAATACATCCCGTAACAGTAATAATTGCCGTGTTTTTGTGATTAAATGAGTCTCATTTAAGCGCGGCCTGATTGTTCTCTGGTTGATGAGGTTGCCAGGAACTGGAGCTCAGCGTTGCTGCAGGTTTGGGCTGGGACAGCTGCTCAGCCTTTCCTCTGCAAGCAGCTGGCTCCTGTCCCCCGGGAGCCAGGTCCCCCAGGAGCATGGCACGCGTCACCCGGAGCTGTTTGTCACCTCCGTTAACCAGCTGTGGAACGAGCTCCCCTGGCCCTGGAGCTGGGTGCCGCTCACAGCAGTGCAGTCACGGGGCAGAGGAGCTGGTGCCAGGAGAGATAGGGCAGGGAAGTGTTCCTGGGTTTAGGACAGGGCCCTGTTCCCCGCTTTAGCTCGGGCGCGATAGCGCGGTGCCGGTGCTCACAGGGGCTGTAGGCCGAGCAGTTCCCCCACCCGTACCACTGTCAGCCCCTAACTGCCTTTAGAAAAGGCAGTGGGCCTTTGCAGAGCCTGTGGCTAAATATTGTGGGCTGAATTTGAAATAAAAATGCTAAAACCCCCTTCCTTAAGACGCATTGATTCCTTCAGCTGCAAAAAAAAAGTCACGTGGCTGGACAGTCCTTTGGTCACCTGCCTCAGACTGCAGTCAGGAATATCTTTATGGATGCACAGACATTGGATTAAATCCAAAACCAACTTTACTCACACAGCTCTTGTATTTCAGTGCTGTCCTGTTGATACAAGAATTCTTATCGGGCACAGTGTAGGGGATGAAGGACACTGTTCTTCAAACCTTATTTCTGGTCTGCCTGTGATTTTGGGCTCAGGAAGCCCAGGGTCTCAAAGCTGAAGGATCAAGCTGTTGGGTTTGCTGGCAGGGCTGGGGTGGAACAGGAGGATGGGAGGTGGGAAGTCATGAACTTCAGTTCTGCTTGTTTTGCTTAAGTACTTTGCAATGACTTCACTGATCATGATCTCTTTATAAAAGTTGCATTTCCCTACCACCAAAAGTCAAAATTTCAACTTCAGTACTGTGAGGTACTTCCTAGCTCTTATCAATGTGTTATTGGAATATCCAGATCATCCAGGAGTATGGAAAAAAAAAAAAGGATTAACCATGCTCTAAACAGTGGAGGTTTATTATTAGGTGACCTTGTTATTGTTGTGGTTCATTAATTGTTTATAGATGAAATAGTTTAAATTAATCATTTAGCTTAAATTCCACTGTTGCTAACATCCAGGTGCAAGAGAAAGAAGATGGGAGATAGATTTGCAAAGGTGAAGAGTTGGTCTTTTTAGAAATACTATCATTAGTTGGGAGTTGAGCAGATTATTCAGTGGGAGACTTAATTACAAAAGGATCAGGGCTCACAAGCCCTGTCGTTATTTCTAACCAAACTTTAATAAATCCCGAGTGCCCGTGAGGGAATGATCCAGGTCATGTCTTTAGCTGCATAGAGGGTCCTGAAAATCTTGCTTCAGAAGTGATGTGCACAGCTTCTGATCTCAGCCTCTGCTGGCTGTGTGGCCTTACAAAGATACTGATCATTTTGGTAACCCAGTCGCATCTCCTGCCACTCTGAAATCAATGTTGGTTTGGGGTTTCTTTTCCTAGAAAAATAACCTGGGAACAGTATTGGATATGAATGTTTTGGAAAAGCAGTGGGGTGACATGCAGGGAACTCATTGGGAAACATTAAGCTCATCTACTCTTGATTGCAACCAAGGTTACAACCTTAGATCTGCCTTTAAGACGGGAATGTTTTTTCATGGTGATAATGATCAGTGGGTGTGAAATGGAAAAGATTAGCAGCTGGAGAAGCATGATGTATTGCTGTAAACTTTTTTCCTTTTTCCTTTTAGATTAAAAGGAACAAACTCGTTTTAAATCACAGCACTCCTCCTCTGAATGGTTTGTCTAAGGTGTGCCCACTTATTTGGAGTGACAAACCCAAATGTGTCATAACTGGTGATTGCATGAGAGGGCAAACACTTAATTGATAAAAGTGCTGCCATTGACTTTGGTCTTTAATCAGGTCTGTGGATGGAGTCTCTTGTCTAAACTAGCACTTAGGAGCTGTGTAACCTGCAGAGTTTCTCAAGGAGACTTTTTGATAGAGATGAGAGCTCCCACTTTCAAGGCAAAATGTCATGCAACTTAATGAAGTATGAACTTCAAAAGCCTCAGAAAGAATGCATTGACCCTCTCTTAATATAACCTGGGGTTTGGGTCCAGTAGGTCCTCTTCTGTTAATGAATGAACTGCTCCTGTAAATCTCCCAGTGTCCTGCCTTAATCTGAAATGGAAGAAAAGGATAATGCTTACAATATTATTCTCTCCACTGCCCTACTGAAGTGCACTGTGTATTCCTACAAAACAATTGTGATACCCTCTGACGTTCATGTTTTAAGGAAAAAAATACCTCTTTTGAGTAAATACTAAAGAATTGAAGGAGAAAGTTCACAATACAGAGAGCTGGAGGCTTGTGGCAGCAGTGTCTGTCCCAAATGTGGTGGCTCCCCGTGCCCCTGCATGCAGTGAGGTGTTGTACCTGTGTGTGCCTCTCATCTGGCTTCTCACTGTGTCTGAAACCATCTCAGGTGTCTCTTGTGCACTCTTGTATGCTGGACAATTAATGTTCTTCAGAAACCTCTACCAAGGGGACACAAGGACAAAATGGAATATCTTTATAGTTCTGCAGTAAGATGTTGTCATGAGATTGGCAGCTGTGGTTTAGTTATTTTTCTACTAACACGGAGTTTGTTTGCTTATTGGCATCTATGGTGACAAAGGCCACTGAGATGCCTGAATATCTGAGGTCAGTCCAGCAGAAAAAGTAGAACATACCTCACATGCTTTTGTTGTGGGAATTTCTCACAAGAGTCATTATACAGAAGCCCTGTCTTTCTCTCAAGGTCCTTAGGCAAGAGGGCAGCCAGCCTTGATGTTTAGTTCATCTCTGTGGTGAGAGGATCTGATAAACCTCTTGTCTTTTATTTGTTGGGTACTTGATTTCTTCTTAATGACAACGTAGTTTTCTGCCCCACCTTCAAAATGTCTTTGAGTTATGAATGAGTGAAGGCCTCTGAGCACCTTCTACTAATAAAATATTTACTTGCATTGCTTGTGGAAGAACTAGCTGCTTGGTTGGTTTTAAGAAAGTCTGCTGGGGCGCCTGAATAAACTGATTTTTTGAGAGGAGCATATTGCAGCTTGTCTGGCTCTGCTTTCATTCTCCAGGCAAAATACTTTCCCTTACTAAACTATACTTGACCTCATCTTTTGATTTTTTGTCACTTAGATCTTTGATTTAGATTCTTTTCATCCTCCACTTCCCAAACTCTGGTCTGCATCAGGCAAGAAGCCATGCCTTCTGTGGAAATGGGTGTCTGGCAGCTGGCACCTGAGCCCTGCTGCTTCTGGGTTCCGTCATACCCCAGTGCACAGTTGGGTTATCGTGGGGCTGATTGCTTGGCTTGATCCTCTGAAGGGACACATTCTCTAGCTCATGAGATCTGTGTGATGTTAGCACCTCACCTGTTTGTGAAATGGTCACTGCTGTGCATTTATTGAAGGCATCTTTGGCTGGAGAAGTCAGACAAAGCTGCCAGACCATCAGCATCGTCTTCCTTCAGGATAAGCTGTTGCTTAAATTGCAACTCAGAGGCCTTTAAAAGTGCTGGATTTGGGTTCAAAGCCATCCTCCCTTCATTATCTATTTGAACTTTTCTTCTGTGATCCTGTTTTGTGGGTGTGAAAGTGCTGGTAAACAATAAACTGTCTGGGCTTGAAGTCTGGAGCCCTTCTCTGAAATCCTGCCCTTAACTCACCACTGCTTTGCAGCATTACTTGTGAACTTTAATATGACTTGCAGAAGATGCCAGAGCTGGTACAGCTGGTAGGGGTGGGAAAGCAGAGACAATGATCTGCTTTGGGGAGCTGTTAGATTGCTTCATCCTGTTTTTTGAAGCTGCAGAAGGAATCCTTATATTGTCACACTAAGAATTACATTAAAATTGAGTGAAATAATATACATGTTTTAGGCTTTGCGTTTGGGCTTCTTTATTTCTTGTGACAGCTGCTGAGGGGGTGATGCCTGGACAGACACCAAGAGATGGTGCCCCATCCCCAGCTTTGCCTCCTCTCCTGTCAGGAGGAATAAGCAATGGAGGTCTGGACTTGGGTTTAAGAGAATGAAAATACTCTTCAACTACTCTTCCACTGTGGAATATATTCATATAGAAGGTTCATAAATATTCTTACATTACCTTTAGAATGACCAAATTTCCCATCTCATTCATTGGGATGCAGGTCCCTGCTGTGTTTCCTGTAACAAAGTGCTGACAGTAATTTTGTTCACTTAGAGGCGGTTCTGACAGCAGAGCTGATGGGAGAGTGGTGGTCTTGAAGATGTTGATTTGATGAAGCCAAAATTGCACATAACCTCTCGAATCCCCCGCACTGTTCCTGCAGTGCCTGTGCTGGATGTGTTCTCTGCAAGTGCTGGTCCTCGGCCTTGCTCAGTAAAGCAATTCCATATTGTGCTTAAGAGGAAAATAAAATAACTGTGAGTAACTGTAGCTGGGTGCTGTGCAGTGCCATCAAGTGGCAATTCTGTCGCAGGACACGTTTTCAGGGCTGCCTTTGTTTGTAGTGTTGTTTCAAAGTGTTTCTTTTAAACATTGCAAAAGTTCTTTCTGTCTGCAGTTGTGTTTGGGGGAGTACTTCAGTAAGATAATGGTTATGATGGTTTCTGTTCTCTAATGGCAAAAATGTCACTTTAAAAAGTGCCCCAGTCATTACAGTAGCTCCAAGTACTGTAGCTGTGAAATATTTAAAGACTGGCGAGGATATTTTGCAGCTGGCAGGAAAATGAGAGCTCTGGAACACACTGAGCTCTGTCTCTTCTAAGGTTTTGCTGTACTGTAGAGGAGGCTGAAGTACCAGGAAAAAGCCATCCTTCGTCTCTCTTCTGCCTTTGGATCTTAGTGTTCAAACCTGATTTTTTTTTTTTTTCCTTTAAGACACCTCTAGGCTATTTGTGAAAATACTCCAGTGGTAGGAGATTGCTTCTAATAATATGTCATCATATGTACTTTATCTTCCAGGAATTGTGACTCTCTCCGCCTCTCTGGTGCCAAGAGAGTAGCTGGATTTCTGTTAGTCACTGCACACATTCAGACCGCCTGCTATTGCTCCTAAGCACTGCAATTTTGTTATTGCTAGATGGGTAATTAGGAGGAAATACTATCAATCACTCAAGCAGCTGGTAATAAAATTATCTGGTTCAGTTCTCGTAAGTGTAGTGAAGAACAGACTAGGCTTTAGGATGAGGCCAGAGCAAGACATTCAGATCAATTTGGGTGTGTTTTCTAGGAACTGATTGAAGTAGTTTCCAGAATTTTAGAAAAAAGCCTTATAGTAGGATCAGTACTTGTTGTGGAAACTGGATGGTACAGGAGAGGATGTTCTTCTACAGAGAAATTTCCTCCTGTCTTTTGTCTTGTCTTTATGTGGTGACATTATATGGAAAATGCCATAATTTAAAGGTCAACCCCAGTGTGTTACTGCTTTTGTGTACCCCCATCCTCCTCCTCCTCCACTGTACCAGAGCTGTACAGGGCTTGTGGTGGATGGGGTCTGGGGTTACTGTCAGTTGTTGCTTATTCAGGCAGTACAGGCCAGGAGGGCACAATTCTTTAAGTGAATAGTCTGGCTAACACTAAACTGCCTGGATAAATGACAATTAAATCACTGTTTTCTTCACTATACTGCCAAATCCACTGAAACCATAAGGCTCCCATCGCAGTTCTTCCCTGGGTGTTTATATTCAGTACAAATGAATGTATGGTACTTCTCATATCCTTTCTACTTTTCTCCTTAACTTTGATTTTTGCTGCTAATTTTACTGTTACTTTTATCATGTTTTTCTGTATGCTAAAAATCATTAGAAATGACCTTGTCTGTTCGGTTTTGTGAAGGCTGGCTGTGTGCAGCACGGGCTGGCACCAAGCTGATGTTCTGTGCGTGCTCTGAGCAAGTGCTGCACAGCACGTGGAGCCCCGTGCTAAGGCAGTGATACAGCTAAATTAGCTATTAACAGCCTGGTCTAATAGCCTGCCTGGCTCTGTGTAGCAAAGTGGTGTGTCAGGAAGATCTATCCTTGAAAATAAATCATGTGTCTCTTTCAACACTAACGAGATCCTGTTAATTTGATGGATTTCTGCCGGCAGTCTGTAGAGATCTCCTTTGAGCTGCATGGATTAATATGTGTGTAATAGTTATAATAGCATCCTGACACTCAATAAGGGTTCATCTTTGAGGTGATTGATTGGGAGACTGACAGAGACACGCTCTGTCAAAGGATGTGGGCTACTAATAATGGATTTCTTCAAGTGTACCCATTTCCACAGGAGTTTGTGCTGCTCACGCTGGGTCAGAGTAGGAAATCCACCCTTGCTCTCCCCAAACCTTTTATCTCTTTGCAAACAAATCCTGCTGCAGGATTAGACACCTGCACTGGCTTGGGCCCTGGTGTGGCTGTGAGATGGTGTTAATAAATCAGCTGTAACAGTGTTGGCTCTGCAGACATGCAAGTTCTGGGTGTCCATGATGTGTTTTTTAGCACAGGTCGCACTCAGGATGGATCCGTGAGAGCCAGCTTGGACCTGAAGGCAACAGCTCAGGAGTATACATCATAAATTCCCTGTTTTCCCACAAATTCTTTTTGCCCGAAGTGTCTTGAATAAATGGTCTTTTGACTCTGCATCCCCTTTGCCCTGTGTCAACACTTTATCCATCAATGTGCTAAGCTAATCTTATTTTTGGACCAAATTCTTTCTCACCTTTGGAGGCAGAAGGTGATGGAGAGGAGAAAGTTGCTTTGTCTGTGTGTCAGTGTTTCAGTCATGGCTTTGTGGCTAGCACTGGAAGAGGAGATCACTTGGCTCAGTGCACTGTTAATGAAATATGGAAGGTATCACCTCGATTTGCTCTGTGGGCTGGCAGAAAAGTATGTACCTTCATTCTGCTCTTTTGGTGGCCTGCGGGCAAGACTTAATGGTCTGTGATTGTATTTTCCAAAGAATAAGAGTGCTCTGCAAAATCTGGCTTTCTCATCACAGAGGTGCTCAGTATCTGTGCTGTTAACCTGAAACCTTTCACTGGCAGAAATAATAGCACTGCTGTTAATTTAAAAAGGAAATAAGGCTAGGTCTGGAGACTGTACTTTTTAAAAATTTAATTAATTTATTTTATTTAAACCATTGGAGAAATTCTCGTTGTCATGTGTTTGGTTTTTTTGGGTTGCTTTTCTTTTCAATTTATTTTAAGAAAACTTCTCTGCTTCATGCTCTAAGATCAAGGAGTTTGAAGTTGTTGACTATGAAAAAGGACACAATCTGCCCCAAACTTGGCAGCTTTCCATTCTGTTTTTTTTATGGAGTCTTTCCCTGAAGGTTTTATCTGCAGGAGGTTGCAACACTCCACCCCAACGACATCCATCTTTCTCCGCGCTCCTGACCCAGGTCACTGCCTTTATCACGGGGGTATCTCCAGGCAAGGAGGGATTTCTAGAGCTGCTCATGTTCAGACAGATTTCACAGCCCTACCTTTGTTTCTGGGGCCTGGAGCTTGGCGGAATAAACTGTGTTTGATGTGATTTTGGTTTTTTTTTTTTTCTCCCCCCCAAGTGCTCCTCTGATTCAATCCATACTGGTGAAATTGAGGATGTGTGTAATGACTGCTGTTACCTCACTGTGCCAGATACCCGTGACTTCCTCCCATGGTCTCTTCCTTTTCCTTACGTGTCTTGAGAACCTGCAGGGTAAATAGCCACATCTGGAAAAGGGGATGGATGTTTCAGGCTGTGGCATTGAAATCCACTGGACAAATTCACCCCATGCCAGGGCAGAGAGGGAAGAGGCCTCAGCTGAGTGTTTCAAAGGTAGGACCCATCCCCAGATTCTGCCAATGAGGGGTGAGCTGTTCATCTGCTTCTGTTAACCTGGGAGTAGCAGCCTGGCAGAGTTTGCTGGACATGGGTTATTTTCTTGCCCTGGAAGAAGAGCATCCCGTGGTTTTATGAGCCAGCAGTGAAGTGCTGTGTCGCATCTGACTGGCCGGAACGCTTACTCAGACCTGGAAAAACTGGGATCTAAGCCTTTCTCAATCAAAAGGGTTATTCCAGGAGATGAGAGCACTGTCATGTTTGCTCTAAAAATAGTTGCCCAAGCCCCCATTTCCTTTTGCAGTCAGGAGCCTCTGTGGCTGTGCCTGGTTTTGTTCTGCGTGGCCATGTGTCCTTTCCAGATGTCACTCTGCTGGGGTTTAAGCACAAGTTTGAACCAACCCAAAGTAACCTTAGATGGGAGGGATCTTCCAGGATAGCCGAGCTATGGGAACTGTCTGGGTGCAAAAGTTTAGCTGCTGGTCTTGTTGTGTCCTCCAAGAGGTAGATGGTAATGGATCATCAAGCATCTAAGCGATTTTATTGTTACTTTTCTTCTTGCTTGATGATATCTGTTACATTTTATAAAGGTGCTTTGCAGTTGCCTTTTCCACCCTCCTGCTGCTTTCAGAGCCCTCTGCAGTTCTCAGTTTGAGGTGGATTGTCTCGAGTTTCCCTTTGATTTTGTCTAGCTTAATTATTGTCGGTGCTGCACACTTTCCAAAGAAAACGTCATATGATTGAAAAGCCAGCTGTTCCTTTAAAAGCCATTTGGATGCAGAGTACTCGGTGTGTTTGAACCATGATTCCCATTTCCTTGATGGGGAGGCTCAAAGCACAGGGATGTGAAAGGACTTGCCTCATGCTGGAGTTGCAGCCCAATCCTGTGTGCTCTGTGTCGAGCTGGGGTAACAGTAAGTCCATCTAAAAATGAATAAAGAAAGGTACCAATGAGCCTGAACTGAAGGAGGAGGAGGAGGAAGAAACCACAACTGTGATTTTGTGCTGTCCTGGGTACAGTGAAGCTCTCTTGGGAGCTGTTTAGG
Source organism: Atrichornis clamosus (assembly GCA_013400975.1). Classification (NCBI taxonomy): domain Eukaryota; kingdom Metazoa; phylum Chordata; class Aves; order Passeriformes; family Menuridae; genus Atrichornis; species Atrichornis clamosus. Next base: position 70,090 of record WBMZ01011338.1, read on the forward strand.
GCTTCCCAAAGGGGAACAAGCAAAAATGCAATAAGCAGTGACTCAACAAGAACCTGATTCATGTTATGAGCAGCGGAAACAAAACAAAACTTGTTACAGTGGCAGGTTACATATGCTCATCTAATCCAGCCTCTTTAATAAAGCATCCTAACACCAGCATCTGCAACAACTCTTGGAAATATATTGGGAGAAAAGGTTTCTTTCCTTCATGTGGATCTCTAACCCATCTTAACCCATGGACTTCCCCTTTCAGTAGGTTTTTCCTGCATGAAAAAACAGCCAGAGTTTGCTGTCAATGGTCAGCAGCAATTTTTGCATTTTGCTTTTCTGGGTAGAACAAATTAATGATTACAGGTTGTTGGTGTTTTCTCATTAAAAGCAGAATGTTAAAGTAACCCTTGAGTGCTGCAGTATTGCCATCTCATGCATGCTTCATTTTCATAAGTATTTTTAAACTCTGTGTGTGGAGGTCAGAGTGGGTGGTTAGTGGTTGAAGTAATGTACTTTAGAATTCCCAGTATGAACCGTGGGGGGGAAAACCAGCTTAGAAATCACATGTTTTAGCTATGAAAATACAACTTGCCTTTTTCTGGTGGTTTTTTTTTTCTTGTTTGTTTTCAGAAATGTTAACATTTGTTAGCCAGTGTGCTAAGAATATTTTTTCCCTTCCTATTCCATTGTAGAGAAGTGAACCTGTTGCTAGTAGAGCCGACATCCCTCAGGGAACCTGCCCTACTGCCAACTAAACTCATGGTTTTCATCTTGAAGTCTGGAATTCTGCATTTGCCAGGGCTGTTTTCATGGTCCCAAATGACGACCAATTCTCCCAGACAGATTTCCAGAGCCTGAAGTGGAAAAGAAAGATGTTTTTATATGCTCAGAACAACTATTTCTTTTTTGGAAGGTGGACAGTATATTTGAGGTGATAACAGAAGTGATCTTAATTATTTTAAGCTTAAAGTTTTTGTTCGCTTCATTGTTGCTTTCAAATATTGCTGAGGTTATCTACTAAAAAAAAAAAGCCTTTGGAGGTACATAGTCCATTTTGACAGGCTTACTCTGAGTTGCTTGTGCTTTGCCTTCACACAATCCAGATGCCTTTAACTGCACTGTTGGAAAAACTAATACCTGAAAAGGTGCAGTTGTGCTAATGCCGGCAAAATATGCTGACAAACGGGTGCCTTGTCTAGATAGTTTTGGGGTTTAGTTCTAATAGCAGCATTTGGGCCTTTTTAGAGATAATTGTATTTGTGCTGCCTTAACTAAACCACAAAACTTCAGAAATAGGCCTCTCTAAATAAAATCCTTTCCTGAGTGGTCTTCTAGTTTGAAGCTCAAGGTCAGGCTTGGCTTTTCCAGGGCACCTGTCCCTTGGCGAGGCAGACCTGCTTTCTCCCTCTGGTTTGGAAAAGGGAATATGTTCAGAGGAAAGAGCCACATCCACCTTCTTTACATCTGAGACCAGAGATTTTTCAGATTCGAACAAGGGAGAGGGTGGCCTCTTCCATGAATGGACCAAGATGGAATGTTTTCATTTCCAATGGGCTTCAAGCCAAGTAAATATTAGTCGATCCAAACTAGTTTTGAAATTAAATTATTCTTATTTGTTGGAGCATTCCAGAGAATGGCTTTGATCTGTCTGTACTTTCAGCAAAGGGATATTGGCAGGCTGGCCTCCCATTTCTAGCCATTTGGGATGAAAGAAGGGTTATAATAACCACCTTGTGTGGCAGTGATACTGAACAGATGACATTTTTTGGACAATATTAAATGAATAAAGGTAAACATACTTCAATTAAAATGTTTTTGGAGGCTCAATGCAATAGGGCTGTTGGAAAGCCTTCTATGTGGGTTGGAGGAATTTGCCTGCATTTGTAACTGATTTTCTTTAACTCTGACAATCTTGGAAACAGAGGGGGTTGTCCTGTGCGTTATTTCCTTTCCAAATAAATACATTATTTGAATATAACTTAAAAATCAAATTAAAATTTCAGTGAACAATGAAATTGTCAGTAACTGGGAGGTAGAGATGAGTGTTGAAGAAGCGTCTTTTCCTTCTGGGATCTCTGATCACAGCAGCACAGTGAACTGTACCAGGCACAGTGACTGAGACTGCTCAGGTGACACTTGTAAGTAAACTGAAGCCCACAGCAATTAAGTGGCACATTATCAGTCTTACCAAAGATATTTGGAGACAACTTAAAAATTCAAGTAAAAAACCAGTTAAAAAGATGCTCAGTGTTCTACAGTCATTGCTGAAGGACCCTCCAGAGGAGGTGTGAGCAGGGTGGGTGGAGACCCTCCCATCATAAAGTGCTGCTTAGACACAGCTGAAGAGCTTTTTAAATTGATACCAGCTGATGATAATTTGAGCTCTCCCTAGACTTAAACAGTAACTAAAATGAACTGAATTGAAATGTAAAGAGTGGAACAAGTTGGTTGGAAAAACTGCTGGAGGTCACTGCTCTGATCACCTTCCACCTTCAAAATCAGGTCAGGTATCTCCGTAAGAAGTTCAGCTCCTTGTTTTTTAAGTCACAACTTAGATTTCAGGTTTTGTGAAACCACTGGTGTTGAGGTTTCTTACATGTATTTACTATTTTTTTGTCAATTACAAAATATACAAATTATCTTCTGCAGTATTGATGCAAATTAAATTGCTTTTCCTAGAAATGTGAGTAGTTTGCATGGATAGACAGGTGTCTTCCCACAAGCACTCTATGGGGATTTGCTTTGCTTTCACAGGAATTGGACTAGTTGTACTTGGTTTCTGAGTTAAATAAAAGAAAAATCTCTTTGAACAGACATAATGTTAAATACTCTGTGCTGTTGGTGAGTGTTCTAAGTGTCACCTGCATTTTAAATCTAAGTACTTTGTATGGTCATGCCTTAAGGGAGAAACAGTTTGAACAAAGACATATAAAAACCAAACCACAAAGGGTTTGTAGGTTAAAGCTTGAGCTTTTATTTTTTTGAACATCAGCTCAAAACTGGATCCATTTGCTTGAAATGGAATATTTAGTTTTCAACTCAGCATGTGAACTGGTCATGCTTGAATTTAAAGCTTGATTTATTTCTTTTTGCACCTGTTTTTATTTTAGCACTGACTCTCTACGAGATACACTTTTGCTACATGGTTCCTTTCTCCCCAGCTGGAAGTCTGCTCTGGTACTATTGTGTGAGACCTTCCTAAAATTTACATTCGTAACTCTACAAGCTCTGAAAATGCAAAATAGACTCACTGCTGCATTTATCTTTTTTTTTTTTAAATTTATGATTTTCTTTTCTGTCTGTTACAGCACTGACCCACATATTTATTTTAAAGACCAGGGGCTGGTTGTGGCCTCCACTGCAAAACCTTGCCTCTATAAAACAAGGTGCAGTCCTGCCCCTGGCAAGAGGTACCAGACGGGCTGGATCAGAGGAGGACTGGACATGAACTTGAAGGAGGAAGCGCAAAAGGAGCTGAGGGAGAATGGAGGGAGACGTGAGGCAGAGCGTGGGAAGCGATGCTAAGGCAGCTCGGATGTACGGGGGGGCTTGGAAGTCTGGGAATTTTGTGCAATTGTTATATTTGAGAAAGAGAAGGGATGAACTGAGTGATCTTAAGGAGGAGGTTTTAAAGGAAATTACATGTGTATTCTCTTCAGTATGCAAATTAGAATTACATAATCTGCAATAATAATAATACTAAAATGTTTTCCAGATTTGCCGCTGTAACCATATGCTCAGTGGGGTGGTGGCAGAGAGCTGGCAACCACAGCTGCAGCGTAAAACTGGGGCACCCACCTGCTTCTGATCTTGATAGGAAAGGGACAGAAGGTCACATCACAGACTGTTGTTCTCAGTGTCTCGTAGTTTATGTAATTTTTCAGGCTGATAAATGAAGTATGGTGAGATCCCAGAGGCATTTAAAGGATGTGTAGATGTGGCACTGGAGGGCGTGGTTCGGTGCTGGGTTAACAGGTGGACTTGATGAACTTGGAGGTCTTTTCCAGCCTGAATGAGTATGGTTTTATAGTCAAATGAAAATGCTTCACTTAGTTCTACAGTAACTGCAAGCCATCCTCTTTCCTTGCGTTCCCTTCTCCATGGGGAACTGAAGTTGGTGGATATTGCCCGTTCTTTTCCGTGCAGGTGTATGAATTTCAGGTGTATTGACTATATCCTTTGCTAGGTTACTATGATAACTGTATATGCCCTTTATAAATATAATTTTTGCTGATAGCAAAGATGAGCAAAATGATAAAATATACTGAGATACTGAAATAAACCCTTCATAATACTAAGCAGGCATGTTCAGCCAACAAATCATGATTGGGGTTTTTTTCAGAGTTTGAAGAACTGCTGTATTTGCTAATACACAGAGCTTTTCACCAAGGCATGGGCTTATAGATGAGTGAGGAAAACTACCACTACCTGTACCAGCACAGTTACTGTTTATTTGTAAGGAAGGTGGAAAAAAATCCTCTGTGAATATGAAACTCTGGTATCTTTGTGTGTTTATGGATTGTGGATGAGAGATGAATTCAGTGATCAGGTTGGATCTATGTATGTAGTGCTAGCTTGGACAGGGGAAATATGAGCACTCAAGCAAGAATTAGGGAATTCTTTTAAATTTATGGAGGTAGAGGCAATTTTAGGCCACTATCCCAATTCAGTTGTTTTACCTATGCATATATAATGGAGTATGCCTATATATATGTGTGTATAAAAGCCCCTGTGTGGGGTGTGTTTGCATGTTTGTCAGACTTGGTGTGATTTCTCCATATTAAGGTGCTACTTTGAATATACTCTGGAAGTTTCTACATGTCTCTTCCTAGGGTTGTGTTCTGCTTATTTCCTAGATGTTGGCTGGCTGTGATGCTGAGGTTGACTTGCACATCTGAAAATTGGGTGGGCTCTGAGTCTTTTGAAAGAAGTGTATGAATGGGGAGTGTGAACCTTGTAGGAAGAGCAATTTTATTTTATATGATGCAGTTCCTGGCCATGTAAACCTAACCTTTTTTCTTGTCCTTTTTCTTAGGGTGACTCTGTTATTACAGTGCAGCTGACTGAGGAAGATAAAGTTGAAGATGATGTAGTTTTTTATTTGGTCTTCACTGGATCGACTGTCCAACACTGCACAAGCACGAGAAAGATTAATCCTGGGAGTCTGGAGACAATTTCTCCTGGTAAACGATTACCTTTCTTGGCATATCAGTGTATTGGTCTGTGAAATGTGGTTGCTACAAGTGGATTGGAATGTAATGCTGTTTTGTTGGTTGTCTTTTTCCTCATTTACACATTCACAAGGAGTAGAACACGTGGTTTGGCTTTTGCCTTTTAAAAATCTCTTTCTTGATTTCTCTAGAATTATATGACTTTGGGATTGCAGTTATTTAATATGTAACTATGAGATTCTATTGTGGAAAATTTACAGTTACACAGTGAAAAGCATTTAAATGCAAAAAAGATGGTGGAAGACACATTTGCCAGGTTAGAGATGCTGTTGCCCAAATGGTGAACAGTAAGTCTTAGCTACACCTATCATCTGCTTGACTCAGTGAGATTCATTGCTGTAGTCCTGGTGAAATACAACCATTTTCCCTAAATCCCGTTCAGCTCAGAGCCCTCACAGCATTTCTGGAACTCTTGCAGTGCAGGTGATGTGCTGCTTGGTGCCATCTCTCCGTGGCTGGTTCAGATGAGGTGGGTTTCCACATGACAGCCCACCGCTGTTTTTAAGCCTTTGTGCCACCAAGAAAACAAAACCAATCGGCATTTCCCCTTGGTGACTTCGGGATCGTGGGAATGAGGGTGTTCCAGGCTGCAGTCCTTACCATTAACCTTTCATTCTGACTTGTTGCTATGCAGCACATTGCTGCCAGTGTGAGAAGAACGCCTGACATTTTCACTGCACACAGTGGAACTCAAGCAATCAAGTGTTTTTCTTGGGTTTGTCTTTTCATCTACCTCCTAAGTATTGTTTTATGAGAGATGCACGTGGAGTAAAAGTTGGAGATTTTTTCTCTTGGGAATGAGTGGCTAAAAGTTGGCCGCTCAGTTTTTTCATTTCCTCCTCTTTTTGTGCTGTTCATGTTGTTTAGTTGGCTTGGGAAGAGAAGTCTTTTTATGGCTGCTGGAGCCCCGTGCAATCAATTAGATTAGTGCTTATTTTCTCCCAGAAGAGGAAGAAGGGGTGACTCCTTCCCTGCTTTTGTGTGGTGGGCGTGGGGCTCTGCCAGCCCCGCTCGCAATGACTTCACCTCTCCCTCGGGGCCGTGGCTGCCTCGCCAAGAAAGGAACTGAAAAGCCTCAGTGTTCCCTTCAGCCCATGTGGGAACCAGTGTGTTTGGTGGGATTTCCGGGCAGGAGCGATGCTTTCCTATCACTGTTGTCCTCGGAGCAGCGAGGATGTGGCCGGGGCAGTGGCTCGCAAGTGGTACCAGAGTGATGCTCTGGGCAGGGCCTGTCCTGCCTCCCCTGAGTCACTGGGGCGGGCTCCCTGGGGCTCATGTTGTCACTGTTAGTGGGAAATCTGACTCTCTCCATGATTCAAAAGAGGGAATTTCTCTCAGCTGTTCCTTTGGTAATAGTAGATTGTTTTGTTGTTGGGTTTTTTTTTTTTAATTCAGTATAGTCATGATCTTGTGGTGTGTGATGCCAGGTAGGGATGGGTGCTGTCCCAAAGTACAGCTTGTTTCAGACAACATTTTAAGGAAGCTTTTAGAAAGGTAGTCCCATTCCTGCACTGCCCAGGGCTGCAGTGCAAGGAAGAGGTGACATCTCAGATGTAAAGCAGCCATGTGGGTAACACCCTCATCTGTGCTCATACCTCGTTTTTATGAGACTACCTGAAGAAAAAAATACTTTAGTGGTGAAGGGGGTGCTGGGGAAAAATAAAGCAAAAGATGGGAAAAACCCATTTATTTTCATACTCTCTACTGACACCAGTGCATTGTCCAGTGTTGCTTCAGCACTGACTACACTGATTTCAGTGGAAGCATGACTTATTTCAGCCCAGCTCTTCCTCCTCCTCCTTCCTGCACGCCCAGTGAATCTGTAATCATGTGTTTACACTGTATATTCCCCCGGTTGCCTTGGAGATGGCTGTGGTGACTCAGAGCTGGCGTTCTGTGACCTCGCTCGCTGCAGGATTAGCCACGAACAGCACACAGTGTGTGAGGCCAGCCCTTGTTTCAACACCCAGCCCCAGGCACTTTGCAAATGCTCTGCAAGAAAACGCCAGCAAACGGCTTTTAGCCAAAATCTCATCCTTCACTTCCAGCTCTGAGCATCTTTTATTTGTCTCTGGGATGCAAGATTTGTGTGGCACATCCCTGGGAGCAAGCTGCTCCTCGGGGACAGCTCAGGTGGATTTAGGAGGTGTTGATTCACTCAGGAGCCTCTCTCTGCCTGCCTCGAACCTCCTGTGCTTCCCTTCTGGGACTTAAGGCTTGTTCTTGCCCCAAGTCCTCAAAATTTCACATGGTCCCCAGAAGACTTCAGATTAAGTCCTTCAGTGGCTGGGGTGAAAGAAGTGACTATAATTCTGTTAAAGCTAGAGTGAAAACAAGCCCAGATTTGTAATTCCTTTTTCCTTGACTTTGTCAGTAGTTTTTTTTGATGTATGGAGATGTGAAAGACAAATCATTTCATTACATTTGCTGCCAAAATTAATCAGAATGTTTTAGCAAATCTTTCAAAGGAAATCACATTTAGAAAGAAACTTTAACAACATAAAGTTGTTTTAGGTGAAAAATTAGAGAAAATGGAATGGAAATATAAGCTGTCAAAATACCTCATAAATTCTCATTGTATGTAAAAATTCTCTGTATTCTAAAAGGCTTCACCCAAATAACTGCTCACCACTGCAGAATTAAATGACTGCTTCATTTTTTGTAATTACTAGAGCAATCTGCCTCTTTCTTATGCTTTATCATCAGCCTTAAACACTATATATATATAGTCCACCCTACTGTTCAAATGTGAGCTTTTATTTCTGTACATAATAACAGAAAGGACTTCTGATTGTAAATTTGTGGGAGCAGCTTTTTTTAACCTGAAGATATGGCTCAATATAGACTCATCAGTACTTGAAGGTACAAAATACCTGTATTTATGCACTTGCTCTGAAGGATGCGATGGGCTGGGCTGGGCTAGGCTGGGCTAGTTATTTATCCTGGCTTTCTATTGGCTTGCTAATTTAAGGGAAATAATTTCCCCTTATAAGAAACATTCTGATCCGAGCTGATCAGTCATAACTTGAAGTATCAAAATCAGCTGCTAAGATACAAGAATTAGGCAGTAGATGATGTTTTGTGTGCTTTCAGTTGCTCTTTTGGCAGCCTAAGGACACACCAACACACCTAAAGGTTACATCATCCAACTCAGGTTCTGTTTGTCTCAGTGAAAAGGTACCAAACCCTTATTTAACTATTGCTTTACTGTCACTGTTACAATTCTTCAGTTTCTAAATCATCTGGTTCAAATTCTCCCTAATGGAAGCAGTTTCCCTCAGTACCAGAGGCGCTCTGTAGGTCTGCAGAACGATTTCAAACACTGTTTTATCAGGCACTGTGTTAAGGTGGCAGGTGGAGGTGCAGTGGCACTGACACTGCTCCAGTGTGGATCTCTTAGTGCAAATGCTGGAGTTTGGATATTAAGGAAATACCAAAGGTCTAAGCAGGGGAGGAAGCCGAGAAATGATGCCATCACTGCTGCTGTGGTTAAACTGCTGTTGGCTGCTGAAATTGTACTGTTTGGGATGGATGTGTCCTTTAGGTCACGGATGCTCGTCCTACTGGTGTTGGTCGTAAACTGAGCTTTTCAGCAAGTCCTTATTCCTGTAGCAACTGAGACTGCCATAATATTAATGTATTTTTTTCTTCCCACCCTCTCTGCAAGGTAGTGAGGGTAACTGAGGCCAAACAGATGGCAAGTGGTAGTGCAGGAAAGCTGTGTAAAGCAGGGAGATGAAACTTGGTTGCAAGACGGCAGCCTCATCTCCTGCCTTTCTGCTAGAGCAGCTTTTTCCCCACTGGGAAAAAGTTCGACTCAATAATAAAAGTCCTCAACTCATGAGCTGGCAAATGAACCAGCAGAAGAAGGAATGACCTCATCACTGTCCACATGAGTCAAAAGCCCCAACCACAGCTTGCTGGGGCCAGTGGAGGCCTCTGAGCATCCTCTTAGCATCAGGAAGCTCCTGGGTGGATTTGGGAGAATTTTCTTGCAGGAGCTGATGTGCTGGGAGCTGGAGTATTTGTGTGGTGCATCTAGTGCAAGTTTGTATGCCATCCCCATAGCAGCTGTATGATTGGGCATGTATTTTGCTTTGAATTGAATGACTGGTAGTCTGGAGTGTGTGGGAGATGCGGGGGAAATTTGAAATGAAATTTCAAGTAAGGAGTGACAGTCCAGAAATCCAGAGGTGCAGCAGCTCCTAATCAAATAAGGGAAGGGTAAGAAACAGCCTCTCTGTGAGCCAAGCCACCAAAACAAGAAGTAAAATAATTTTGTGAGATATAATTGCCTTGGTGAGTATTGTTGAAATGTGCTGTATCACTCCAAGCTCTGTAATACCAAAATTGCTTTTCTCATGTTGGTTGATCTCAAAAGGTGCAGGATTCTTGTGTGGGTTTCAAAGGGGAGGAGAATCAAAATTGGAAGTGGAAAAAGGGCCTGAGAGACTGTCTGTCTGTCTGCTGGTAGCTGCTTGCCAGCAGTTTCCCCAGGGCTGACACATTCCTGTTTACTCCAAATGCCTTGACTCACTGGGGGCTTTCTCCCCATGCTTAAGCTAAGGCAGAGAAGCAGCTTTAGTCTTTAACCTGTATTTAATTCCATTGCTCTCAGGGTTGGGGTTTTTTTTTCTTTTACTTTCTTTCTGCTATTTAAAAGGATAGACAAAAATTAATTTCAGTTAGCTTGGAAATACCTTAATTTCAAACTTTTATTTTACTGTGAAATCCTTTCTTACTTTATTCACTTTTACCACAGACCATGTTTTCCCCTAAGAAACAACTCTTCATAGAAAAAGCTGTATTTCATGAATTACAATCTTTGTACTGGTAGACCAGAAGGGTAAACAAGTTGCATAACAAATGGCCACTTGGCAATACCAGTTGTGGATTTGAAAATACTCTTAATTATGAAACAAAAAAACCCCTAAAATAGACTAAAACAGCATAGCTAAGAAGACTTTTTGCAGTTCATCCTCTTCAGTGTATTTAATTGCTTGAGGCAATGTAATTAAAAGGAAATGATGCCAGTACAAGATGACATCAGTCACAGGAAAAAGTGATTGAATCTGTATTGAAATTATTTAAGATGTAATGTGTGGGGTCTTACACTTCTGTAGGCTTTTAGGGCTTCTGCAGTGTGTAAATGGCCTTAAAAAAATCTCTCTACACTCTCCATACTAATAGTGAAAGGTTTAAAATGGAAAACAAAGGCTCCTGACCATTGCTGGTGCTGTGCCTATGTATTTCATAAGGCTTCCTGTGTTGCAAGAGAGAATACAGTAAGTGTGTGCATTACACAAATACATTTCAACGACGGGCTCTGGTTTTCAGAACCTAAATTCAACATTTCTGAAGCAGAAAAGAGGCACTTTTTGGATGGTCACAGTAGATCCTTTGGCTTCCCTGTCCAAAGGCCACCAGCTGGCAACGTCCCTTGGATGCAAGTCTGAGATACTCCATGAGATTCCCGTTTGTCGTCTGGCTTTCCTGGCCAGCTTAAATCTCTCTATAAGACCTCTTTCAACCCAGCTCCACCATGGTAACTGAGAGGATGCAATTAGTCTTTAGTCACCTACCAAGCAAACCCAAACATCTCCTTCCAGCAGGGCTTTAAATAGCTGCCCAGGCTGGGGGCCCATTGTTTGATAGCTCCAATGTGAATTCTGAAAATCGGAGGTTTGGACAGGATTTCCACTTTTGGAGGAGTAGGAAATGAAATCATCTTTTAATAAAGCTCTGTTTAGGGGTGTTTTGTCTCCATGTAGGCCTTGTTTAACAAGGAAAAGTCTGAAGAGTTTGGCTGCTGCCCTTTTTACTGCACCCCGGATCACAGGCTCAGGTAACAATTAGATGGACAGGTCTAAACTGTACATTAATTTGTCTGTTAATGACTTACAGCTCAGAAATCTCTCCCTGTTCTCCTGCTCATTTATCTGCATTGTTATCATGTAGAGGAAGCAGTGCTGTCATGAGATGCATCTCATCTCTTCAGGGATAAGTACAGACAGACCAGAGCATCAAGTCTTCATTTTTCATTCTTCTATTTTCCCCAAAGCAAGTTTTGTCAAGTGTCCCCATTCATTCCCAGTAAGAAATCTTTAGTTCAAGAGCTGTTGTCTCATTTAAAATAATTTTTCAAGCATGGGTTTATGTGTAGATGAGGAATTCGCTTTATCACAACAGAAATAGCCGCTGCGCCCATCTCTGCATAGACTGAAAGTTTTTTAATTTCTATATTTTTCCTGCAATATGTTGATACTTTCAGCTCCAAGTCGTGAAATGTTTCCAAGCTGGATTTAAAGTAACTGAGGAGCAGGAGAAATGGGATAAAATGCAAAGCTGCAGAAGTTAAGGGATGGGTTATTTGACTTTTATCACAGTCAAGACAGCATAGACCACATTTCGTACTGTGGCAAAAAGAAGTATGAAGAAGGGAAGCAGAGCCATGCGGTCTGAGATGTCAGCTAGTGAGAAGCACTCTTGTGTTTGTCAGGAGAGTTAAAACTTGAATGAGGGTGCTGCTGGATGGTACCAGTATGATGATGTAGAATATTTCATCACTTGCTTTTGATTGCTGTTCTGGCCAAAGGGCCTGATTTCTGGAGAAGCCAGGAGGCAATCAGGAGGGGTGCTGGGCAGTATTGAGAACCTGATCATGTTGTAAAGAGTGGAGATTTCTCACCCCTTCTCTGGGATTTATTCAGTTACATGTGTTTTCAGCCTGTGAAAATGCAAACCTTTATAAATAGGCTCATTGCTCTTCCTGACTGTCATGGTTTAACCCCAGCCAGTAACTCAGCCCCACGCTGAGCTGCCTCCTCCCTCCCAGTGCGATGGGGAAGAGAACTGGGAGAGTAAAAGTGAGAAAACTTGAGAGTTGAGATAAAGACAGATTCATAGGTAAAGCAAAAGCCACATGCAAACAAAACCAAACAAGGAATTAGGTCACTACTTCCCACGGGCAGGCAGGTGTTCAGCCATCCCCAGGACAGCAGGGCTCCATCAGATGCAGTGATCACTTGGGAAGACAAAAACCATCACACCGAATGTCCCCCCTTCCTCCTTCTCCCCCCAGCTCCATACACTGACCATGACACCACATGGTCTGGGATACCCCTTGGGTCAGCTGGGTCAGCTGTCCTGGCTGTGTCCCCTCCCAACTCCCTGTGCCCCAATCCTGCTCACCGGTGNGGCCTTTGTGTTAGCGCTGCTCAGCAAGAACGAAAACAGCCCTGAGTTATCAGCAGTGTTTACAGCACAAATCCAAAACGTAGCCCCACACTAGCTGCTACAAAGAAAATTAACTTTATCCCACCAAAACACCAAAAGCAGCCCACTGACACACCTAGGTTTTGGGGTGTTTTGCCTTTCTAATGTCAGATGTTTTTCTGTTCCACATCTGGGGAGGTGTGTGAAGGGGTTACAGCAGTTGACGGTCGACCACCCTGATGGTTGCAAAGAGCATAACTTGGTGCTTAACCCATGCCAGGAGAAAGCCCTGCTGTCTGCCAGCTGGAGCAAAAAGGTGCTGCACAGGAGCAACAGTGTCTGCTCTGGCACTGCCTGGAGCGTTCTGTGATCTTGGGCAAGTTACTTAACCTCGTAAAGCAGATTTGGGCTGGTTTTGCAGTGATAATCACTTACCGCCTGAGAGTGCCAGAAAGCTTAGCTCACTTCTGCTAATGCTCTGGGAAAAGGGCTATAGAAGTTCAGATATTAGTCCAGGACTCTGGGTGTGTTGTGGACAGAAGCATTGTCCCACCGATGGCTCCTTCAGGAGGTTCATACATGGGGGCCGTGTTTGCTCACATCATTCCTGTAGCTATTTCAAAGCAGAGGGGCAGAGACCCCTTGAGCAATCCTTCTAGTATTTTCTGCACTTGTTACTGGTTCCTCTTTCGTTTGAACTGTTTGCCAAAAGTCAGAACCTGTCCCATGTTCTTACCCCCTTGTCTGACATCTTCTCAGATGGGAGGAAGCAGAACATCAAAGCACTGCAAGCGGTTGCCCTTTCCAAGGACATTCCCTAGGGTTTAGCACGATGCTTGTTTGATCCTGCTATAAAAAAATGGATCATCAGGTCTGTCACCTCCTCTTCTAGGCTGCATTCAGTATCTGGGGAAGTTTCAATAGTATCCTTGTTGGCCACAGGTCAGGACATGCTCTCTTTATCACCTTCCCTTGCGTTGCGTTTTGCAGCTGGTGTTTAACAAATGCTCCATCCAAGGGAACTTTGTGTACATCCATGCTGTGCTGCTTTAAGGAGACCACACGTCTTCACTGAGGTTTCTCTAGTTGTTGTCCCGACAGAGGAGCTTTTGCTGTCCTACAGCTGAGTTGTTTGGCATTGTGATGAGGAGTTTCTCTGTAGCTGCTTGTGGACCATTTTTGCCTGTTGCTTCAATCCTGAAACTCCACTGGCAGAGTAGCTGTGTTCTAGGTTCTTCTGCAGATGGGATTCTTATGGGAATAGACAGAAAATACTTCTAAAAAAACAACAAAAAAAATTGAAGGTTTAGCTGTTCTCATCCTATTAAGGAATCTTTTGTTATTATTTTTTTTAAACTCTGCATTCTAGCAACCTTCCACTGCTTTGCTTCAGGGAGAGCCCAGCTCTCAGCATTTGTCAGCATGGCCTTCTCACAGGGTGCATATAGATCACTGCTTTTGTGGAGGCTGTAAACAAAATTAATGTCTTACCTACTCCATACTTGGATGGCCTTGGGAAGACCAGCAAAGCAAGAAGGTGTAGGGGGAGGGATGTACAGTTCTAAAGGGCAGTAAAGGCAAATTCTCCCAAAGCTGTACCATCCCCCCACTTCTCCCTTGAACATTTGGGGCTTTTGCTGTGAGGTTGAGTGGAATCTGTGACTGGGCTTCACCTGAACTGCAGAGTTCCCTGCTCGTCCATACTGACCAGTAATGTATTAGAATGCACATGCAGTATTTTCAAGAGCAGTAGAAGCAGTTCTTCCTACCCCTATTGTTTAAAAAAACAACACTGGTAAATTCTATTCCTTCAGCTTTCACATCATCCTCTTGCTAATAGATGCCTGGTGCTGGAAGGAAAGGAGTTTTCTCACCTCTCAGCTTCAGAGCCTCCTGGTTGTATTGAGCTGCTGCAGCAACATCCATGTGTGTTTTCCTCCCCTTCTCCACTTGTCTTTGATACCTTTCCAGCTGCTTTTGCTCTCCTTAGGAAGCCGCGCAGCCTCATCTCTGACAATTTTGGTGTTACCCACAGTGTCCTAATCGCAGTTTTGACCTTTCAATTAACTTCAGGATTGCCTCTTTCAGCAGACAAAACCTGTACAGATGCCAAAAGCCTCGGAACAGATTTGCGAGGTTGGCTGAGAGACTATGAAGATTAGGGACATATTTTCCCTTTTGTCAGGGAAATCAACAGCAAAAGGCCCCAACAGAAGAAGGAAACTTTCCCACTGACCACAAATAGGGGCTTAAATTGAATTTTCAAGGCTTTAAAAATAAATCGTCATTTTGTATTTAATTAAGCAGGTTTTCATGAATGTGGTAGTATGCTGAGGTCATGGGCAAAAAGAAGCTTTTCCAGTAATTAGTGCAGGGTCCATGCTGTTCTGGCAAAAACAGCCATGATGTCAGTCTGAGGCTGGAACAAGAAACTGTGCCACACAGTGAACTTGAAACACAAACCTTATTATTGAAGGGACATGTCTGACAACTGCAGGTTCTGGTTGTGTTGGATACATAGTATATTTTTCCTTTTAAAATTGCAAAAAGGTGTTTGGTTTGGTTTGGCGTTCGTTTTATTTTTTTCCCCTCGAGTTTCTGAGTCAATGAAATTGCTGCCATGCCAGGGCCTCCTTTCTCCTGTTTCCCCTGCCCTAAGTAAATAAGAGAGTTGGAAGTTTGATAACTTTATTGTTTCATAAATATGGAGAGTGGCCATTTCCATGTTTTTATTTAGCAGAAGCCACTTAGTTTTAGTTTTGTCATGTGAACCCAAATGCAAGGGGCAGGTGCAGCAGTGAGCACACACAGGGCATGCTCAGGCAGGTTGTGCTCTCGTAGCCATTTAGGTCTTTGTTTTAGGTGAAATTTCAGTGTTTTCAGTACAAGCCAGGTGTTGTGACAGCATTTGGGGTGTGTAGTTTAGAGTTGTGGCCCGTCATAACTTGGTCTTACTTGATTTAATGTAAAGACTGTGTGTGCCAAAGGAATCGCTCAGTTGTGTTTCTTCAGCCCATGCCATTTTTCTCTTTTTACCATTTGTCTGAATTTTATTTTGCAGGCCATGACTGCTGTGAGACAGTGAAGGTGGCACTCTGTGCCTCTAGAGAAGGTCACCCTGTTCTGGTTGTGGCAGAGGAGAGTTTCCAGTTTGTCCAGGATGAAGCCTACGATGCCGCCCAGTTTCTGGCCACCTGTGCTGGCAACCAGCAGGCGCTGAATTTCACGCGGTTCTTGGACCGGTCAAGGCCACCTGCAGCAGACGTGGACTTTTTGGATGAGAAAGTGGCTTTGGCGTTTCGACACCTGAAGCTGCCGGCAGAATGGAATGTGCTGGGAGCAGACCAGTCTCTGACCGGTGAGGATCCCGAAGGCACAGTGAGAGTCATGGGTTGGGGGAGAGGTGAAAAGCCTGGGAGAAAGGGTTCCCTGCCTTGGCAACCTGCCTCGTGCCTTCCAAAAGGTGTGGTGGCCTCTGTGCTCAGAGGTGGGATGTGATGTGCATGCATATCCTGTGTCTTGCCCTTCAGCCACCTTAAAATGCATGAGGCACTGACTCATGTTTTCTCTGGGTTTTCTCTTAGGAAATAGCATGAGCTGACAGTCAATATTTTCACATATACCCGGAAAGGGGTTTTTTGTGTTTAACAATGGCAAGTGTATCAGCATAGTGCTATATGCTGAAAGAACCCTGTGTGTAGGATATCCGATGCTCCTGGAAATATCCTTGTGCCACAAATTTGGCATTTGTGGTAAATGTTGGTTTTATGCCATAGGTGCAAAGTGACTGCAACATGTAGAATATATCTGATTTTTCTTGGAGAACTTGGGACTCTTCCTCTGAGGGTTGGTATCACATCCCTGGTTGTATGCTGCACTGGCTAACACAGCAGTTCCCCAAAATAAGCCTGGACAATTTTGCAAATAAAAGAAGGGAAGGGTGGGAATACCTGGCCCTTAACCACAGCAGTGAGGGCTACTGAGTGCTTATAAATAAACCCCAAGGCTGGCCCAAAGTCTCTGGTGGCTGCTGAAGCTGAAGTGCTGAGGTGTTCTGGATGCTGTGGTGTGTCTGTTATTTTTGGAGTTCTGCTCGTTTTGTCACAGGGGGGTATAAGAAAGCAAACTGGGGGTCCGAGGGGCTAGTTCCAGTGTGTACAAATCCCAGCTATAAATTTTCAGGGTATTTTGGCAAATAGTTTCACTTCAGGAATGTGACTGTGAGACATCTGTTATCTTTTATAGGATGCAACGGCATAAACACTTGAATAGGGCTGGGAAGTGGCTTGCTCAGCTCAGCAGGCTCAGTTCTGCTCTCTGGAACAGGGTTTTTCACGGGAGGTTTTCCTGCTTTATTTTTCTCCAACTTGCTGACTGCTTTTGTAGACCTGAATACAAGGACAGGCAATTCCCGTGTTAGCAGACATTAAAATATTTGATCATATTTAATGGTTCCTTGATAGAAATTCAGCAGCTGTCATATGTTTGCAAGGAGATAAACACTTGGTATTCTTTTCCTCTGTGTGGAAGTCACTGATATTTCCTTCTGCATTTTAAAGAGTTGTGATAACCAGACATTTCTGGTTTAAGTGATAAAAATATGGTCAAAGTGATCTTAACGAAAACTTCGAAACAGAATTGTTGCTGATTTTGCAGGAAGGCTGAGGTCTGTTTTCTCTTTTTGACTCAGATTATTCTTTGGAAAATCAGCACTTAGGGAAGGCAGGCCATAAGATTTACATTGGTTTGCTCTGCATGTGCTTGTGTGCCTGGAAGTTGTGGTCATGCAGGGCTCTGAATGTTAATGGACCTGTGGAGCATCCGGGGCATCCGCAGTGAGAAGGGGGAGCTCTGTAGTGCCAAATTCTGTAACTCGAAGTGTTTTGGCATCTTGTGGTGAGGTTTTGGTAGACAGAAGTGTTAGTGAATAAATGTAATGGCACTAAAGGCAACTTCCATCCAAGAATATCAGTGCTATAAAATTTGTTTCCTTTTTCTTAGAGGCAGAGTTATCCGCTAGTTTTTTGCAGTGAGATATTTATACACAGGGAATTTGGGGGAGTTTTTGTGATTGTGACAGGAAAGGTTTACATGCATAAGCATTTTTAGTCACAAAACCATTTGCTAGAGATGGGAGAGATGTCCCTGATTTATGATGGACCAGCAGTTTAGAAAAACCTCTGTGGTACAACATAGCACCATTAGGCTGGTGCTTGTGTGTTAATTTGTGTGTGGGAGAGAGAAAAGCACTGCAAAGATTGAAACCATAGGAGCATTGGAACAATTAGGCACAATCTGGCCCGTGCCTGCAGTGGGACAGCCCGTCCTGCCCTGCGTCACTACCTGTGAACAGCTATTCCAATTCATGCCTCACATTTCCCTAAATGTCAGCACCAGATAACTTCAAATAAACCTTCTCCAAGGGGAAAATACTATCGAAATGAGAACAAAAGAAAATGTCAGATCCCTTCTTGAAAGATATTTAGCGCTGCCTCTAAGCTGGCATGGCTCTATGGGCTCTTGTGGGCTGGAAACAAAACGCTGCTGTTCAGCAAAACCTCTGAAGGCAGGAGCGAGCCGGGAGCCTCCGCCAGCTCCCGGAGCACCGCGGCCCGGCGGGGAACTGCTGCTCAGAGAAGGCTGCTGCTGTCAAGCACGTTGGAAGGTCCATTTTTTAAGGTCCGAAGTAGAAGTCTAACTGTTAGAAAAGTTAGGAAGTAATGGCCTTTCTGCAAGCAGAAGCTGGGTACGAGGTCCACCGTGGAGCACAGCTCCAGGCTGGATTTTGAGGAGGGAGTGGTTTTGTGTGGAGGCTTCTCTTTGCTGTTGCCTGCACCCAACCCTGACCAGTCTTTGAGCGGAGGGCAGGGAGTTCATCACTGTCACACACCCCTGAGGGCAGAGAGGCTGCTAGAAGTTTCACCCAGGGCTGTCTGCTGAGGCTGTTGAATGAATCTGCTGTGTCAGTAAACAGGTACAGCCAGCAGAAATGGGGATGGGAGCATCTAAGATTCCTGACGTCAGAGATCCTTGGGCTCCTTTCTCTTGCTGGGACAGGCAGAGGGTGCTCAACCATTGGGTTGGATGAACTGGGTAGCAGAAGAGAGTCCAGGACAGTCCCCAGGACACCACTGTGCTCTTCCCCAGCCATACACTGTCCCTCCGCAGCAAGCAACTCCTGGGCCTTGCTCTTAGTTATCTGTGTGAACATCCACAATTTCAGAATGTCCATAATTAAGGATTAGTCTTGTTACCGTGGTATTCCAAACACAGCATTTCTTTCAGGTGCCATATAATCATGTCTGTCTTAATAATTACAAGTGCACTGTAACTTTCTAAAGAACATGGTTGTTACTGCTGTCAAAAGTAGGGCTATTTACTGTTCTCAGTGGCATTTAAAGGCAGCTATTTAAATGGAACAGATTGTTACACTTTATGTCTAGAAATCAAAATTTAATATGTATCCTGAGGATGTATGCAATGTAAATATAGGACTGTGATGTTCTATTTAAAATTACTGAAGAGAAAATAAGCTAACTAGAAAACCACAACTGAATATTTTGAGGTATGAGTAATAGTTATGGCTTATTTAATGTTGCAGTGGGGAAAAAAAAGGGAGAAAAAAAATTAGGGAGGATCTAAGGCTCAGGTATGAAAAGCTTAGAGAGCTTAATTGTATCACTAGTAAACAGATCACTTTCAAAGTATCTTGAAGTAATATTCTGACAAAACCTTTGAGGAAACAGTTTTCATTTTGTGTATTAAAAGTTGAGTGGTGAAAGCCAGAGCTGTGTTTGCAGTTTTGGTTGTGGGAGCTTTCCAAGGTGGTGCTCCAGGAGCTGGCTAATGTTGGCAGGGGATTGCTGTGGTCACCACGGTATGGAGCAATTCCCCTGGGAGCATAAGGACTGCTGTGAGACAGTGAGCCAGGTTTGTGAGCAGATAACCAGGAGACCATCAGACTAGATGGAACACTTCACTGATTGCAGTTACTGCTGTGCTGAATGTGTACAGCTTCCCAGAAATGCTGCGGGATAAACACCCCTGTGCAGTAAGTCCTGTCTGGGAAATTAAACTCCCTGAACTCGCCAGGTGGGAGGTGGGTAGACAGGGGAACTCTTTGCCCTGGTTTGAAATTGCCTGAATGTCTTAGGGTTATGGGTTTAATAGCATCATGTACTAAACAGTAGGATTTCAATGTAAAGGACAACATGAGATCACTGTGAATAGAGATAATTAACTGGGGTGGGTTTTTTTGCAGGAAGGGAGAATGTCTGAAGAGAGAAAGTAACCAAAAAAAGTGTCTTATTTTAAAGAAAAAAGCCTGAAAAACCTTTTAAAAACTTTCAGAATGTGGTTATTAGGAGCTGGCCTTTTTTCCCATGGGAGAATGCTAGTTACGCTGTTGCTGATGTATTTCAGAAATGGAGCTTTAATCTGTTCATCTGCTGCACTTTTGTTATAGTTTCTCTTGGAACCCTTTCAGTGTAATAGTTACAGGTGTTCTTTTGCTTGGCTTTCATATCCTTTCCAGTCTGCTGCTCACCTTCTGTGCTCTGATAAAGAGGACAGTATGGTATAAATCAGCATGATCTGTTCAGTGCCGACAGCACAGAGTGGTCTGTTCAGCAACAGTCCTTGATAAGATGTAAAAAATCTTCTCCATGCCTAATTTTAGTGCCCTCTGCAGTGGAAAGTGGGAATCAGAAAGCAATTCTTGTTCAGGCAGCATCTGAAGTGTGCTGCTCAAGACTGAGATGTACCATTTAGTCTGCGGCTGAGAAATTGTTGGCACGAGAATATTCCTGTTCCCTTTGATATTAGTGGGAATGGGGACATGAAGATCTTTTGGTGTACTTTGAAACTATCAGATTAAGAAAACAATTACCCACACACCTTTTTATTAGCTGAGCTCGTAACTCCAAACACAGCATCTTTGCCCTGACCTTTCTGCAGTGCAGTTTTGTGCTGGAGCCTTCCTCCAGGACCTCGACGTTAGGTGGCAGCTTGGTTCTGGGGTTGTTTTACCCTGGTGTCTCAAGGATTGATCTGAGCAGTGAGGACATTTCCAGCAGAAAGCAAGATTTTGAGGCCAAATTTGATGGTAGATTTCAAAATAGCTGAATATACATGCTTTTGGGTGAGAACCAAGTGAAGGTCACCAGTACAGGAAGACCAAGCAATGCTACCCCATTCCATGGAAGGCTCATGAGATGTCTCAGGGCATGGATCAACTGAGCAGTTAGCTGTAGGTTACTCTATACAAAAAATGACTTTTAAAAAAAGGAACAGTAGTTTTTTTCTGTTACTTAATCAGGACTAAAATGAAAGTTTTTACTTATTGTTCTTGGGTGTGTCATATCCAATTTTTTTTCCTTCAGTGCTTGTTTTGTGCTAATAGCACCTTAAACCTTAATCCTTTACTATTAGCAAAGTACATTTGACAGTCTTCTATGGAAATTTGGTCCTCAGTTACGCAGATAAACTGTCTGTCCATGTATCACAGCAGAAAAAAATGACCCAAAAATAATATATCCAAAGTCTTGTGTTTTGCCAGTTGGACTAGAGTACCCTGCCATTATGCGGCAATAATCATATGTTTCAACTCTTGCCTATTACTAGGAAACGAGAAAGGAACAAACAGCCTTGGCCTTTTCAGTATCATGTGTCTTGTATTTCCACAATTTCCTAATTACAAGAAGCTTTTTATTGACATTCAAACGACAGCCATTTTAAGATGAGGATCTCATGCTTGGTATGTGGTAGGAGAAGGAGCTCTGGCTTTTGCATGTTAAAGCTTTTGATATTCTACCATGCCTGGGACATGCATTTTGCACCATGACAAGATCTTAAAATCATTGGCTGAATTTCTAACATTTTGTGTTACAAGCTTCATGCCTTCGAAGGTAGGAAGTCTGAGGTGATCTGTCTATCTTCCTTCTCTCTCCATCCAGAAAAATGTCCATGCTTGATGCGGACCAGCTCTTGTCTAGTTTTGATCAACACCATACACCAACAGATGTATTTTCATTATATATTAGTAGTTAATCCAGGCCACAGATGGCACACGCCTTTTTAACTGTAGCCGTGCAAGTTCTGCACGCTCCAGAACCTTCTAAGGCCATTGCCTGGGGCTCTTGCAGTTGCTGGATGTACAGTGCTTTGTCTCTTTGCTGCCATCATCTGTGCCCATCTGTTAGGGTGGCCTCGTGCCAGTTTGTGTGTCAGGCAGAGCCTTCCAAGGGGTCCTGGATAGTGAGCTTGTGTGTTTAATATGCTGTGGTGGCAACACGCCACGTCCCCTTGCACAGATCCATCCTGTGTGCACGTCGTCCTCGTCCCAAGGCAGCGGGGCAGGGCCACCTTCACTTCATTTGCCTTTGCAGACACCTCCATCCAAACCCTGCAACTGCCCTGGCCACTGATTTGATGATGTCCTTATTGTTTCAAAGGAATAGGAAAATTGTTTTCAGAAGGTGCAGATTGGGACAACTGAGGCATTGTGACAACTGGGAGGGGGCATTTCATCTATGGGCATATGAGACAGGGAGAGACACCCACTTGGCTCAGGGACCAGATGAGTGTTCGCCTGCATCTTGCAGAACTTGCAGTTGCTGTGTGTGTTTAGTGGTGAACCCTGAGTCAGTGAGCAGAAGATGCTTCTACCTATCAGTAATGCTCTCAGCTGAAGGAGGAGCAAGCATTTTGGTCCAGGGATCTGTGCTTATGCTGTGCAGGTCTGCACTGCTCAACTCTGGTGCAAGACTGTCCATTTTCGTTAGGAAGATGATTTTACCTTTCATCAAAACAGGTAAAACAGGAGATTCCATGCATGAATAGGTGTGGTCAGACCAGTGCAACACATTTTTATTTGAATGGCAGTCTCTAGTTCTAACAGAGGTGCTTTTGTGCCTCCTGCATCTCTGTAGGAAGAGTTCTACCTCATTAACTGTGCTGACTCTGCCAGTGTACAGGTAGTGTGGGAGTTTTGTGCATGTACAAGTTCATTGAGTAAGACTTTGGGCATTTGCTTTCACTCCGGGTAAGTCCTACCTGTATCCACGTTTTGCAGCCTCATCTGTAGCCTTTCCCTTGTGTCTGTCTATAAATGGTGTCTTATTTCTCTTTAAATCCAAGGCAACCATTGATTAACCTCCTTGTTGTGCTATTTCTAAATCATTACACTCTGTAGCAGTTAATACCCAAACACTTCTCATTACTTACCCAAAGGCTGGGAATTGGTCTCTCAGAGAGCTCAGCCATTCCCATTTTCTCCGATCAGCTGGAACCTCCATTCAGACACACTGGTGTGTTCAGGGCAGCGTGGTTTTGCTTTACGGTAATCAAGGGGAGGCTGAGGGGGAAGGCTTGGTTTGTAGTCCAGAGACCTAATTTGGAGTCATTCGGAAGAGAAATGGTGCCAGAAAGCCTTTGGTTCTTGAATACAGATTAGTTCTTCAGGATTTGATCCAAAAAGTAGTGAAAAATTGTGTGTGAGGCAGGGGAGAACTGCCCATTTTTGCTTTGTTTTGTTTTTCGCTGAAGGTCTTAATGACGTCCCTAAAGAAAGTAAGTAAGCAAGAAAAACAGCAGCACTTTGAAGAAGGGATTTCTCTTGGGGCACACTTCTTAAGGGAAAAATACAAAATTAAATCCTAAAGCCATGATGTGCATGCATTTTAAAACCTGTTGTATAGGTTTGGCTGGCACCCAAATTAATAACCCAATAAATCATTGCTGAGATATTAAAGGGTTTATACCAAGTGTTCTCATTGGCATGGCTTTCTGAGACCCAGTTGGTGCTTTTTTGTTGCTGTTGCTGTCAGTCAATACTGAAATCCTTTGTTAATTAAAAGAACAAATTTTTATTTCTTGCAGTTTTTTTAACCCAAATGCTTTTGCCCTTCGTACAGAAATAACAGGCTTTGATCTGCAAATGCTGGATTTCAGCAGTGCATCTGGAGCTCATTTCTGGTTAAAGCTTTTCAGAGCATCATTCTAGGGCTGCAGCTTTTGGAGTAGGGGGATATTTTTCTGAGATGAAAGCTCAGGCTCAAGAGTGACTTCTACCAAATTAGTAGGTCACGGTTATTAAACACAAAAAGCAGCAGCGGAGATTGGTAGTTTATAAATGCTGCTGCTCAGAATGACAGAGCTACTGTAGAAGCTGGTCTGAGGCATAATCAAACCAGGAAAGAAAACCCTCGTGCTTTGTTCGTCTGTATGAGTTTTTAAACTGTTCTGTTTTATAACTGCTTTAGATTTGTGCTTCGAATGTAATTGGTTGTTTGGGTTTTTGTTTTATGCCTTGGGACAAATCAGCATCCCATTAGATAAAAAAATTTGTCCATCCCTCAAACCTGGTCCTGGGTGTGTGAGAGGGTTTGGACATGTAGGAAAACCCACCTGACCGTGCTTCTGTTTGGAAGTGCTGCAGCTTGGTGGCTGTGGCTGTGACTGTTTAGGAAATAGGTGGGTTTTTCACATTGACTTCTGTGGTCAGTCTCACCATGAGAGGTCCTGAGCACCTCCAGTCCCAGTGTAGCCTGTCCCTTGCTTTAAAACACTGGTGTCTCCTGGATATTGGCAACCAGGCTGTTTTTCCAGGTGCTGCAGGTTCCTTGGCTTTTGGGCTGTCAGCTCCATGCCAGCCGCTGTGTGTGGTGGGGCTGGGAGGTGGGGATATAACATTCCCTTAACCCGCAGCCTACAAATTCCCATTTCTTTTTTTTTTTTTCCCCCCTTCCCAGAGAACATCCCTCGGGAAACACTGATGCATTTTGCGGTGCGGCTGGGCCTGCTGCGGCTGACGTGGTTTCTGCTCCAGCAGCCGGGTGGAAGAGGAGCCCTCAGCATCCACAACAACGAAGGGGCAACGCCTGTGAGCTTGGCCTTGGAGAGGGGCTACCAGAAGCTGCACCAGCTTCTGACAGAGTAAGGATGATTTGGTGGTTGCTCTGCTGGTTTTCCGTTCTCTGCCATGCTTGGCTTTCTTGGCAATTTTTGTATAATTTTGCTTTTACCTTTCTTGCTAGCACCGGTGGGGGCAGGTCCTGAGGGTTTAGGGGAAATGCAATAATTTTTTTTTGTTTGGGTTTACTTATTGCTCAGTGTTCTGCTTCCAGCTGCCTCGTGAAGCCCAAAGTGAGTCATTGTAATATTGACTAATTAAGACGGACCTTATGCAAACACAAATGAAAAAGCTTTTCTGCAAGCAAGCACAACTGCTCAAAAGAGTTAGCAGGGAGCTAGCAGGCGTGGTGGTGGTTCTTACTTTTTAGTAAGAGGTTCTTAACTTTTAGTTGAATGAAATAATGATCATTGTATTGAAATAAGGCAGCATCTTGTAGAGAATCGGTATTTTACTAGTATAAGTAAAAAAAATTAGGTAAGCATTAATGCAAATATTTAAAAGAAAACAGAGTAATTAGCAGGAACAGGTCTCTTGTGAGTGGTCTTGAGAAGCAGCCAGGTCTTACAACACGTAGCAAGTAGCTAGTGGCACGAGCATTTATTGCACTGCTTTACAAGGAATCTGTTGGAAGATGGCAAGTTAGTTTTGAATAGCAAATGTTTGGAGATCTAGCTTTAATAGCTGAGGCAAATAAAGACAAAGAGCTTAAATAAGTCTCAAGGGGGCTATTTGTATAGGAGAAGAGATTTGGTCTCCATGTGTGTTATTCTGATGCCTGGTCCTCTTAAGCTTTGCTATTAGCTTTGTTTTTCTGCATTGACTTCTCAGATACTTGGGGTTTATGTTGAGTGACCCAATGTCATGTTTAGGAGTCTGCTTTGTTGTCCACTTTATCACGCAACATTCCCTGTTACAAATTGTAAATTATTCTGCTTTGTACAGTTGGTGGGTGGAGTGTTAGAGAGCAGAAAATATGGTCTGTATTGCTGGAGTGACTGCATTTAAGTTTTACCTTCAAATTCAGGCAACCACATGGAGAGTGAGGGTGAAGGAGAAGGTGCAGGGTGGGATGGGACCTATGCTCTAACCTTTCCTCCTGCCACCCTTGCTGGCATTAATACAGAGGTGATGAAAGTGTTACATTTTTCTCCATCGAGTTCAACAGTCATACTGTGAAAACACAACTATCTCGCAGGCTATCTGGTGAAAATGGAATGTGCAAATTCATCCTGTAACTGCAGCAAAGTTCTCCAAGGTGAGACTAACCATGTTAACAGGCTTTACATGCTATCAAGAAGCTTAAGCTGGCCAAAACTTGGTTATAGAGCTCCCAGCAAATACTGCAACCTCAATGTGAGTAGAGCTGGTAATTTAAATAAAAATGGGAAGCAAACAAAATTATTACAACAGCTATTCATGTATTTGGTGAAGTATTTCACAACTGGCTCCAGTACTGGAATGGCAGTTCTCACTCAGTGGAATGAAAAGAGTATTGGGATTCCATGACATTGCCCAGTGCCATTGCCTTTACAGGATGCAGCTGGCCCAATCCATGGGATTTCCCTGATCACCTTTACAGTTTATCTTTGAAACTAAGACACAAGCAACTGCAGTAATGTTACACCAACATCCCAACTCCTGTTCTTCTCAGTCTATCCTTAAATGGTTCATTATGATTCGTTTTCCTCTTGGACTGCTGGCTGGAAATACAATGTATAAACATCTGACAGCCATGCCACAAGTCCCACCACTCTGAAAACCCTCCTATTTCCATGCAGCCCTGCAAACAGAAATCTGTGGGTGCTAAAAACCATGCTTCCCTTTCTCAGTGAGTGGGATGGTGGTGGAGCATCGTGATATGAGCTTGAGACTGACCAGAGCAGTGACACAGGGATTGCCACAGCCCTTCCCCCCAGGTGTTGATGGCAGCAAAATGGGCACATCCTGATTCCCCAGCAGTGACTTTTATTATGCTGAGCATTTTCTGCAATAAGATGGGATCTAGGCTTAAAAACCCCTATTGAGAGGAGAAATACTGAGTTTCAAAACACAGAAATGCATACAAATTCCGTGAAGAGAGTGTCATTTATATGCTGTCAAAACACAAAGGATGCTGTGCAACCTCCTTTCTGCACTCTGCCTATCTCACAATGTATAATCCATGCACACAAATTTGGCACACAGCTCGTCCCACTCAGCAAAACACAGAGCAGCAACGCATGTTAGTGAGGGCCCCTACAAAGGAGTCATTATTTTTACAAGTAATTAAACTGCACTTCGCCAAATAAATGAATGCAGCGTGTTTTGTGATGCATTATCCTTGGGGGGAATTTATTGTTCTCTTGCTTGCTAATTTGCAGGACCCTGCCTTTTACAATGATTCTCCCAGCCAGCACTGGGAAGGGGTGAAATTTTGCCATAATTAGGATACAATCATTAAGGAGCAGACACAAAACTCTCTCCGTTGTTGCAGTTTTGCCATGGTTCGTCTGCAAAGTAGCTTGATTCAACTGCAGTGTAAATATTTTTCTCAAAATCTAATTATACTGGTGACATTCTGAATTTCTGTTTATCTGATGAACTTTTCCTTTTCAGCTTTTGCAATTCTTCATGTAAAAAAATAAAAGATGCTTCCTATTTAAGTTTTCCATCCCCTGGAAGTGTTCTTTTCTGTAGTCTTGTGCACTGACTCTTCATCCTCAGACAGGAAAGGTGCATGGGCTCGTTCTTTAGAGATTCATCCAAGGAGCTGTGATAGAGACCATGTAGGTCACCAGAGATGGAGAGCAGGGTGTCAATAGCAGCATTGATTAATAAATATTTATATGAGTAAATAAATATTCATCATCAATAAACGTGCATCAGTGGTGCATCATTCCTGAGGGGACTTGCTTTATCTTCAGGATGAAAGCTGCACATTAAACACTGTCTTGCAGTGCAGATGGAGTAGGAGAGTGTAGAAGGGCAGTAGTTTTATAGGGAAAAAAATATATATACAAATATTTATAAGTTTATTTATTTATTTATTTATTTATGAGATAAGAATTTGTATAAGGATTTTCTCCAGGAACATTCTTCTTTGCTTGCTAGCAGCTTGAGTTTGATGTTGGGGTTTTTTTTTAAATACAAATTTTAAGACAATTTTGAACCGTAATTACCTTCACTTGCATGAAAAACTTTGGAAACGGGGCAGTTTGCATTGTTTCAGCAATTTCCAAGTGTTGGAAGCGAGTTCCAGAGAGAAGGCTCCGTGGCTGAACCCTGTTGCTCCCCGGAGTTGGAGCTGGGCGGCACTGGCAGGGCTGGCTCTGGAGAGGCAGCACAGTCACTACGTGGGCTGGTGGAACTCCGTGAGTGACTGGACAGCTGCAGAGTGCAGGAGTTGGTGTTTCCAGTGCAGCCAGTGTGGTAATTCAATCCCCCTGCCAGCTCCATGTTCTGCAGGGCTCTTACGGCACCGGGGAAAATGGCTCCGAGCACCGCGAGCGTGTGGAGCTGCAGAGAGGTTGGAAGTGCTGCTTTGTAAAACATTCTAACACTGATTTTGCTGCTGATTTTATTTCTGTCTAGCAATGTTTCTTTTCCCCAGCACAGCCAAATGCTTGTAGTTCCTTCACAGATGAGAGTGATTTATGCCCCCTGAAATAGGGAAGTGAGAGAAAAATAAAGTCTGTTTAAAAAAAATTTTTAAATGGCATTTTTCTAATCCTTTCAAAGAGAAGCTACAGTGTTGTAACAGTCTCTGAGATTTTTTCTGTAATATTAGTTTTACTTTTGCTGGTTTCTCTACTTACTGCTCTAAAGTGCTTCTGCATAGTTCTGGGATTGGTCTTCCTTCAAATTTCCTGATAACAACCAAGAGGCTCAGTCTGTGAAACTGTAAATCAGTACAAGGCTGCATTTCCAAAATTAAAATGATTTAATTAACACACATGAGGAATAACTCACTGGTAGTAGAAGGCTTTTGTGAATGTTTTGCAGTCCGTGTTTATCACTTGCTATTGTTCTGCTTTTACATAAGTAATTGGTGAAGTCTGGACTGTAATCTCTGTGGTGCCTCTCAAATAAGGAAGCTTTTCCAGTGACTTTACTTTTAGAGCTGAATACACTTTCCTGAGCCAGAGCTGCAAGAGGATTTTCCTCGTATGTCTTTTTTTATGCACCCCAATTTAGCAGGCCTTATAAACAAATGTTTAATTTGAGAAATACCCAGTTGATGTTCAGCAGAGTGTTTAAGCATGATCTTAAAACCAATCACTTCTTACAGTGCCCTACCAAATTGGAATGGTAGTTGAAGATGGACATTTTTCATTGAATCTTGGTGTTGGGTTGTTCCATTAAGTTCAGTCTTTGCGTCGGCCGAGAGCCATCTGTGGTGCAGATGCTTTCCAAACTCACTGCTTTCCTGGGGCTGAAAATGTTGCTGACTGCTGGGATCTCAGGGCCAGCTGGTGGCAGCTGTGTGGCAACAGGTTGCTTGTACCCCTGAGAGTGAGTAGGCTGAGTCCCCCCTTCCTGTGTGCCCCACTGATGTTGCTGCAAGCTGGGAACTGAGTGTGCCAGGCTCTGAGTCTCCCCACGGTCACTTCTGTTCTCCCAGTATTTACTGGGAGCAGCAGCAGGACACAGCTGGGGATGTGCAGGTGGCCAGAAAGTTGCCACCACACTGGCAGGTGGTGCTGTACATATACTTTATTTCTGGCTAAGCAGAATCAGGGGCTCCAAGGTTTACTGAATTAGTGCTGATGTTTCTCCATCTGTTCTTCTAGTCCAAAACAAGCAACAAATGCTTTTGATTGCTGTGTGGGGTGCTGGCTGTAAGGTATGACTTGCTGTGGTGTGGCAGGAGAACAGCTGACTTTGTCTCCACAAGTGGTGGCGCAAGATTAGCATGTAAAGGGTGATTAAAAAATATTAGAAGGGCACTGAAAGAGGATTCTGAGAGAGGTGTGTGTTGAGAAGATGCTGTTTAGGTACGGAAGTGTGGGAGGAGCAGTGATCTACTGTGTCTGGTTTTGTGGCTGTGTATTTCTGAACTTTAGCATTTTTAGTTGAAACACCCATATTTTAATAGCTTTAACGTGATGATTAGAAAGATGCTGAGCTGCTGTGCATTTCTGCTGGCCACATCAGAGGAGCAGACTGGGAGGGACAGGGCAACCAGGTGTGAAGGTGATGGAGCAGGGAGAGTTTGTGTTTCTCTCTTCCCACCTACTCACCCACATCACGCTCCAACTTTTACTGACTTCCTAGCGTGTTCCCACATCCCTATGAAGACTTGGATTTTCATTCTTTGGCTTCCTCCTCTCCTTCGTTTAGTATGTAGCCACCTCTGAATACAAAAAAGAGAGAAGGCTTAGTCCCTGTAGTAGAAACAGCTTTTTACTGTCTCTGAAATTGTAGTCGGAAATTGTAGTCCTGGGAGATCATGGAAATAGACCTGTGAGCATGAGAAAGAAGAGATTTAGAAAAGATTTGAGAAGATTTGGTAAGATATGAGAAGAAATTATTTCCCTTCCCCCAGCAATCTTGATCTGGAATTGTTCCCAAAAATTATAGGGGCCATAAGTGCTGGACAGCCTTGTGTGGTTGGTAAGTGATTATGATAGACCAGCTCTGTTTCAGGATAAATTTAGAAAATGCAGATAAGTGGTTTCCCAGAACTGCTGGGGTTTTGGCCTCAGGCATGGGTTAGCTGGACACCCAGTTAGGATGCTCATATTTAGTCTCTGGAGCAGATTTGCTCAAAGCAGTGACATTCATGGTGGGGACTGGACTTTGAAGAGATTATTGTAGAAGACTTTGTAAACTGCTGTGTCAGTGACAGCCAAAGTGATGGCTTCATCTTGGGTTTGTGTTGCAGAGCCAGTGGTCATGTTTGCTTGCAGCACGTGCAGATGTTCTGCAGAGACAAGTCTTCCCTCCATATCACTTGTCTTGATCTGAGAGACTGTTTTTAGCTGTAAAGGAAACATTGCTTGCTGAAGTAGTCTCCATGACTGTGCTTTTGAATTTAAAATGCAATAAATGGCATCTGCTTTCTCTCTTGAGTGCATTTCATGGATTCACCTTAAATTTCCTTTGTGTACTGATGAAATTCCCGAGTCAACGTTGAGTTCTGTGTTACACCTCCATTTCCACATCCTGAGCAAGGTATCCTTCTTGTTACATAATGCTCTGAAATTAAAACAAATGGGAAAGTGCATTTAATAACAGTCAGTCTTGTGGAATGCAGATTGTACTTTTTGGCAAATAGAGTTGATGACAGTTTGTAGCTGATTTTTTGTTTGGTTGGTTGGTTGGTTTTTTTTTATAATTAACATTGGGACTTAAGAAATGCTTGGGTTTAGGGGCACAGACTCTTTGTGTTTGGAAATATTGGGCATGCTCCCTTAGGATACATGGGCCCGCAAATAACCAAGCCAGCTTTTTTCTCTATGATTTGGCACTGTATAGTGTGTTGATCAATGGACTGAGAAGTTAGCATTAAATATTTTGAATCCAATTATTAAATACTTAATCTGATATTGAAGGGTAGGTTATGCAATCCTGAATTCAGTTTGTTGTCAGAACCCACTGCAGTTCGTGTTTGTGTGAGGCACTGTAAGGGGTTAGTCATTATTTCTGCATGAGGTGAACTTAAACTCTTTCTTTCAACATCAAAACTATTCAAATTAGCAAGCGATATGTAGAATTTTCTTATATGAGAAACAATTTTTTTTCTGCTTTCCTGGGGCATTTGGAACATTTGGAAACACCTGATATAGTAATTCTGTGTTTATTAAATCTCTTTCAAATATGAAAACAGTTGATTTACTTTAACCCATTCTAGCACATACTGGTTTCATGTGTTTTCTGGGTGTCAAATACAATGCATGTTGATGGTTATAAAAACAAGGAGGAGCAAGAAAGTGTTTGTGTGCATTAGTGTTTTGTCTGTCACTGAAGACCGTGGGTGCAAAGTTCATCATATATATACAAACCCTCCATTACCCCAACACTTCTGCAAATAACTTTGAAGTTCTATTTGGTCAAATTTCTAAAACGTTTTGGTTTAAATGCTGGTGACTGCAATTAAGTGTGTGCTGGAGTGAAGGATTCTTGGCTTCATTTAAATTGCCCATGCTATGGGCATGTTGCACAACCACCACCAATCCAGCATCTTATCCCTCTAGGCACCATTCCTTGTTCATCCCAGATCACAGTCTGTCTGATCTGGTATTTTCACTGTGATATCATAATAATAGTAATAAAAAGGATGTAAAATTAAAATTCAGTTTAGTTACATTTTTATTTACCTTACAGATGAGAGCATCTAAATTACAGCCTTTCTTAGCTTTTCACTCCAGCCGTAATGCTAGGGGCTTTGTTTAATTTTTTAAAAATTGATTCTTTTTCTTTTTTTTCTTTATCACATGAATCTAGGAGCTGTTGCTTTCAGAATAAACCCACAGCTTTTGTCAGGCTTGCAGTAAGATCCTAAGAGCTGGCAATGATATCGAGTTTGTTTTGTTTCAGCTCAGAAATCTGGAGGGGATATCCCCAAGAAATAACACCTTGAGTTCCCACATTACCTCCCTTGCCCCTTTGTGAAACTGTGGGATAAATCTTCCTAACACGAGGTTTTGCTTGACTCACTGAGGTTTTTTTATTTGTCTTCTGATCTCTTCCTCCCTCCTCTTCCTCTCCCCTCCAGCTCAAACCTTGTACCTTGGTACCGGAAAAGCACCTGCTGCGGGCACCAGCACTGCTGAATTTCAAACCCTTCTTACCAAGCACAGTTGCTGCAGCTTTTAAAGGCAGGCTCAGAGAAGAGCTTTTACTCAATTTTTGGTTTTTTGGTTTTTTTTCTCATTTACCTTCCCTCTTCTTAAAAATCTCTTGCCCGTATCTGCCGGAAGCCAGGAGCCGCGCTGCGTGGTGTGAGCTTTCCTCTCCCTTTTCTGCCAGAGTTATCTGCTCCCCTGCAAGATGAGGAGAGGTTCAGCACACGAGGACAGTGTGGCTCTGCCTTGAAGAGGAACAAGTCCACTTGGGCAATACTGAGAGTTTTAATTAAAAAAAAATTGCCTACTTATCTCCCCATTCCTGGCTGTGCTCAAGGCCAGCTTGGGTAGTGCTTAGAGCAACCTGGTCTAGTGGAAGGTGTCCCTTCCCGTGTTGGAACTAGACTAACTTTAAGGTCCCTTTCAACCCAAACCACTCTGTGATTCTACGATCTGTCATCTTGTCTTCCATGCCAGATGGGCAGGAGGTGATGCTGTAGTTTCAGCAATCCAATCAGCTCCCACATGGAGCAGGACGTGGCCTGTTTGAGGTTGTCATCCTTCTTTGAACCGCTTTTCTGCAGATGAAGGACAGGCTGGTAAGTCTGTCCTTTCTTGCACCCAAAAATTTCCCTTCTGGGTTTACCTCCATGGGACAGAAGACTGCAGGAAAGCAGCAAGGACCAGAGCTGGAGGACTTCTTCCAGGCATTTTCAGTGGGTCATGGCATGGTTGTGCAGAGGGCAGAGCTAGCAAACAGTATCAGCTTCTCGGTCCGTCCTTGATTTTTAACCAGGATGCTTTCTTCTGTAAAAGTTGGGCTTGGAGATGTTTCTTACGAAATTTTCAGTTTGCTGGTATCTGTTACGTATTTTGATGGGAAGCTGTTGAAAAGGGAAGATGAGAAAGAATTGACCCAGGATGGTTAAATCTCATAAGAAGACAGATTTCCGTTGTTGCTGGCAAACGGCAGCAAACTGGATTTTTGTGCTGAACAAAAGCAGATTTTCAAACTTCTTGAAGACTGGAGTTTGTATACATATTTTTGCTAATAAATCTTCACAAAATATTTGCATATCTGTTTTTATCTCCTAGTAGAGCAGCTCAGATATTCACTTCTTTACAACCACTACAAAAATTTAAAATCTGGACAAAATAAGCATTTTTCACGGCCAGGAAGTACAAAATACATAACAGCAAAGCTTTTTTTCCTGGAAGAAAATGTGTTTTTATCATCTCTGAATAAAACCCAGGGCTTACAGTGAGACATGCAGGAAAGGCACAAACAGAGAAGCTCAGTGTATGAGGGCAAATGAGTAGGAATGTCTTCTCGTATGAGCTACGTGGCCTTGGAAGTGATTGCCTGAACAGCAGGGACAGCAGTGTGCAAATGAGTTAACGCTTGCA
The DNA here is from genome assembly GCA_013400975.1 of Atrichornis clamosus. NCBI lineage: Eukaryota > Metazoa > Chordata > Aves > Passeriformes > Menuridae > Atrichornis > Atrichornis clamosus. Next base: position 103,614 of record WBMZ01011338.1, read on the forward strand.
AATCCTCATTTGTCCTCTCTGCTTCAGACCATTAGTACTGGGATGGAGCAGAGTATGAAAGGGATGGTTTGAAGGAGGCAATAGGTTGAGCCATTTGCTATCTCGCAGCTTGATTTTGTGTAACGAAGGTGACTGCTACTAAAAGTGAGACCTTGGGAGTTTGTACTTGGCTGGATGTGAGAAAGATCTCAGTTTCTCAAAAGGTTTAAAGCTTTTCGTATAGTGTAACACAGACTGGCAGCTTGAATATGAAAAGAAACTGCTGTCTTTGTAAGCAGAAGTGATGATTTGATCCGTCTGGGCCGTGTGAAGGTTGAGGATTGCTGCAGGGGTGGGCACGCTCACGGTGTTGCAGGGGCCTCTGCCTGTCATCTTGCTCCAGAGTGAGCCTTTTGAAGTTGCTGAGGGCCCTTTGAGGCTCAACAAGTCACGCAGGCAGCTTTGTGGGTGCTGATTTGGAGATGCCTGTAAGAGTCCTTGAAGCTGATGAGAAAGTGGAGCAGATCCATCGCGCTCAGTTCTTTAATCCGGCTGCTGTTGTCCCCGTGAGTGGGTGACTGTGGGTTTTGTGCTGACTGCCTCGTTGTACTCTGAGAGTGGCCCTGAGAACAGTGGTTTCTCATACATGACAGCTGAAGAGAAAAATACTCCAGACAGAAATGTCTGTGTTTCCTTGATAAAGGAAGGTCATTTCTTTAGTCACTTTGTAATGGCTCAGCTGACTTCAGTGCCTCTGTGGATTTATACTAATCACCACCAGAAACTGGGCTCTTCCTTCTGTTTCTCTATGGAAATATTGATTCTGCTTAAATCAAGTGTAATTCTGCTGAAGTCAATTCCAGTTAAATGGTGGTGAATGATAGAAGTCATAGGTTTGCTTTGTCTGAATTTCCTTGCAGATTTAACCCAAACTGAGTCACAGAAGGGGGTGGGAGGTTGTGCTGGGGCAGAGCAGGGGCAGCCACTGCCAGCACCATGGCCTGCCCAGGTTTCTCTGCTGTGTGATGAACCCTTTGACCGCTTCCCCACCCTGCTCTGCCAATTCCTGTTGCTGATCATGGTGTCTGCTCAGTATGACTTTGCTTTCTCGGTTGCGTGGCTTCCCAGAGAGTTTGCTCCTGTGGTTTGCTGGGGGACACTTGCCCTTAAGAAAGGTTTGCTTTTACTTTACTTTTAAAGTAAGAGGCCTGTCAGCAAGGATGCTGAAATCTATGTATAGTTTTACCTGGTTGATGGCATACATTTGCTGTTCCTGTACCTTCCTGAATTCCTCATTATTTGAAAACGTTCACAACTCTGCCCCTTCCAGTGAAATCTGTAGCTGTGCAGCAAAGGGAGGTCTGGGGATGGTTAGTCTCTGCAACAGGGAGGGGACATCAGAGAATCATGGAATAGTTTGGGTTGCAAGGGACCTTTAAAGGTCATCTAGTCCAACCCCCAACCCAGGTCACTGCTGGGGCCAGGTCTCAGTAGGTGAATCCCTGGTAGAAGGAAAACAGAGAAATTCCCATTTCTCGCACCCCTGAGCAGACCAGTGTCATCCCCTGCTCCTGTAAGCATTCCTGGGTTTTAGCTCCACATCTCTCCTGGGGTTGCAGGGCTTGGTGAGGTGATGCACAAGCTGCTCTATCTGGGATGATTAAAACAAGTTTTGGGTTTCCTGAATCAGTTCTGATTCAAAATGAAATTTGTGAACCTGAAGCTTGGTGAACACCTCAGTGTTTCCTCACCTCCTCAAAGGGCCAGTGTAGCTGCTGTGCAGCTCAGTGAGACCCGAGGAATTACTGCTTTGAGTCGCAAGCTTGTGCAAAATCAGGGTTTCATGTTCAAAAAGAGATGACTGAATAGAAACTTCTATTGACTACGTTATCTACTAAGTTATTTTTCATTCTGATCTACAGCATCTTTTTTCTTTTCTTTCCTTTGGATTGGTAAAAAAAAAAGCCCATGGTAGTCCTGCAAACAGCTGTCTCACAATACTGAGAACGTTTTGCACAGAGGCAGTTTCACAGAGCAAGTTAAATTCATTTCAGGAGTGAAAAAATTGCTGTAATTGGATGGCTGTTAGGTGTCTGTGAGCAGTGTGCTGGCTTTGGTGTAGAAGTTGTACCATTTGTGTCATGATAGTTTTCATTCCTTCCAGCTTGTCCCTTTCCAGTTCTGCCTTTCAGGTGTCTGTTGTTCTGTGGTAGCTGCTTTGGTGATCCTCACCTGTGATAAATTTGATTTAAAAAGCGGTTGTTGTGCCCTTTGCTGCTAGTCTGTCAGAGTCTGGGGTAAAAACCACTGGTCTCCACCTGAGAAGGACCTTGTGAAATAAAGCTTGTGGCTGGCATTAGCTGTAAATCACATTAATTGTCAAGACTGAGGAGAGTGTGTGTGTGTGCGTGTATCTGTCTGTCTGGCCCTGGAGCCGGTGCCGTGCCGGGCTCGGGCCGATGATTAGATGAGTGTCCAGAGTGAAGAAGAGCGTGCGTGCCCCGCCATGCAGGATCCCTCCTCGCCTGCTCACTGACCCTCCCTTGTTTTGTGGCAGGGAGGGAGCCAGGGCGCCGGACTCGTGGAGCACCCTGTCTCACACGGTGCACTCGGGGCACTACAGCGTGAAGCACCACCGCGGGCTCGGCGTGTACCTGCTGACGGCCGGGGCAGGGGCAGCAGCCAGCTGGGAGAGGGACATTCGCCACCTGCAGATGCACATGCAGAGCCACCAGCACCAGGTAAGGAAAAGGCTGAGGGGGTGGAAGAGAAGCAGATCTGCCCGGTTGCAGCCTGGCACCTGCGGAGGACTTTTATGCGTAGGCATCCTTCAGGGCATGTTTACTCAGGCATTTTCTGTGGATTCATTATCAAGCTTCCAGGTGGACACCTGCCTATTTGCTTCTCATTTGGGCATGGGGAGATCTGATTAAGCTGTATTAGGCAGCAAATTTTCTCTTTCAGAAGAGAAGCAGGCTCAGGGCTGTGCAACGCAAGCTCCGCTTTGCCCTGTGGGCTCTCTCTGCTCCCAGCTCCTGCCTTTTCTATTAGTTTTGGACCCACTTGGATGGGCAGGAATACGTCCCTGGAGACATGCTGACCCTCTGCCTGTGTGACAGACGCTGGGCAGCTTAAGGCAGGCTCTGGAGTGAAGCTGGGTTTGTGGGCAGTAAGCACAGTGGGGACATTTCTGTTCAAATGGAAAGCTCAGGGTCAGAGAGGAGACTGAGAAGAAAGTCTCTGGGACAGGTGGTGGAAAAAATAGGTGTTTCAGTAGCACCTCAGTGTAGGACTCAGAGGACAAGCCTGCCTTGGCCACCCAAGGGATGTGTCCATGATGGTCCCTTCACTGTGCTCGTCTCAGACCCCGTGGTGGTTGGACCTCAGGAACTGGGGGGCTTTGGAAAGGCTTTCTCTTGCTGCCTGAAAACTGATGCCACAGGGTTTTGATTGGCATGGGGAGGTGAAAGAGCAGAACACTTTTGTGCCATTTCTCAGAAACACCCGCATGTCTTTTACAGCTGGCATCACTTGTGGGTGTTCCTTTATCAGATCATGTATCTGCTGTTGCAGAGGTGCAGGATCTAAACAACAGGATATTTTTGTTGCTTTAACTAAGGGAGGGGAGAATTGTTGTCTGCAGGCAGTGGGCTGGGGGATGTTCAGAGGAATGGGCCATCCTGAGCCGTTTCCACCCTTCCGTGGGTACCTGAGATGTTAATTACTCCCGATCTCAAGAGGAACTGATGGCATGAGTGGCAAACCCAGGCTTGCTGTGAAATCTGTTCTTTCCATCAAAAGACACTAAAACGTGGCCAGCATATCCAGCTCACTGCTTGTTTGCCCGTGCAAATGCCAGATGGGTACATTTTGCCTGGCAATGAAATCAGAAATAGACTTTTCTTTCCACCACTGTTTTGCTTCACATCTAATCTGATTTGAATTTGGAAAGCAGCCCTGTGATTATTTCATTTAAGTTTATTTTGGGTCAGTTGAAAGCCTGTTGGCTTCCTTTGGTGATGGCTGTATTTTTCCGGCTATCTGCAGAGTGACTTCACCCTGAGGATGCTGGAGCTGCTGCAGCACTTCCTTTTGAAAATCTTGCTTGTTCCCAAGCAAGTGTCTGTGTCTGTCCCTGTCCATCCTGGCTGGGAACAGGAGCACAGTCTCCATGCTCTGCTGTGGAGTTACAGCCACCAGATGCCCAACACACTGTTTACCCTTGCAAAAAATAGGTGTGACCTGTGGGTACCCCTGGACACGGAGCCCTGTGTCCCATCCCTGATGCTGCACAAGGGGTGTGGAGATGCCATGCTGCTGCCTCCAATGCTGGCCTCTCTTGGGATGCCTTAAAACCAGGGAGCTCTGGCATAGCTGCCAGCTTATATGGGAGCTGGGTAGCAGGATTGTTTTGAATAGCAGGGAGATTCATGGCAAACACCAGAAGTACATTTAATGGTCTGTGATTCAGTGATTCTGTGGTACTGCTCAATGTTTACAAACCTCAGAGTGTGGAGAGACAAGTAAATGCAATATCCTCAAGGCAGCAGTGACTATTTTAGTCACTATTTGTATGTGCAATACCCCGAAGTTCCCCATGATGCATCAATTAACATATTGGCCACTTTAATAATCAGGGATGTTTAAGCTGACAGTTTTGATATGAAGTCCTATTTCTCTGAGAACTAGAGACTTAAAATTTTCAGGGAGTTGGTCAAGTTAGACTTTTAGGATGCATGGGCTTTTTAAAAATATATTTACAAATAAATGCAAGAAAACCTCAGATCTTACATAGCTCATTAGAGTTTTATGATATGTGGAGAGTCTCAGGCATTAGTGAGCAGCCAGTGTGACCTCGGAAAGCTTGTGGTGCAAAACACCAAGCCAACCAAGGGAGCTCTGGGGAGGTGTACATTGAGGGATTGGGGTTGCTTGTTAATTTAATAAGCCACTTTTTCTGAAATGTGAACATTGCTGTGTTCTCTTCTACAGAGAAGAGAATATGAAAGGAGATCTTGAAACAGATGGTTCTTTTTAAGTAAAGTTTTGATTGTATCAAACTATTAAAGCTTGACAAAGCAGATGCTCTGAAAGGAAAAGGCAGATTAGAGAGGAATTGATTATGTTGCTACTGTTCCATGATAATGCATGTATTAATTTTAATAATATGTCATCATTTTGAAATTTTTATTTCCAGTTACAAAATAAATTTCAGATATTTAATTATGCCTGCAGTTCTCAGGAATAGATTAGATGATTAGTTCAGTCCTAGGAGCAGGAGACGGTGTGTTTGGACATTGCCAGCCAGTGCCCATGTCTGAAGTAGCATTTCCATACATACAGAGAAAATTGAGCAGTGCTGGTGAGAGCTGGGGAGTGCCATCAGGCAGGCACCTGAGGTTGCTCTTAAGCAGAATTTGTTTAAAGTCCTTTGGGACTAGGTTGGTATATTTTTGCATTTTTGCAAATCTGCTTTTTACTCATCTTGAATTTAAGCGCATTCAAGAAATATGACTACACCTTCTCAAAGAGCAATTACCAAGATTACAGTTCTTTTCAGTGGTGGCAGATGGTGTAGGAAGGGGGTAGAGGGACAAAATTGAGCTTCGGGGTGTTCAGGCTGGCCCTTAGGAAAAAATTCTTCATGGGAGGGTGGTGTGGCATGGAAACAGATTGCCCGGAGAGGCTGTGGGTACTCCATCATTGGAGGTTTGGCAAGATAAAGTCACGATTGACCTGATGTTGTAGTGGCAGTAGTCCAGTCCCAGGCAGGTGGTTGGACTAGATGACCTTTTGATGTCCTTGTCAACCCAACATTTCTGTCATTGGAATAAATTCAGTATTACTGGCTAACAAAACCACCCTATAAAATACCACTGCAGTGCATTTGTAACTCTATCCTGGATGACACCAGGTAGAGCTACAGAGGGATCAGGAGTCACGTGAAACAGGATTATGTACATACAGGTCTTGGGTAATTTTGTGAGAGAATTAATTTATTTTTTTTTCTTTTGCGTCTTGTTACAGAGTTTAAGGCAGCAGACAGAGCCTGTACTGGGAGATTCTGGAGACAGCTGTGCTAAAGGAGCAGAGCCAGAGAGCCACCTGACCACTACCTCTCAGAACCTAGAAGAAATGGCAAGAGAAGACAGGCAGGAAAATCCATCTGATCTGGTTCACCTGGACATTGGGCAGCTCTCAGACCAAACCCAGCAGGAGGAGAAAGGCAACAGCAGGAGTCTGGAAGCTTTTAATGATGCACCGAATGACGGGATTGGCCTAGGGGGTGCAAACAGCCCAGAGTGCTTCTCTGAAAGTAAAAACACAGAGATGTTGTGTAAAAAGGAAGAAGAGGCGGGGCCAACCTCTGCAGAGGGCTCTGGGACTGTATCAGATGAGAAGGACTGCACTGTGAGCTTGTGTGCAAGTGTAAATGGTGCTGTAAATCTTCCATCCTCTGGAAATACAAATGAGGAAGCTGGAATGACATCTGCTGGAGTTGCTCTGGATCAAGCTGGCGTGGGCAGTGCAGACAGTGCCCATCAGGAAGTGCAAGCTGCTGAGGAGCATCCAGCTGACAGTGCTGCTGCTGTGGTTGCAGGTGAAGCCCCAGCTTCCTGGGAGGGCCTGGATGTGGCCATGGGCCAGACTGAGTGCAGGAACTGTGCCGGGGCACCTGAGAGGGCTGAGGGCCAGCGGCAGGCAGAGGATGGGATGGCAGAGAGGACTGCAAACTGGGAAGAGGAATCCCCAGCTAAGGAAGAGTCAGCTAGTGCTGCTCAACCCCTGCTCAGTGGCTTCAATGGCACTGAGTGTTCGGATGGGGAGGATGCCAGTGTGGGAGTGGTACCAGCCTGTGACAGTACAAATGCAGGTGGTGACACTGGCAGTGTCTCTGTTGACCTTTGCAAGACTGGTGATAACAAAGAGACTGGAGTGGACTCGTGCACTTCTCAGGTAAACAGTGACTTCACGGAAAGCCAAGGCAATGCCTCTGTCACTGCGAGTGCTGGGGCAGCACTGCCAGCAGTGAATGGGGTGGAGGTTCCTGCATGTGCATCAAAACCTGATCCTGGTTTGGAAGCCCTTGGCAGCAGTAAGAGTGGGCAGCGAGAAGGCCAGGTGGAAGCAGGTTGCGCAGCTGGAAAATCCAGCTTGCCCTCACTGGAAGGCAGTATGGAAACTGATGGCCCTGGTGCTGAACCTGAGAACAGTGATGTTGGTGTTTCTAATGAAAGTGGTGCAGAACCTGCACGTTGCCAAGAAAGTGGTGAGATCGCTGACCACGGGGCTGAAGCCATGGAGAGCAGTGAAAAGGGGCCAGTAGGAACTGATACCAGCAGCTGCCGAGATGGAGGAAGCACAGATTCTGCAGGCGCAGCTCAGGAAGTTGCTGCTTGTCACCCTTGTGCTGCTCAAACTGGCATTAAAGATGAAATGGGCGACAGCTTCAAACCAGACACTGCTCAGGAGAGCGAACGTGAGGAACGTGAGCCTGCATGGCTCCCTCCAGAGAACGTGAGCACAGGCCTGGCAGAGAAAGAGGCTGTCCAGACCGAAGCAGAGAAAGTAGAAAGTGCTTTGGAGCAGGAGGGGAGGAGCAGCAAGGTGGAATCGCCCTCTCCCCTTCCCAGAGGTGAGGGACTGGCTGTGAGTCAGGATGGAGATGCTGCAGTGGCACCTCCCGGGCAGGAGGCCGCTCTGCAAGGTACTGACCCTGGATTAGCTCCATGTGCCAAGGGCGCAGACTGTGCCCAGGATAATTTAATAGGCACACCCTCTGCAACTCATGATGAGGAATCTAAACAAAACCAGGAAGCGGTGGCGGCGAGGGCAGGCTCGGCAGAGCTCTCCTGCCAGCATGGCGGGGAGCATGGCGGGGTAGCTGCTGCCAGGCCTGGGAACCATGCCAGGGACGAGGGCTCCCCGGAGCAGCAGGCTGAGGGAGGCAAAGCTGAGCCTGAGCGGGAGGCTCCTGTGAATGGCAGGGAGCAGGTCCTGTCGGAGGAACTTCCTGCTGCTGTTGTGAAACCCCCTGACTGCAGTCTGGGGGGGCCTGTGGTGGGCAGCAGCAATGTGGATGCTGGGCTGAAAGGGACAGCCCAACCCAAAAAAGTTTGCAAGACTGGAGCAGTGGTTGCAGCAGAAGGCACCATGCATGGACTTGCATCAGCAGATGAGTCACTGGGTGCAGAGAGTGCCCCTTGTCCAAATGCGGGGCTGAGCCAAGAGCATGATCCCAGTCAAGCCCTACAAGGAATCTCCCCCCACAGCAGCACCCCCGAGTTAAAGGATGCCTCAGAGGTGGGAGCCCCGAGTGATGCCTGTGAGGGTAAGGAGGTGCTGAGGCCGGTGACAATAGCCCCTGTTGCAGTGTATCCAGAGGAGCAGGAGGATACGGAGAGCGTGCTGCCCCGGGCAGCGCTTCAGCCCATCGCAGAGGAGCCCACGTGTGACAGCGACTCCAGCTCCGACACCGTTTGTCCGGCCGCTCCCGCTGGGAAGGCGGCTCAGGGGGAGGGCTTGGCTGGGCCTGATGGAAAGCAAAGCCAAGCTGTACCTGAACTGCCCTTCTCACCGTGTTCCTGCTGTTTACAGGCTGTTGAGTCACTGGAAAATGTGGGAGTAAAGAGTTTGGTATCGGCAGATGATGCCTCCTCTCTGGATAAAGTTCCTAAAATGGTAAAAAGTTTTGATGCAGTGGTTTTTGCAGCAGAGACACCTTGTTCCCCTGAGTTACCAGCTGCGGAAAAAGTGGGACTTGAGCCCCAGACTGCCGTGGATGTTGAAGCCAACCTTAATGGAGAAGTGAATCTAAGTTCCTCAACAAAGAAGAAGAACGTCAGCCTGGCAGTGCAAGGAGCTCAACCTGTTACAGGTAGGAAAAATCAGTTGGTTTCCTACTTTTTAGTTTTTTCTTTGTAGGCGTGTCTCTAACATGTCATCAGCAAAAGAAAGGAAGTAAGAGCTGGAGGTCTGTGTTGCAGAGGAAGTGTAGCTCTTTGGGGTTTTTCCTCTGGAAAGAAAATATTTGTAGTCACATATGAAAACTTCCAATTCAAATGCATGTTGCTCATCTGTCACTGGAGGTAAGGACAGAACATCATCTCCTATGAATTTGTACAGAAGAATTTCTAACACGTAAATAAATTCTCCCTGGAGAAGGAATGAATGAAAGGGAGCTATTTGGATTACTTTATCTTCAAGTTATATGCTTTCATGTGGGCATGAGGGTTTATTTCCTTAGTGCTACTCCTTCCCTTTTCCCCTTTATTTTTGCTAACGTGGAGCCAGAGGGTACAAAGGGGCTCTCCTGATTTTCTTTGCTTGTCTACTCGAAGCAGCTGCCTGTGTCCCTCTGAACTGCCCAAAGCTGCTTCCTAATTGGCAGCATTAAGTCATTTAAAAAAGCTAGCGAGCCCTACCCCCGCCGCCTTTTCCGGGCTTGGCAGCTTTTTTGTCGGGCAGAGCAGCCGGTGGTGTTTTCCAGTGCAGTTAAGCAGTGCTGGAGCTGGGATGATGAGTTTTGCCGTCGGTTGGGAAGCAGGACTGGCATTCCCCATGAATGAGTGGTGATGGGGGAGAGCAGTGGGACCTGGGGCACAGCATGGAAGCCTGGTGCCCCTGCCACAGGAGCTAATGGAAAAGATCACCAGGTAACTCCAGAAAGGGAGATAAAGGGGTACATTGAATGAAAAAGAAATGGGTTTGTCGCTCCAGCCTGGAATTAAGTGGTAGGTGAATTTGGTACTGAAGCATGGAGCTAATCTGGTCTGTATATCCCACCTGTTCAGGCAGCTGTTAAATGGAAGCAGCTGAACTTTTCCAGTTGCCATTTTTTTCCTTGCTATGAGAAGATGATACAGTGCGTCTTGCTTTCCCAGCACTGAACAAACAAACAAACAAATCATTTAAACGATTAAAAAAAAAAAATCTGCCATTACATAACTCATGAAGTTGTGAAGTTACAAAGCTGCTTCACTGCTTTAATACTGAGAGCTGTTTCTTCAGTCTAAGTGCAGCATGGGGTGATGGCAGAGGATTTGTTCTGGTATGTGATAACAGAATAACTGGGGGCAGGAAAAGGGATTGGTGGGGGGATGTCAGTGGTGGGTCCAATAAATCCCTTTTTTGTTGAGTTCAGGATTTTTAGGACGTTTATATATCAGGAGATAACCGGTAAACGTGAGTCAGGAGATCATTAGTAAATAAGTAGAAAGATTTAAAGGTGGATTAGAAAGCTGTTTTCAGAAGGAACCTGTTTCAGTGCTGTGTTGGTTTGACAGTTCAATAGGATGGGAGTGGCTGTAAGTCAATACTTGGCAGGGCTCCTTTTCCTGGGAGCCTCTGGCTCTGCCGGCTCTGTACAGTCCAGGTCTTTATCTCTGGTTGGATTCTTGGAGGCATGACATTGTCTAGGTGAGGTTTTAAAAGGAAAAGGGACTAGACAGTCCAATAAGAGAGTAGCTAAAGTAGGAAAATAATGTTAAGTCATCATTCTGTGTTAGGATATGGAAGGGGTGAAAAAATGTGATCCTGTTAGTAATTTAAAATACTTAAGGACTTAGGGCTAAAAGTTCTTGGAATACAATGGTCTGACCTGTCCTTAAGCAGAAATTGTTTATTTGCAATGAGATCCTGCACAAAGCAAAATTTCATTTGTAATATTTTCTCTTGAAGAACTTTAGGATTGTTTTGAAGCAAAATGTTAGGGAAGCCCAAATAAAATACTAGCTTAAAGCAGACACAAGCAACTGCTGTGAATCCAAGCTCACTGTTTGAAATATTTCTGAAATTCATCTCCTATAAAGCAGTATCTAGAACTCTGATATGGCAATAATTCAAGATAACTGATTTATTGTTTATTATTAGTACAGTGTACATTTTTCATGTGATATCTAGCCTTGGGTAGCACGTTTTGTGTAGCAGTTCAGTGGCAGCCTTCAATTTTTCTTTGCGGTGCCGGTGTTAAGGAGTTTTCCCTGCAGCCTGGGTTTGTGCAGAGAATTTTGTATCCGTGCTGGACTCGTCAGTTCTCAGAATGAATCACATCTTTTTTCGGTGGAACACAATAAAGCCTTCCCAAAGGAAGTGTAGGTCATGAGGCCATTTCTCAGAAACACGTGTAGTCAGAGGGTTTTACTGTCATGGTGATTTATCAGAGATGTAATCAGCTGATAATTGCTGTTGCCATTACTCCAGATCATTGAGCTCTTTAATTTTTTAATTTATACTGTGAAGCTGCTCCCAAATATACACCTGTTTATCTCATTGCCTCTGCTTAGTTTCCGCCTACCCCCAAAACAAAGGCTTCAAAAGGCTAATTTCCTTATCCAGACAGATATCTAGTGACTGGTCACAACACTAAAGAAAGGTGATGAAGGTAGATCCTGCTTTCCTAAGGCATCTCCTCCTACTGTTAGCCTTAGAACTTCTTTAGAGATGAGTAAGGGGTTCTGCAAGCACATTATCTGCAAGTCAGGCAGGTAGATGCTACTCATTTAAAAAGAAGGGAGGTAGGATATGAAATCATACCACAGTAGCCAGGCTGGGTGCGAAGAGAAGAAATGCTATGGGTTTGTGCTGATAAAACACCTCAGAGCAGTTGGAGTTTCTTGGCAGAAGGCAAACCCAGCAAGGTTAAGTTGTGTGGTTGGGATTTGTCATCTTAAATTAGCAAATACTGTAATTACTGCTCCCTAGCTCTTCTCCTGGGAGAAATATCTCTAGTGTATCTCCTGTAGATCTCAACATTTCCAGAAAGCATTCTGACAGAATGCTGACAGAAGAATATCACCTTATTTTGAACTTTGCCAGTCTTCATTCTTATCAGTGGCATTTTCCCAATAGAAAAGCACTTGGTACAATTTCCTTGCCCTGTTAGAGTGGTAGGATAAACAGGTAACAAATGTCACTAATGGTGCCACACGTGCAATAAGATGCTCTGTGCCCAGGAGACCTCTGTGATAGCATTATAGTGCTGTTCCTCTGAGATATATTTCTTAATAGAATTTTAGAAAGAAGTGACAGAGTGCAAAAAATTGTTGTCTTGAATTTCATCCTGAGGGCAAAATGTTGTCATCCTCCATTTCTTACCCAGCAGGATAAGCTTGCTTTTCCCATCCTCAGTGCACCAAATGCTTCTTCCTTGTGTGTTCTGTCTTTGGATGAAGATCTCAATTATCAATGCCATGACCCCAAGCAGGTCTCCCAACAAATGGTAACTCAGAGAAATTTGTAGCATTACCTCTGATTTTTGAGTCTGCCCACAAATTCATGCAATCGAGACTAAATAATTACAAAACCAGATAGTCCCAAAAAACAAGGGTAGACATTAAAGCTAGTGGAAAACCATTAGTGACAATTGTTATGACAATTTCCCCATGAAGATGGGAGGCTCCTCTTGCTAAAGCCCGGAATGGGTAAACTCACTGCAAGCATACATCGCCCTTAAGAAGGCGTTGTCATCCACCCAGTGTTTGTTTTTAGTAGAAATGAGAGAGGGAGTGGGATTGGAGGGGGGGGTTAACCCTGACACAGCCGCTCTTCATCAGGGTGGAGTGAATCACTTCACTCCTCTAAAAGTGTCCTGTGTGTCATGGGAGTCATTAGCTTAGGGTTGGAAGAGTATTACGATGTTGACTTCATGCCAGAAAAAGGTAAGCAGGGGGAACCCCTGGGGAATGGTGACTAATGAAGGCTTTGCTGGGCAGAGAAAGCAGCTGGGACATGATATTTGGACTACTGTGGTGGTGACACCGTCCTCGGAGCAGGAAGAAGGGGAAAGTCAGCTGGGACTTCTTAAACTCCAGCAGCAAAGGGTTTGCCTTCCTTATCCAGGGGGATAACTGTCTTATGTAAGGCAGTGCAGGTGGGTTGAATTTTTGCAGCTTTGTGATTTATTTATTTTTTTATTGCTTAAAATGCCTGTTGAGAGAAGGCAAGGCTGGTTTCTTGTGTTACCTTTGGGTTATGGTAGGAAGCAAAACAGCAAAAATTTTAGTTTTTTATCTAGAGGAAAGGGAGGCAAGAAAATACATGGGCAAATACATGCAGATGTACTTGGCCTCACCTACAGCTGCTCAGATGCTTTACCCTGTGCTTGCTGCTGTTTCATGGCTTCCTTCAGTCCCAGACATGATAGTCCTTAAAACTAATAACAAGGAAGCAGCAAAGTCAACAATGAAAGCAGATGTTGGAAGTCAAATGGACTTGCTGAAGGGTCTGGGGGTTGGGTTTTCTTTTCTTTCTTTCCTTTTTCTTTTCTTTTTTTTTTTTTTTTTTTTGGAGACTGTTTGAAGTAAACAGAAAAATATTAGTAGTGCTGAAAGAAGTTTGGTTTTAAATTACCTTTGTGGACCTTCTGTTTGCACAGGGAAGCTGGAAATGAAAACGGAGGACGAGGTGGATTTTCTGAAGGACAGCCCGGAGAGCGCAGCCCGCGAGGAAGCGGTGAGTGCTCGTGTTGTCACCTTGTCCTGTGCTGTGCTTTCTAAAGAAACACCACTGCTGCTGTGACCTGCTGGTTTCCTTTCTGTACCATCAGTACATCCCGTGACATTGTTTTAGCCTTTTAAAAATAGCCTGGACTTTTTTAGACCTTGCATTTTCAACCACTGGAGTAAGACACATTTCATATTTTCTCAGCCAGTGACGGAGAGGTTGAGCCAGGAGGTTCCTGGTGGGGCAGGGTTGTACCAAAGTTTGTGTATGATTTGACAAAAGCCATGTCCTGGAGTGCACTTGGAGTTGGTGGTGCAGTGTGGGGCCAGCAGCACCTTCAAGGTCCCTGCACCCAGTGCTGTCTGCATGGTCCTGGAGAGGCTCTCCATCCCTTCTCCTGCTTTGTCTTTCCAAGGAGTTTTTGGCAAGAAGGGACTGTGGCTGTCATCGATGTTGGTGTGTGCACAGACTCTGAGGTCTAAAGGCACCGTGAGCTGGGAAGATTAATGCCTTAGCTGGAAGAAAAATGAATAATGGAAAGAGATATAGGGATCAAATGGGGGGGGAAAGTCCATATTCCTCATGTCAGTGAAACAATATAAAAAGGTCATGCTAGGAATTAGGAATCCATCAGTATTGTATTCTGTTACTTGGGCTTTGCCATATTTAAGGGCTGTCCGTGATTTAAAAAAAAAAAGGATATTTGGCCTGACATGAGCATAATTTTGGTTTAAAGCACCCCTAGTACATATACTACTCTGTCAAGAGCTGTGGTTTTGTTTGGTCTTACCTTTCCTAGCTGGATTTGCATTTGCTCCTATATTTTATGTATGGTTTCTTGTTGCTGAAAAAGTGTTTTGTAAATGCTAAATTGATAGCAGCCTACGTCAGAGCACATTGCCTTTGAGCAGCTGTGTTTGCGTCTTGCCCTACCATTATGAAGCTGTTAAAAGAGAAAATACTGTGGGGATGAGTTCACACTGCAGGGTGGAGCTCCAAAAATCTTTGCTCATCATGCAGTAAAGCTCTTTGAGCAGCAGAACAGTCTTGCCAAAGCTTGTAATAAAATCAGGTTTATTATGTTTTTAACAAGTTAAGGCTTAATTTCTGTAGCTGTCTGCTCGGTGAGTTAGCCAGGGACTAGAGAAAATAACTTTCCAGGCTGAAATTTGTGCTGCTTGATAAGGAAGTCTTTCATTACTGGAATGTGTGAGTGTAACGATGCTACTGATTTTTTTTTTTTTAACTGACCCTTTATTAAAGATAATTTTCCTGACCAATGCTTAGGAATCTGGTAGTGAAGTAAGATATCTTTAGAAAACACAAAATAGGGCACTGCTTTTTCCTTTCAAACAGGGATAAAAGAAAAGAAACACAGAATTTGGCTTCCATTTTGCATGTTTTACAGGGGTTTTTGTGTGTGTTCATTCTTCTCCTCTTCCTCTCCCTCCCGGCCCGTCAAACACCTCTTTGGAAATCTGGCTTTCCCAAGGCAGGAATGGGAGTGCCAGGGGAATGGAAAGTTTGCCGCAGGACTGACAGGGTTTCCTGTTGCTAAGTTCAACAGAAACAAAATAACAACTGGACTATATTAAGGTGACTTAAAAAAAACACAACACCAAAACTAAAAGGAGTGGAAGGCTTATAAATAGAGTTTAATTCACACGTGTAGGCTGGGTCAGAGCTGGCCGGTGAAAGCCAATCCTGCATTGTGCGTCTCCTGCCACGTCCTGTCTCTGCTTTATTCAGTGCTGCCTCTTTGTGTAGCCAGAAGTCTTTCAGGTGCTCATTGCCCTCTCATTACAGAGCCATTTTGTGTGGTTAGTAAAGATGGTTTTCTTAAATGGTTGCAAATAGAAATGTTGTTGCTTGCCCCTGGTCAGGAGCTGCAGGTATTTGGCAGCCTCACCATTGCTGTCGGCAGTTTTGGATGTTGGGAACTGTGTTAACTCCTGTTTTATGGGTGAGAATTTTGCACAACGTGGAAAGCTTTTCATATGCACAAATTACTAAAAAAAAAAAATGTCTTGGCATCTTAAAAGTGCAGTTTCTTGTTTGGTGCAGTCAGGCTGAAGGATAGTAACTTGAGTACTCTGGGGAGAGAAGGGGAAAAATTCCTTCTTCTAAGCTGGGTTCTGAAGAATGAAAAATTGTGCAGAATTTTTAGAATTAGCTGGATTGGTGATGCCAGTATTACATGTGTAATACACTTTCTCCTGTAGTCATTTCAGCAGACTTAGCCTGAGAGAGACTCCTGTGCATGTCATGGAAAAGCTGCTGCTGAAAAATGTTTAGGAAAATTCTGGTCTGTAGGGTTATAAGCCCTGAAGAGAAAATAATGGCAAAATGTTCTTTTCCAATTAAAATGTATTTTTTGATTACCTGTTTATTAAATTTCCAGAATATTTTCTCAGCGGTTTTATCTCTCAGCTATAGAAACTCAGTAACCAGAACTTCCCAGGCTCCTTTCATGGGGGTCAGTGGGTGCTCATCCTGCAGGAGACTCCCCGGCTCCTTACCTTCCTGCTTAGTTTGAGTATCTTAAATAGAGCTGGGACAGCCACTTGATGTGATCTATTAAAATTAGACTTCAGAGTGTTTAAAATTGAATTGTTCTTAACTCTGATGAGAAATTTGGTTTGGCTTCTGCATACTGCAATACTAAAATAATTCAAAATGGCCCCTGGTGGCTCCAGCATCATAAAAGTAAACCACCAGTTTGAAATGAACTGTACTCTGATATGATTCTCTTGTGCTGATCCCAGAAATTGGTTGTGATCCATTATTTGCTGGATCTGTCTTCACGTGGCAGGATGGATAAGGTTGCACTGCTGGGTTCATCCAACAGCTCTGGTTGTCTGAGCCTGTGACTGAGAAATTGTAGCTGGCTGACCTCAGGAACAGAGTTCACTGGGAAATAGCCTTCCCATTGCATTTATTAATTTTATTAGTTAGTTCCTATTGAACTGAATGCATCCTACCTTTACCACAGGAATTAGTTTCTAATTAATGTCTGTGTTTACAGAAATTGCTGAGAATGAACCTTGTAAAAGACTTGCACTTTCATCTTTTCACTGATCCAAGTAGTTGCAGTAACGTGTGATATATCAGCAAGGTCACTTTCTGAGGGAAAACGTGCAATATTTTCAGTCCTGCTTTGGAAGATGGAGGTATAACACTCAGATGACATCAAGTTGGGAGGGATTGCAGGCGCTTGGGAGAACAGGGTCAGGGTTCAGAGTGACCTTAAGAAATTGGAGAGCACATTCAGATAAGAGATAAAAGCAGAGAGTGCTGCATTTGCAAAGGAGAAAGAAAAATGCACATTTACCAAGTCAGTTTTAAGCTGCAGAGGCATGGCTAAGAAAAGACTGAGGATTGTTAGTGGATTGCAAATGAATTAATAGCAAGAGCTATTACAAAAGGGAGAAATCTAGTTTTGAGTTACGTTTGAAGAAGTGTCCTCTGTAAGGTGCAGGGGGTGACTTACTCACACGTGGCACTGTGGAGCCATCATCAGTGGCATAAAATCCAGTTTGGGGTGCCCTGCTCTGAGGAGGACACGGGCAGCATGGAAAGTGTCCAGAAGGAAACAATGAGAAGAGATTAAGAAACGTGAGAAGAGATTGAAAGAACTAAATTTATTCAATGCAGCAAAAAGAAAACCATTGTGCAATCCAGCAGTCTGCCAACATGTAATAGTGGTTATTAAAGCCCCAGATTTCCATGGCAGCTTAATTTACTGATTTGCTAATTTGCCAGGATGATTTAGGCTGAATGTTGTGAAAACATCCTGTTACCAATCATAAAACTGTTGCAAGACCACCTAGGAAGGCTAGGAAACCTCCTTCCCTGGGAGTTGTTGCAGATAAGATGGATGATGCTGTCGGGCAGAGCCTCAGATCTGTTGTTGCCCAGTGGGTTTGGTTTGTAGGCCCCCA
This sequence comes from Atrichornis clamosus, assembly GCA_013400975.1. NCBI lineage: Eukaryota > Metazoa > Chordata > Aves > Passeriformes > Menuridae > Atrichornis > Atrichornis clamosus. Next base: position 120,977 of record WBMZ01011338.1, read on the forward strand.
GGTTTGTGCTTTGCTGAACAGGGAGAAGAAGAGGGAGCAGCTTGGCCGGAGTCTGGCAGGGTGAGCAAAGCAAAGGGACTGGGATGGCAGGACTGCAGGAGATGAAGGTGGGAAGAGGGGATTGACTGAACAGGGTAGAAAAGGGCTTACAGGAGAGAGTGGAGACCTACACAGCGTTGAGATGAGTGTTGGGTGTACAGTAGATGTGAAGAATCCATAGATTTTTCCCTTCCCCTCAGCGGTAGTCTCATGTTTTCTCTTCCTTGGAGTCAGCAGATAAATGGAGAACATTCTGGCTGAGGTGTCCAGTGTCACCCACCTCTTGTGGCTGGTCCTGAGGAGCAGAGTCTGGTTCTGGTGCCAGGTGTTGGTCGAATCAAGTGGTAGAGAGATGTTTCATGGCCCAAAACTACTGAACCTTGTTGGTGACCCAAGACAAGGGATTGTTAGAGTTCTCCAGGCTCCAATTTATTTTCTTAGGAATTAGCTATCGTAACAAACTGCTTACTCTGAGGACCTGCCAAAATTCAAGTTGTTGGTGTGCAGTGAAGTCCATTTTCTCCATCTGCGTGTGTGTACACATGTATGTACTATGTGATGGCAGTTGCAAATCCCTGTTTTCCAAAGGGCCTGCAGAGTAGCATGGGAATCTTCTCAACAGCGTGGGCGGTTCCAGAGCAAGTGGCTCAAGTGTTGGAAACCAATCAGAGCTGGGTCTGGCAGTGGAAAGTGAAGCTTTAACAATAGGCTGTGTTCTCACCCTGCCTCTTTAAAATCACTTGTGTGACCCTCTCTTTGTAATTGTTGTACTGTAACTACAGTAAACATGGAAAAACCCAGCCAAAAGGGAGCCTGGCCTGAGCCTGGCATTAGTGCTAAAAGGTGACACACACATACCCTTTGGGTCGAGGCTTGGGGCTAGTCATCCGCCAGGCCCTTTCTCACACCCACCAGCATCCTGTGTCTGCCCTGGATGCTCAAAGCAGAGGCTTTGAGATCTGGCAGGAAATTGTGTCAGATGGCCAGCCCTGAGTGAATTCATCGCTGTGCAGGACACATCACCCCAGGTTTCGCCGCCTGTTCCGGGCAGCGCTGCACGAGCTGCAGGGAGAGGTAATAAAAGCAGGGGGAAAGAAAAGAAAAAGAAATTCAAACCAGGCTGGGGTTCTTTTCTGGCCTTTACCATTACTCATGCCTTGAAGGCATTTATACAACTGTTGTGGCAGGGATTTTTGTCCTGCGCTTAATTTCTCTGGGTGCTGCAGTTCCGATGCCTTTTCCTCCCGAACACTGATGATCCTGAGCTCCAGCCTAGTTTCCAAGCTCAGTCACAGGATTCACGGATGTTAGGGAGGGAGGCAGGAATGCGGACACGGAGCCAAATCCCTGTCTCAGAGCAGGGATGCTGCTCCCAGCGCTGGCTCGGGGCGAGCCTGCGGCAGGACGGGGCAGATGAAGGCGCCCGCGCCGCCCCCGCCGTGGCCACAGGGCTTGTGCCAGCCCCCGCTGATCTCTGCAGATGGTGAGTTAATTCCCCTCCCCTACGCCTTCCCCTTCAGCCACTGTTCTTCAGAGGCAAAGATTGCTGCGTGATACTCTGGTTTTTCATCATCTCTTCGTTTTCTCTAACGAAACATCTGGCTCTGCCATCCTTCCAGTAGCAGCTGCAAAGGAAGTTCATCCCTCTGGTTTTTCACACTCATTGTTAAAAGCATCAGGAGCTACCTGCAATTTTATTTATCCGTCTTCAGGCACTGTTGCCTCCAAGGCAGACTTGTGTATGTATTCTTGCTGTAGTTTTGAGATGGGTCAGATTAAAGACAATTGTTTAATAACTACAGTTCTTCTACAGTGCTCATTTATGGCTTGCTTCAGATAAAGGGGTTCACTTATACAAATTATTTTACATCAGAGTATTAAAGTAGCTTTCGGAGGCCTTTTTTAGGATCAGGACTCCATGATTTTACCAGTTGGTAAAATACAGACCTGACAGGTTACAAGTATAGAAAATCCTGGGTTTGGAGTTCTCTTCCAGTGGTTTGATACATTCATTTTTTATGCAGTCATGAAAGTATGGATCCGTACTTTCCATAAAATAATGGAAGTATAAGACTGTTACTGTAGCAAAGGAATGCTGGCATGGGGTGTTGTACCTTCAGAAGGAAAATACCGTGCTGTTTTAAAATGATCTAATCTTCTGTGTCCTATGGGTTCTTTTATTTGTGTTTGAAATATCTTTAAAGTTTTGTGGTGTAACTGTTGTACAGTAGACATGGTTACTGCACACTGAATTCCTTGTCTAAATATAGAGGAAATTAAGATGATAACATGTGAGACCAAATGTGGACTTCTGGTGGAGGCTGCATTGTTATGGCAGATGGGTACTTTGGTGCATCACATTGCTGGCTTTTATCCTTCCGAAACAACTTACTAGCTCCATCTGATATTTTGGAAGCCAGAGTTGGCCCCCTACAATGTAGATAAGCTACCATTTATGTTTTTCTGTAGACTTACAGATTTTTTGGAGTTCATTAGAAGTTATACCACCTTAATGAGGAAAACCTCATTACTACAAGAAAAAGATTTTTAATTATATTCCCATACGTTTGTTCAGGGGTTTTGTGAATAGTCATGGGACAGAGAGGAACAGCTACCTGAGAGATGAGCAGGGACTCTTGGCTGCTGATGAACCAGGCTCTAGCAATATCCAGGCATGGCATTTCTGACTTAACCTTCCAGCAAAGGATGAAAAGATTGGTGGGAGTAAGAGGAAAAGAAGTACTGTTAAAACTTTTTCCATGGAAACCTGGAATCAAAATGCATGTAGCCTCATGGTACTTTCACAGATTTCCCTTTTTGTTGCTGTTCTCAGCTTTTCCCCACCTGTTTTAGGTTGTCTGGCTTGCCTTATTATGTTATTTTCCTGCAAAGGTAATAAACAGGAAACCTGTTTTTTTTCCTCCAGCATCTCTGCTGTTTCTGCTTGGTGTTAGGGACACGTCCTGGTGTGGCCCAGAGTGACTCAGCTGTGTTGCAGAACGTTTCTGTTCTCAAGCTCTTGTTAAAACATCAGATGAGATAAAAGCCTGGGTGATAACTGAATGTTTGCCTTTTCATGCAGCATCCTTGCTGTGAGCAGACTGACAGCTCTCTGGCCTGGCAGGGGCATCTTTGCAGTAGTACAGGACAGATTGGTGGTGATGGAGAGATCTTTAAGCTTGGGACTGTGAAACAAGAATAGATGGTTTGTGTTGCAGTGGATGACTAAAATATCTCAGTCTACACAGAATGACTGCATGATTTGATGTCCAAGCAGGTGATATCTAAAATAAAAGTATGGGAGGATGTGGGTTTGGCTGAGCTGAGGCAGCTGCAAGTCAGGATGAAAACCCCCAGGGACAGAGCAGTGCCTTGGTGTCGTGTTTGGCCATGGGCAGCTGTAGCTGCCCTTGCTGTCATGGAACCAAATTCATCAAAACTTTCAAGGAAAGGAAACTTCTCAATTTTGTTAGAAAACTTAGTCATCAATCAAGCCAAAGAAGATGTGATGTCTCCAAATGGCAGGTCCTGTATAAAGCAGGGACAGGAGTGAGTTTCTTATTAGGACCCCAGATCAGGTAGACATAAAGGATAAGAGTTTCTTCTCAGTGCTGCTTTAGCTCCTTTCCATCACCCGTTCGGGTTTTTACTGCTGTGGTCTGTGCTTTGGACTTCTGCTTTGGAATAACCCCAGCAGGGAGGCTGTAAGAAGAATGTGACAGAGTTTTGCAATGGTTTAATAAAATATACTTGATCAGCTGTATAGGAATTAGCAGATGGGAGCAAATTGTAAACCAGGCTTTCTTTTGCACTTGGTCTCTTGCAGCTAATGAAGTTCTTCTCCTTCTACTTCTCTCTCTGGTTTACTTACACATTAAATTTATGCCTAAATAAGCATGTATTTGATGTAGCAAACTTTCTGATTTTCTCTTAAGCAGTGGTGAATTTAACTGCTCCCTCCCTTCTTGCTTACTGCGCTTTTCAACTTAGTGCCAGTGATGTACTCAGTGAAAATGAAGGCAGTAGCTGTGTCCAGGAGACTAATCCCCAAGATAGAGCCAACATTTCTGGGTTACCTTGTTTGCTTTGTCTTCCTCTTTGTGTAGTTCAAAACAGAGAAATTGTTGCTATTCTGTGTTTAACCCGAGTTATGCTGCCTTCCTTTCAGATCTGCAGAAGGTCTAATGCTTGGCTTATGTTTTTCTCAGCCTGGTTAGATACTACTTCTCCCTGAAGACTTTGCCTTGATGTGTACCTTGATACCATTACAGCCACTCAAGAACAGTTTCTCCTCATTTTTGCACTTAGTTATTTGGGGGCTTATTCCTACCTGCACCTTATCAAATACCACGTGCCTCCCTCTCCTGGGGCATTTCCTCCTGCCCTCCTCGAACACCGACACTGTGTTTGCAGGTACCGTGGTGCTGGGTCTGGCTGTCTCGTGCCACCTGGCCGTGCTCTCCCTCCCCACGTGTTGTCCTTCCAGCTGCTGAGATAAGAGGCAGGAACGTGAAGCCTCGCCCTCGCTTGCTCATTAGTCTGAGCCCTGGTACTGAGTCTGCTTAGCATCAAGTGACTTGTTTTTCTTCTGTCTGAGACTGTGCTTACCTCCATAAATCACAAGAAGATCATAATCCTGACTTGCTTGACCCTGAACTTTTGCTTGGTTTCTTAACACAGCTGGACATATTAAATGCCTGAAAGCGGTTGGGAGGAATATTTCCAAAATACACATTTTCAAAGGCTGGAGGTGCAGTTCCCTGAAATGTTAGTTTCAATCTGAGATCTTGTGTTTAAGGGGTGTAGAAATCTCTTCTGCCCCTCCAAAGTGCTGTAATGCAACTCATACTGATTCTTACCAAAAGCATGTGCAGGGATGGGCTCTTAAAATCTACTGAGATTAAATAAAGGTTCCTTGGTGTTTTGTTCCACTATTATTTTTATTTTTAACTCACCATAGCAAGGTGAGGAAATTCTTACTGACCTGCTTGCACAGGAGGAGATGGATAAGTTTTAGCTTCAAATGTGTTCACGCCAGGGGTAAAACAGAAGAGTAATTTACCTTTTTGAGCCTTTTAAAAGAGAAGGAAGGTTGCTTACAGGATGTTCAGATATTCCTACTTGCAGATGACCAAAGAGAGACATGACTGTAAAGATTGGGGTGCCGTGGTGTTACAAAGGGAAGGGGAGGAAGTTCTTTCCTCCCTGCAGCATGGGTTGAAATGAGTTTTAGGGCATTTCGCAAATTCTGGTTTTAAATGTTTTGAGGAGACGTGGGAGAAACCTTAAAAGGCTTTTTTGTTCATAGCTGGATATTTGGGGGGCAGTGTTTGATTTCTCTTGTCAAGACGTGTTTATTTCTTGTCTTCTATCTTTGAGGAAGCTGAGGTTTACTGTGTATGTTGTAAACGATGTACAAAGCACCCAGAAGACTGTAGATGGATTCTCTGCCTTTGTGATAAATCTATGTATATAGACTAAATAAATAGCTTCTTTCTGGGCTTCAAATCCTTACAGTGCACCAGACAACAAAAATTTGCGTCTTGGAGTAGCTCCGAGAATTCTTTAATGCTGAAATATCTCCTCTGCTTGCGAACCTGGGGCTCTCCCTCTGTTAGATAAGCAGTTTCTGTTTAAACTGGCTTTTTTTATGACTGTCCTTTCGGGCAAGGCTTGGCACAACCGACAGAGACTCTAGGAGTGCATGGCAGGGAAATAAGAAGTTTGAAGGTAAGATTAAACAAGTTCTCTCTGTTAAAAAGAGCAAAGGGGAAAAAAAAAGAGTCTGTGCGTGGAGTATTGGCTTGCTGTGGCTTTTGACAGTTTGAACGTACACTGAAAAAGATTGGAACACTTTAAAAGCTTTATAAGTTGTTGTCTTCTCTTTCAATAAAACAGAATTTAGATAGAAACATACTGTTTCAAGTAGCGCCTGAATTAAATGTTGGAAATAGGATATTTTGGTTGAATTTGCTGGGGTTTTTTGTTAGGTAATCATTAGGCTCCCAAGAAAAGTACATTCTGTTTTTATGTGTATCTTACTGTGAGCAGTGTGTGTTCTCTGTCTGGGAAGCGGTGCTGCCTGCAGCATCAGATACCTTTTGACAGGTTGTCTCTTAAAATATATTGTGTGTTATCTTTTATGGAGGATGTTGGCAGATGTCTGGCTCCCAGCAGTGAAATAGCAGGAGGGGAGGCAAGACAAACCTGGGGTTTACTGGGAGGGCTGTTGGACGGGGAAATGGGAACCAGGAGGATGGGTGGTGGAGTGTGTTTTAGTCCCTTGTACAGGGCAGAAAGCAGCAACAGCAGGGGATATTTTAAGCCAATATTTACGTGAGATAACATAGGTGCCCTTGTGTGAGATGTATTTCCTTTGTTTTTTGTCTGAGGCTGGTGAGGAAGACCAGACTTGGGGGATATTCAGCCTTTTCCTTCCCAAACTCCCAGTCCAGAAGAGGGAATGAGGTTCTGACTGCAGCCGCTAAAGAGAGACCAAAGTCAGGAAGGGAGTTCTGCTTGTATTTTCTTCCACTCTTACCAATTGGCCTAGCAAAAAAAAGCATAAAATAACAGCTGTTGAAAAAAGTCTAAATTGTGTGCCTCTATTAACAGATGTTTCCATAAGCCATTGATTTTTAGGTTGGCCCAGCTTAAATTCAGTATGGAGGTGAAAAGAGTAAAAAGGTAAAATCTATTTAGGAGACGTTTCCCTGCTTAGGAGAACTTTCTGAGATGTCAGAGAAGCTGTAAACAAAGTTGCACCAAAATATATAGTGCCTTTTAGTTTAAATTGTGAAAATATTTTGCTTTCAATAGCTTTCAGATCTTTTGCTGGGTATTTTTTCTTATGCGTCTGCATTAAATAAGCCCATTTAACAAAACTTGATCCTCTTATAAACATGGAATAATGACAGTATCCCACATATGGGTTTCATTAATTTTTGCATGTTTTGAAGTTGCCTTTTTTTTTCTCCGAAAGGCACATTTAGAAACAGAAGAGTCTAGTGCTACATAATAGCCAAAAAAGACTAGCTGAGGAATAATAACTAGGAATAGTTAAAGTATTTAACTGTTGCATAATGGAAAAGATTTTTTTCTATACAGAACGATGCTGCATAATCTGCATTCCTCCCAGTTGCTGTTACTGGTTTGCTTTGATTGAACTGGCATCAGTTCTACTGATTATCTGCAAGCTTTCGTGCTCCTGAGTCTTGTAAATGTTTTGGATTTTAGCCTGAAGAGAAGGTTTCAGAACATTTTCCCCTTGCTTCCTAAGAAAACAAAATCAACCCTTTCTTTGCAGTCACTGGCGAGAAATTTCAGATGCTCCATTTTCCTCATCTGCAGGACAACAATTTGCAGCTCCTGGGACCATCCGAATCAGGATAACTCTGGGAAATTGCAAAATGTAATAAATGCTGCTTTTTGACATTTTTGGCCCCATTTATCAATATCCATTGGCTTAAATGTATTTATCTATTGACTAAAGCTATTAAATATATGGAAATGCAACAGCTGTGGCAGGTGGAGAATGAGAAGAGCGGAGCACAGAAAACCAGTGATTACAGCTTTCCTAAAAAACCTGTATTGGCCTGACATTCCCCATGTTTGCAGGGACATTCCCTACCTTTAACTGAGTGGAGAGGCATAGGAGCAGGGCTTGGGATCCATTATTCCAATTAGGAATCATCCTTGCCATAACAAATGTTACTGTAGAGGGATCTTTGAAAAGCTGCTAGAGATGGAGGATATGTTAGTTTATAACCTTAGGATAAATATTTTATTATTTTTCTGGATCAGCATCAACAGCTGAGAAAATTCCTCTCTAATGGTGAGGCTTCCACATATCTGGCTGTTAATTATACATGTTTTATGTCCTGAAATTTCTTTAAAAATACTTTCTAAAATTAGGCTAAAGAGGAGAACATACTTAGCATGGGTTGATGTAGCAGTCCTTAATGATGGCTTTGTGGACCCAATGAATCCTTACCCTTGTGTATATGTCTTTAGTCCAGAGGGATGAAAGTGGGGTAAAAATGGATGAAACCATTTTTTTTTCCACAGGGTCAACATTCTCTCCTGAGCTCTTGAGCTGTAAAGACATGTTTGTTTAATATCCTTTACAGAGGACTACCAGGGAAACAGATAAAACAGTGAGCAAAGGAATACTCCTGTGGTCCTAAAGCAGACCTCCCAGGCGGGAGCTGGAGTCCAAATGCCTCTTCTCAAAGTTTGCCTTGGATTTTATTTCCAGTTTCCAAAGGCACGTACAGAGGACATGAAAATATTGTTTGGATGTGAGTGTAGGTAGGAGAGTGAGCTGGAGTGTCTGTTATTGCTGGGAGAGGGGCTTGGCTGCACTCAGAGCATCTCAGTTACCACTTGGGGCTGAGATCCTCCTGCCCACAAAGCAAACAGAAAAATTGGAAGGGCGAAACAAATGCCACAGTGTCTTCAATGTGCTGCCTTCATTAGCAGCCAAGCAAAAAGCTGACCTGGGAGTATGGTGGCTGCCTTTGTGCAGTGCTCTGCTTTCCCACCGCTTCCCTTCCCAGATTTTCAATTACAAGATGAAAGAAAAGATAACTTTTTCCCTTTTGACAGAGTGCCTGGTCAGGACAATACATTGGGTTGTGTGGGCTTCCTAAGGGCTGAGTCCTAGGGACTTCAGTTAAAAAGGGAAAGAAAAAAAAAAGAAGGGAAGCTGAATCATTTTCTGGCATGATTTATTCATTTGACTGACCCGTCTCTGTTTTGCAGTTAGATTACAGTGCCTTAAACTGTAGGCATGAAAGAATGGTAAAAGTTGAATAATTTCCTCAGTTCAAGATGTGTCATTTTTATATTATCCATTAATTTCACTCGCTGATGCCATACGTCACTTCTGTTGGGCTTCATCCGGCAATTCATCTACATAATCTGCTCTCCTGTCTCTGTTTTTAGCTAAAGGCATAATTCTTCAGATAGAAGCATCCACCAGACGTTTCATGGCACTGATCTCATGCTGTGCTGGGGCATCCTGGAGTGGCTCAGGCCTGCTCCTGTGTCATGCTCTTCATTTCAGAACACAGGGATGTTTCCTGCACTCTGGAAATGTGGGGTGCTTTGTTCTCCTGCCCAAAACCTCACATTAATTTTTAACCTTTTATCTTGAACTGTAGAGATTTAGTCTTTCTCAAGTATGTTGTTATGGGAAAACAGAACATATGTTTTTAGTTGTGTAAATCAATACTTCTTATAACTTATATCTATCCTAGTCATGTCAGAATATGCTTTTTTATTATGGATGATCTAAAAATGAAAAACTCCTTTGATTTTTGCATTTGTGAACTTTATAGACAATGGAACATCCCCTTTTTCTTGCATTTGAGAGAAATGCACTGATCTCTTCCTTAACTCCTCTGTAGGATGAGTTACAAGACAATGCTTGATTGGATTGAGCAGGCCTTCAAGTATTTGGGGGATAGCCTGTGCAAACCAATTTCAAGTGACTTGTATAATATTTACAATGATTTGAAAACTCCTACAAATGCAATTCACAATTTAAAATACTTTTATTTATATAATTATCCTTCTAGATCTCAGAAATTGTAATCCTGCCTTCAGAGTGGAATTATAGTAATTAATGAAGATTATCACTCATTGTGTGCGTGTAAAATCTACTTGTTCATTACCAGCAGCTGAAAAACATAAAGGAAAACATAAGCAAAGCTGTTGTGAACAACTTTAGTGTTGGATGAGGTCAGAGACATGAACTTCATTTCTCCAGCAGGAGCTTCAGACTGGGCTGTGCCAACTGTGAAATCAAAGCATTATTTCCCATCCACATGTCTTGGTTGCAAAGTCTGTTATTCTTTACAAAAGTCCCCATTTTTTTTGGTGTTTGACCCAATCTGTAGGTCATTAGACCCTGTGCTCTGGTGGGAAGGAAGTGCCTGAGCTGTGAACAGCTGACATCCCGGAGCACATGGGGGACCTGCAGCTGATTTGTTGCTGCAGCTCATAGCTCAGGTGCTCCTTGACAGCCTGTTTTGGGATTGTTCCCTCTTTATCCACTCATGTTTTCCCTTCCCTATTTTCAGGATGTTGGAATTCACAGAGCAAAGCAACATGTCCAGTGTTCGACAGCAGAAGTATTTCTCTCAACTCCCATAACACACTAAATAAATACCTGTGGCATGGTCTAAGATCCCACAGCACTTCAGCCAGCTAGACGTCCCAATTGGGGTTATTTCTGGGAAAAGAAGAACTAGATCTTGCAAAGTGATACAAAGTCAGCTGAGGGGTTGCTAATCTCTTGTGTGGGATGTGTTTCTCCTGTAGCCATTTGGGAGCAGTAAGATGAGCAGTTGACTTCCTCTGGAAGGATGTTCAGGCATACTCCGTGGCAGAGCAAAGCCTCAACATTTTTCTGGAGGTTATTTGGACAATAGAAATTCTTGAAAAATGTACACTGAGTGTCTGAGAAATATTAGAAAAGGGAAGGTCAGGAAGTGGCTGAAGGTCTCTCAAGGTGTTTTTGTATTTTCTCGAAACACGCGCTCCATGTATCCGTATGTCAGACTGCTTTCCAAGCCCTCCTCATTCCCTCATGGCTCTTTAGCTGTTTGTTAGACAGTTCTGTCTTTGAGCCCAAGTACAGGCTGCAGCTGGACAACGGATTGTTTGGATGTTAAATTCATCTCAGCCCTGTCATCCCAAAGCACGGTGTCGCTCTGTGAGGAGATTCCTCTCTCCAGACATTTGCGTGAAGATATGATTTAAACAGGAGAATTTTGGGAGAGTTGGGGCTGCTCAGACTGGGGAATAAGACATGTGTTGGTACTGTGGATGATTTCCCCCAAGGATTAAATCAGACTGATGAATATCGAGGTGTTTTAGGACCAGGATTATGAAGGTTTGTTTCTGCATCGTTGACCTTTCCCCTTACAGCAGCACAGGGCTTGCCACAGATGGGATCCCTGTGATATCTGGTAGTGGGGGACTGTCCATGTTCCTCTCTGTGACTCCTTTTCTTTCCATGCCCTACCTTCAGAATCACAACGAGCCTTTTGGAGCCACTTGTGGCTTGGTGGGACTCTGGTGGGTCATGCTGTGGCCAGAGGGCTGCAGCTCTGGACCAAAGTGCCACCACACCACAGGGATGCAGACAGGCATGGTGGGAGAGAGGTGGTCACAAAACTCTTCCCAGTCTTGCAGTGTTTCTGCAAACATGAGAAATGCCTCATTTAACGTTCAGGGCTCTTAACCAAGGTCTGTGGTCTGAGTGCTTGCTACGGTCAGCAGCTGCCTGGTCTGCTTCAAAATCCACATTTGAGCGTCCGTCTCGTTCTGCTCTCACGTGGGTGCTGACCTGCCTCCGGCAGACACGATGGATGTGCACTCCCTTCCAGCTTGGACGTGCTCCTCTTACAGGCTTTGCAGCATTAGAGTGCAGATTTCCTTTGCCTTATTTAGTTTTAGGAAAATAGTGATTTGTTTTGTCTATCTTTGCAAGTGCCAGAAACGTAAAATTTTAAAAACCCTTTCCCAAAAGTTGCTTTCTTTTAAGAATAAAAGAGCAACTGAAATTGTAATTCTTCCCTCTTACTGTCTGATGAATATATAATCACCTTGTTTTAGTGCCCAAAAGTGGGTTTTGCCTTGCTTAAAACAGGGAGAATTTTTTCCTTTCATCTACTGCTCCATTAGTTCCTATCAGACCCGCGGTTAAAAAAGTTAATACGCCCGAGCATTTCTGCAGATTGCATCATTTGCAGCGTTTCATAACGATATGGCAAAAGTAATTTGAAACAGAAAACAATAGTTCAGTCTGTTTCAGGATAACCATGAGTTCCTTGTCATTAAGAGGTCTGTTAGCGGGTGGAGGAGGAGGAGTTTTATCTGGATGAGTTACAGATCATATGGTGTGATCAAGTGCCCTTTTTTTTTTTTCCTTCCCCTTCTTTTCCTTCCCTTGAAATCCACAGCGCTGGACTTGGGTTTGGATGTGAAACGATTGGATAGTTTCAAACTCCTGTCTGCACAAAGCAGCTCAGAGCTTCCAGATGTTTTCAATAAGGAGCCCAGAACTGTCACATCAGCAGCCGGTGGCCGGGGCTGCTGCTCGCGTCTCTGCTCCATTTTGAGCAACTCGCCAAGAAAAGGAGAACTATTTATTTGTTAGAGTAGGGTTTCTTTAATTTAATCTTTATCTTCTGTTTGTCTGTTTCATTGTGTTTCAGAGCATAAATGCTATATACTGTCTAAACACTTGTATGGCATTCAAGGACTGCCTTAAATAGCTGGACAAAAGAGACTGAAAACCTTTGTTCTGTGGGGCTGAGTCGTGTTCTGCGTCTGTGTGGATGGCAGGCTGTGTGCAAGGCAAGATTTCTAGCCTGAAACAATGCAGCAAAAGCCCCACCTAATGTGGGAAGAGAGTGTTGGTCTCCCAAGGGAGAGTGTGTCTGGCACATTATCTTCTGTTTGTTTATATTATGTTTTTCCCCCCCTTCAACAGTGAAGTCTGGAAATGAAGATGAGATGGACTTTGGGTGTCTGTAGTCATCACTGGACTCCTGATCTTGGTTGTGAGTCAGGAACATAACCACAGAAAAAAACTCTTGGAACAAATTAGGGATTTGGAAGCTTACATTTAAAAAGAGAAGGGAGAGAGGGGGTTATTTTTTGTTGATTTATTTGTTTGTGTTGATTCTTCCCCTCCGTGGTTGAAGATGTAGGGGAGTCAAGGAGATCAACTGCGACAACCTTTACTAGATCAAGACACATAATTATGGAGGAGGGCAGGTCATCATCTTGATTCACATGGACGTGCACCATGTCCTGGGACACACCCTGTGCCCAGAGTCATCCAGTCAGGTGCTGGTCTGGCAGCTTCCCTGGCCAGTTCTTGCCACCTCCGTGCACTTTCCACCTGAGTTTTCTGTTCCCTGCTGCGCCATGAAAGCACACACTGGGTTACCTGTGCCTTTTGGCCATCCCAGAATGCTTGTGCATAGCTCAGAAAAATTGGACTCCTCCGGAAAGCTGCACATCTCCTGGCATGTCTCCCATCTGCTTTGACTGGAGACGTTTCTCATTTCCCCTGACCTGCAAGAAGAGTGAGATATTGTGAGCCACAAAAGACTGGGTGTTGATGCAGCTACAAGTTGGACCCATCCTGCATCCCCATGGAAGCTGCACTGTCACAGTTAGTGATGCTCACCTGGCAGTCTCCTCTGCCCAATGGGCACTGCATGAGCCCTGCAGCTGGGCATCTCTTTCTGGTTGCCAGAGGAACTCTGTGGATCAAAGGTGAAGTACATTAAATGGAGTGTCTGAGCAGAGCTGGGCAGTTGTGTGGATAAATCTTGGCTGCTTATATCAGCAGCCATAATTAAATTGATTTGAAAACAAATTTATCTGCTATATCAGTTAAAAAAACCAGGTGCTTCATAATGAAACATTAGAGCATCATTAAGGCATTGTGACTGCTTCAAGTTCTGACACCTGAACTAAATTCACATGCTTTGTTTATGGGTTCCTGTCTTGTAAATTTAGGTTTGAGGAAATCCCTGCCTTTTATGGTAGTGTTTGAAGGGCTGGAATGCTGTCACAGCCATTGCTGATTCTTCATCTCGATGGGCACATGATTGCTGGGATGCATTACTTGTGGAGAAAACTGGTGGCTCCAGAAAGTCCCCGAAGTACGACCACACTGTGTGTGTCCTAATACTGAAAGCAGAAACTCTGCTCCTTGTTGAAGAGAACAGAGCCATTGGCTGAGATCTTGAGCCAGGGATTGTAGCTGTAAGAGAGCCTCGTAGAGGAGATCCTGCTCACTTCAGCTTGTGGTGTGGTGGAGGTGAAGCTTTGGGATGTGAGGGAGAGACTGGAGCGTAAGGAAAGTGTGGGGAGACACCTGGCACTGATTAGGTAAGAGTGTACCTGTGTCCCTCACCGGGAGCAGCTCCTCCAGTCCCAGGCTGCTCCAGTGTGTGAGGACACACTCAGGTGCAATGCCCAGGTGGAGTTTTGTGTCGGGGCTGGCCACAGTGCCACCAAATCTTAGGAAAAGATGCCTTTGGCTTGCTCACTGAGTCTGCTAAATCTGGAGGGTAACTACGCTTTTGTGTAGTCTGACTGTATGGATTGGGGGTGTCATGCCCAAGAGCTCAAAATAGTACATGGTGGTTCTGTATAAAGTCCCATTTTTTGGTATTTTACCAGACAGGCAGCAGGGAGTCAGTTCCTGTGTTACTTTCAGGCAAGCTGTGGTGCAACGTGTTTGGACAGTCAGGAGTCTGGGTAGCCCTGGAAGGAGAGGAGCTGGAGTGCTTGCTTGCGGCAGATGGGTTTAGAGCTCCTTTGGACGACTCATCTTGCATTCAAATGTAGAAAACTTGCTTTTTATCTGTTTCAGTAGGATTTGAGTCACCTTTGCCAGGGTTTGAGCTGGTGGTTACAAATCTCCTTATACAACCAGGGAACCGAGACCACCCTAGGGGGCTGGATGAAAAGACCTACAACCCCCTAACTGAGCTCGGGGAGTGGAGCAAATCCCAGCAGCAGGAGGTGTGCCGGTTCTCCCGGCGCTGCCGAGGGCGGCTTTTGGAGGTCGGCAATTAAACCTTGGGTTGATAAGTGCTGTTTCCAATTCTGTGTTTCCTGCTTTGCAACATGGGATTAAAAATTCCTGCACTTTCAGCTTTTCTATCTAGCAGAGCAGTTCTGGTTGCTACAAATTCCCAGTCACCGAAAACCCCGCTTCCCCTTTTCTTCTCTCTTTTTTTTTTTCTCCTTTCATTTTGAACCGCCCCCATTCCCTTTTGAATTGGTGAATGAGAGAACGTCTAAAGCCAGGGAAGTATGGAAAGGTTTCATCCCTGGAGAGGTCAGGGTGGGGTGGAAAGCGGAGGGGGCTGCAAGGGGGCAGTTTGAAAACAGGAAGCCATGTGGCAGTGAGCATGCAGGGCCCAGCTGATGTGAATGAGCTATTGAGAGCAGAGAGACGCTCGGGCTGGCCCGGCATTAGAAAGATGAAAAACTTCAGTTTGTTTTTTTTTTTTTCCTCCATGTGAAAAAGCTCTGCCTTTCAGGCTAGAATAAAAGAGGGAAAATTGTATTTTCTGTACAACAAGTTGTTGAGATCTTTTGCTCTGTGTTGCAAACAAAACAAGAGAAAACTAAATGGCTGATTTCATTTTTATTTAATTCTTTTTTTTCCATGTGCACTGATTAAATCATAAGTTTCCAGTCCTGGTTTAGGAAAGCATAAACCTTGAAACTGTCTTTCATTCACCTGGCTTGAGGGAGTAGGAAGAGTCTTTTTACCTCTCCAAAAACACGTCCCTTTGCTCTCACTCTGTTTTTGGACCGAGCAAACACACTGAGTGCCTGCAGCCAGAGGTGGAAGAGGCTGGCAAAGAAAAGCTGCTGCTTTTTCTTCTCCCCCTCCCTCCTCTTTTTTTTTTTTTTCCTCTCTCTGAATCATGCTCCCACAACTGCAAAGTAAATTTGAAAGCTGGGAGAACACTGGTGCAGTACTAAAAAGGCAAGTAGTGACGTCCCAGCCCAAATCAGGAGGGAGTGGCTTTATTTCATTATTTTCTTTCCTTTTTCCCTGTGCTGTCATTAGAAATTTAAACTTAACGCAAAACTGAGCCCTCCTGCCTGGTGAACGGTTGACTGACTCGGAAGGAGGAAAGTATTTTTTTAATTGTTTCTTTCAGTGCACGAGGGCGTGAAAAACAAAGCACATTGGTGACAGTATTTGCGTTGGATACGGTGATTGGGGTTTTTTTGTTTTTGTTTTTTTCCTGAATTAGACCCGTCGTGACTGAGCCTACCTTCTGCCTTTCCACTCGGAGCGTCAGTGTTCCTGCTGCACACATCTGGCTTTTGTTCTCTTTTCGGGCAGGATTTTCATTCTTTTTGGATATCAAAGTTGTCTGGAAAACATTTTTTTTATTATTATTACTATAACAGGAAGGCTGATACCATTCTTAGCAGTTGCAAAAAAAAAAAAAATCCTATATGTATAAAGCTGTCTTCAAATACCTTTTGTTCGCTATAAGTTCCTGCATTGCCTGTATAAGCAAATCTGTTCCGAGAAGACTTTATCAGCCGGTCGCAGCGCTGGGATTTTCTCTTTCCTGTTAAGAAGCTCGGCCAGGCTGGAGTGCTGAGCCACGGGGACTCCTCTGAGCACGGCTGTGAGAGGTCTGGAGTGTGCCTGGCCGTGGTCAGCCCGGGGTTCATGGTGGGCTCTGCTCCTCCGCTCCCGGGTTTTTGGACAAAATGTACGAACGCCACAAGAGGCGATACAGCCTGTGCGACATTTCCAAGGTGGACAGGACTGTAGATGTTGTGTTGTTAAAGGTATGATGTTTGCATATATTTATGTACGGGTTCCTCTCCCTATCTCCAGCGGCTCCATCTGTTCCCTGCTGTATCCCTGTTCCTGGCTGGATGGTGCAGAGGGGAGGGACAGGTGGAAGAGAATTTGCCCTTCAGCCAGCAGATGGTTTTGAGTGTTACCAAACTATTTCATGCCAGATACTGTTATCTCTGCAAGTAGATAATCTCTTGTGGCATGCACTGTTTGGGAGAGCCCCCTGGCCATCTTCCCTGTCCTCTGCTCTTAGACAGTCCCTTCCTGGTTTGAAATCTTCTCAGATGGGTTTTTTGCATAGGGTGCAAAGGGTTTTCATTTCCAGTGCTTGCTTTTGAGGTTGAAATGCACATGTTCCCCAAAAGATGCATTCTGCCAAAAAAAGACATGGTGGATCCTGCTTTGCCTCTGGTTTTCGTTAGTGTTGTAAGGGTGTTGCTGTTGGTCTTGTTTGTTTGGGTGTGAGTTTTGTTTGAGGATGGGCTGGAGCAAGAGTCAGGAGTGGTTCTTGGCTAATTGTCCCAGTGTGTTCCTCCTCTAATCTAAAATTAGCAAGTGCTCCACCAAATGGCACAATGGCAGTCTGGGAATGTCCTGTCTCTGTAACAGCTTTTCGGAGCTTCAGCAGTTTCCTGGCAGAGTGGATGGAAATAGGAGAGCAGCCAGAGGGACTGCAAAACACAGCCCAATGTAGAGATCTTAACTCCTGGAAGAGCATTTCCTTTCCCTCTCCATTTTTCTCTTTTCTCTTCTTAGCTGAAGCAAGGGGATTCTTCATGATCATATTGCTTCCTTTTTTACGGTTTTTGCTTCATGCTCTTGTTTCCAAGCCAAGACAAGAACATGTAACAAATTTCTTTTCAATTGATTCTTGTTCTACTTTATCTGCACTAAAATAGACTTAGCTCTTGTTCACTTGCTTTGTTTAGGAATGAAAGTATTTTCCTCTAATTCAGTGTATCCATTGGTTTTTGGTGGCACAAATAACTGTAAGTTGTTTTCTCTACCAGCTCAATTTCTTTGAGTATTTTTGATCTGTAATATTAATGATGCTGGATGAGGATTGAATCCCAGGGTATTGAGTCTCTAGATACCCTATGAGTCATTAAAAAACACTGTTATATTGTGCACACTCTGTTTGTGTGAAATGACTGCTTAATAATTCTTGGGAGAAGACCTGGTGCCCCTGACAATCTTGGTTGCCAATAAAAAACACAATCCTTTTCTTTATAAAGAGTATCTGAATGCCTGGGTTGAAGAATAATTCACTCGAATTATCTGACTTCAGTGTTTCTGATGTCACCAGTTCCTTAAATTAGTTTTTGTTCAGCAAAGCTTAGATTTTATAACAAAATGTGGCTTTTGTTAGTTCCAACCAGTATTTTCCTAATTGAGTTTCAGAACTGTGGGCTATACTGTCTGTACTGCAAGTGACTCAGTGTCCATATATGTGTGCGTGTGTGCACGCACTGCTGCTCCCAACATGGGCTGTACAGCCTGCAGATGTTTAAAATAGGAGGGTGCTGGTGACAGCTACAGCTACAGTCAGCTTTAGCTCGATTCTCAGTCATTCTTTATGTTTTATCTGGTTTCTATAACATAACTGGTAGATGAAATTAAATTTTGATGATCCAGGGATCCAAGCCAGCACTCGAGTGCGTCAGTGGCAGATCATCTCTTGACGTTAATGGGAGTTGGATCAGGCCCTTAATGAGGGAGCTGGGGGTGGGGTTTTTGTTGGGTTTGGTTTTAATTAAAATGCTGAAATAAAACTGTACCTTGTCTAGGTCATTGTATTTTGAGGAGTTAAGAGGACAGGATTTCTTAAGTGTCTAGTATTGAAAAGCATGTAAATATTCTTAGAACGAAAGGAAACCCAAATCAGATCCATCAAGAGAGTTTGAGCTGAATGAAATTTAACAAGATACCTACAAAGCACCAAAAGCTCTCAGTTTGGCTGCAGATTGACTCAGACATGCTGCTCTTTCTTTGAGTGGTAGATGAATATGTTCTTTGCTTCATTTTAGGACATGAAAGTCAATAATCATAGAATCATAGAATTGTTTAGGTTTAAAAGACCCTTAAGATCTTTAAGTCCAGCCATTAATCCAGCACTGCCAAGTCCACCACTAAACCATGTCCCTGAGTGCCACGTCTACACATCTTTTACGTACCTCCAGGGATGGTGACTCAGTCATGACATAGGAAAGAAAACCAGCTGATGGGAAAGGACAACTGGAATAAGTGGTGAACAAAGACCTTATGCCATTTTGGGTACTAAATGTTTATAGATGAGATTATATTTGCATTGATTGCATCCATTCTTAGACACAGTTGCAAAAGAATTTTGGTTCCTACCCATTATTTTGCAATGTATGTGTCTTCTGAAGGGCCACTGTCTTGAGGCTCAAATTTTCCATGTTTAGATTGTGCCTGAATTTTAGTGGCTTGTGAAAATATGAGAAAAATAAACATCAGCAATTTTGAGGGTTGATGCAGACAATTATTTTTGGCTTTAGTATAGTTCCTTCCTCCTCACCACATATGAAAAAGCAAGAGGCAGCAGGTTACCAGCAGTGTCGCAGCCTCTGTCTGAGGTAGGACTTCATCTTAGGAAGAAATTCCTTACCATGAGAGAGGTGAGGCCCTGGCACAGCTTGCCCAGAGAAGCCGTGGGTTGCCCCATCCCTGGAGGTGTTCAAGGCCAGGCTGGATGGTGATTTGAGCAACCTGATCTCGGGGAACTTGTTTCTGTCCACGGGAGAGGTGTTGGATGTGGATTGTCTTCAAGATCCCTTACAACTCATACCATTCTGTCATTCCATGTTTCTGTGTTCTCTGCTGGCTGCTGCAGGAATGCAAACTTGATGACCTTGGATCCTGACCTCAGTGGCTTGCCACTGCACAGGGAAGCCTGGAAGAGGCATAAATGACATAAACATTTGCTGTCATCGTTTCTGCTGGGATTGCGCTGTAGCAGATGAGGGGGGAGATGTGGGGTGCAGGGGATATCTGCTCGTCTGAACATTTTGCTGAGCTTCCAGCAGCTACGGGCAGGGTAAAGCAGCCTGTGCTGTGTTACTGCAAGCCCAAAATGGGAAGTCTCCGTGTGCCCGTGTGTGTGTTGGCAGCCCTGTCTCAGTTTTATGTTGTGCCTGCTCCCACAAATGCAACTATCTAGGGACAGGATACAAAAACCACACGGGCTGGCACCGTGCAAATCCACGTGAAGTCAGACAGGCGTTCAGGTGTGGATGAACAGGCAGTGCTTTGCAGGGTTAGGAAGTAAGAACTGGGCTTGCATTGGGAATGGGAGACTGAGCAGTTGAAACTGGGGATGTTTTCTGCTTGTTGCCTCTGTCTGCATTTCTCCTGTACATGAATGCTCAAGCTGTTAAGTGTAGGCAGCAGGTGTAAGTTTTTTCACAACTGGGGCACTGAGGTTTGATTAATCTGCTTTTCAGTGGAACCAATCCCATTCAGCTTCCAGTTAAAGATCAGAACATCATTCATGAATTTAACACCAGCATTAATAATTAATTAAGGCATTTTGACATGAAAGGAACAGCACCATTAATGAGTTGTGCTGCTCCCTGGCTGCTCTGGTAGCCCTACCCCAGCACCAGGGAAGATTCTCTGGAATGAGCTCTGCCCACCTAAGGCAAAGTGCCACTTGCAGCATTCTAAGCTAAAATAGTATGTGGAGAAGGTCCCCAAATTGACTTAAACTAGGTTTCTTTTTGTTGTATGTTATCATACTTAGAAGCTTCTTCTTCCTTAAGTTTTTGATTATTTGACACATCTTTCTTTGGGGTTGTTCTGAGGGAAGCGCCGTCCCCCGGTGATGGTATGCAGTGTCCATCAAACTTTGTGGCCCTAAAATGACTCTGAACTTTAATCCCACATCTGTCCGTGCTGTTTTGGTTACTGAAGGACAGAAGGAGGGAAGTGTCTTCATAATGATGTAGTGAACTTCTGAGGGTTTTTTTGTGTCTCATGTAGGATTAGGACTGGAAGGAGAACTTAAATGAAATTATTTTTTCACATTAGGCACGTACATGTTTGTAGGAATTTTGTTCCCATATTAGTCAAGAGATGGTTTTTATGCAAAGCCAATGCTGTTATTTTTAAAGCATACTTAAAGTTTGTTGACTCTTAGTTCTGCTGGTGGAGGACATCCCAGTGCCAGGGGCTGGAAAATGTACTTGGGGCACACGTTCCTTTCCCCAGCTGTGACATTGCCAGGGGGGATAAATGCACTCTAGGAGTTTAACATTGCTCTTACACCGTAAAGTGCTAATTTGTTCACTCATGTAACATGTCCTGTGTTCGTAGGAGCCTTTTTTGGTGAAATCCTTTATTGTGGTTTTCTATAGCACTGCTGGCTTGTTGCTGTGAGTGAAGTCACTTTGGACATCCTTGAAAAAATACTGTCCTGATGAGGTGTCAGCAGTTCTGTAAAGGTAAAAGACTCAGTGCAACTATTCACAGTGCTAGAAGAAAAATCTCCATAGAAATCATGGCAGAAGTTCCCCTTTTGGCATACATTGGAGAATGTCCTTGTGTGCTGCATCCACCTGTTAATATCTTCCCCCAAAGCTAAGAAAATACACAGGGAGATTAAAAAAAAAAAATTAAATAAAAAGTAAATGTCTAATTTGCAAGCAAATTGATATGTCTGCTGTTAATGTTGTCTGGCAAGATGATTGCCAAAGCAGTGATTGTTGCTCTTGATGTGAGTTTTGTGTGTATGGAGTCTTTCTGCAGCAACAGATGTTGAAGGAAAACAGTGGAAATTCCTTCCCCAGATACCCCATCCTTCATGCTCCTTTTCAAAGTGTTTTGGAGCATCTTGAAAGGTGGTTTTTGTGAAGGGGGGAAATCAACTGTTGCTTTAGTTTCTAGTGCAGGAATTAGAGGCAACTGGATAATTTCACTGTAAATGGAATTGTAAAGTTAGAAGTTGGTCAGCATAAACATTGAATTCCAGTTACATGTACATATTCCTTCCATGAAAACTCTCCTACAGAAAATTTTCAGGATCAGAGAGTTCCTAAAAAATAATTAAAATTTGCATAAAACTTATTTTAAAAAGTATTGTATCATTTCTGCTTATGAAAGAAACCAGTTATAATTGAATTTAAAGTATTGGTTTTTTCTGCTATTTTTGTTCTATAATGGATATTTGTATCTTCCCTGGTGTCAGTTTTTGCTCAGTGTGGTGTAGAAGTACTTAATGATACACTAAGCAAGCTAGAATTACTATCCTAAGTATTTTCCTATGTGCAGTAGTATCTGGTTTTAGCTGCAAGGTAGATCTTAGTCTGGAAGCTGGGGAGGTGCTTAGGAGAAAAAGGGAAACTTGTAAATTTAGGACAAAGTTAAAATAATACGGAGGGGAGATGAATCTCTAGGGATCTGCTAGGAAATGAAAGTTAAGGTCATCTGGTTCCTTCTGCTCTGGAGATGTTGATTTATGTCACGACCAGCGAGGTTGACAAGTGCAAACTTTTGAAATAGCAGAAGACTTCCTGAGAGGTCAGTGTGTTCTCTTTATTGTGAAATGGAAGGCAAGAAGAGTTAAAATAAAGCCAGAGTGAGAGAAAGAAGACGTTTCCATGCTGGAAATGGAGGACGGGTACATAGGAGCCAGGTGGTCCCTGGCCCCTGAGGTGCCTGTTCCTAGCGAGCCCTCCAGCACTCGGCTCTGCCGTAGGTACTGTTGGAGTGTCTTTGGGAAGCAGGTCCCAATCCTGCCCTTACGGACAGGCACCGCACTGCAGTGGATTAGATAACTCCTTGGTCAAGACCAGGGGAGAGGAAGGAAGAGCCTGGGAAGGGAGTCTGGGGTCTCCGACGGTTCCTGTGGGACACCTCAGCCCCAGTTGTCTCTCAGGTTGTCCAGCGCCGTCCTTTTCTTATGCAGAGGGGTTTCTGCATCAAATCACATCAAGTTTCAAAATCAGCATCTGCAGCAAGATGTCCCTGAGAGTCAGGAAATTTGTGTGTGTGTGCCCAGAAAGAGCAATCGAGCCGTCTGCTGCCCGCAGCTCCAGCTGGTGTCCTAAAGGCCTCTTGGAACATTTAGACTGCTGGTGCTTCACAGGCAAAGAGAAAATCCTCTGGGTTCAGTCTTGGGTGCCTGGGGATGTGCTTCCATGATTCATTCTGTGTCTGAGCCGCAGATAAACGCATTCAGGCTTCTGTATGGAAAAATAGCTGGTTCTCTCCTGGCGTTTCTTCAAAAGCTGTGTATTGAAACTCTGTTCCCAGAGGCTGTTTCATATTCCCTCTGCTGTTGGAACACCACTGCATCCTCCGCTCCCGCCGCAAAGCCTTGGGATGCCTGGAATCAATGGGCTATAATCAGTGTGGGCAAGGCAGAAAGCACATGGGGCTTTTATCATTTTCTGTGGCCACCAGCCTGTGGTCCTGTCATTCGGCTCCTCTCAGCAAAACAAGAGACTGAGGGACAAAGGGAAGGATAGTTTTCTCACATGTCATGCACACAAGTCCACAAAATCCCAAGAAAACCTCATTTCAAATTTTTTCATGCTTGTGCATTCCCCAGCTCCTCACGTTCAGGTGCTTTTATGAAGCTAATTTCCTCTCCAGCCCTCACTGTCTGTACCTGTAGTCATTAGTCCTGAGTAAACACAGGCAGAATTCAGGTGTTGAGGAGGGATCCCGGTACTCGGTGTTGGGCTGTGGATAGTGGGGTTTGTGTTTTGAGTGTCTATGGACCACCCAGTTTCCTGAGAGCACACAGTAAACCCCCCCTCAAATCCTGTCTGGGCTCATCTTGGCCTGGGGAATACTTGTGTATAGTACTGGTTTCCTTTGTTTTTGTTTTGATGGCAGTGATTATTATTTTTCCTGAATTAGGGCTACTGACATAAATATTTAGTTTCTAATGTTTTGTTTTGTACATAATCAGGTATATCTGAAGCAGCACCTTAAACCTCAGTGTTACTCTCCCATTATTTAATAGAAAAAAGCAGACATTTTCAATACTTGGCAAAGTCACAGGGCTGAGGAGAGAGCTGGCTGGGAAATGGGAAAAATGCTCAAATCTCTTTTGAAAAAATGCCAATGTCTATAATGCATTTTCAGTGAATGACTCAATTGGTTCTATTAAAGGAAAATATACAACGTTAATTCAGCCTAATATAGCTTATTCAACAGTCTTAAACCTCTTCATATTTTGCTTTCTTACTGCTAATTATTGAACGAGATGCTTAATTACTGATTTTCAGTAGTGGATACTAGTATAAATCAGGAGTAGTTCCTTTACATTTGATGGAGATTCATTTAAAAATAAGAAGGGTAAGACTCAATATGATGAGGAAGGAATTAGGTTCAAGTCAGTCAGAAGGAGGCAGAATTTGATTTTGTGTCTGAAATGGGTCGTTCCCTTGCTTGTGTGGACTTGAGCACATTTACATTTGTCCTCTGTGTGTTCAGCCTCAACCTCTAGATTTGCCTTTAACGAAATATAAGAAAGTGTGGTGCAAATTTATTCTGCTTTGTCTGGAGAGAAAAGAATAATAGCCTTATATTTATTGACTTTGCAGTCATAAAATGGTATTTTTTGACTTTGCAGCGCTTTTAAGACTAAAAAAGAATAAATTCTGCAGTTAAGTCTACGTGCTGAGGTCAGATACCACACAGCCTTGCTGGGAACAGGGAGTGTCTTCTGTTGAAAGAATCCAGACATGGCCCTCTGTCCATGCAGCAGTTAAATGCAACATCCTTATGTCACTTCAGAAGACAAAAAAAATATTGGTTTGAGTTTTTGCTTAAAAAACCTTTCTCAGACTTCAGACTGCTTCTCTTTCCCTCTCTCCCTCTCATGTAATACAGATGTACTGTATATAAAAGGGAGAAGATGGGTGTGGAGGTGTGTGTTGAGCAGAAGTGCAGGGAAGACTGGGATCTTAGATGTGTGCACATTGAGGAGTGTGATGGGTCTGGGATGAATGTCTGTCTAATGCAGATGTATGAGCAGAATCGGTGAGTAAGTGCTAGGAAGTGTACAGCATCCCTGAGAAAAATAGCCTGCAAGATTCCAAGGTGTGGAATCCAGGTGGAACGAGCACTGTGCTCACCTCAGGACCTGGCTCTGGTAGAGCACAATGTCTCTTTCACTTCTCCTAGGAGACTCCTGCTCATTTTTCTTCTCTCAAAACTTCTCAGTTCCCTCCCTGTCTCTGTCAGCAAGAGCTGCTGACTGGGGAAGGTCATGGCATCCTCTCCACTGGAGGATTTTAAGGGCACGTTGGATTAAGACCTCTCGGATGATAACTGAGCCTGGCTTGGAGCAGCAGACAGGGACTAGCTGACCTGTCAAACGTCCTCCCAACCTCATTTTGTCATCACACGAGTATGGAAGAGGACAAAACCTGAGGAGGAAAAATGTGCTGTGTCAAGTAGCTGCCAGATCTGGGGGAGTGGAGAGGTGCCTCTGTGCTGTGGAGAGCCGGAGGGGAGCAGAGGTGCTGGCAGGAGCCCCTCGGGTGACGGGCAGGGGATGCAGCCGGAGCGGGGAGGAGCCAGCCAGCAACTGCAGTAACACATTCCATGATCTCAGTGAGAAAGGAAACAAGGACGTGGGTCATTAGTCAAAGCAGCACGTCAGGTCAGGGGTAGGAGAGGCTTGGTTTTAATTTATTTAAAAAAAAATAATAAGAAGGCAAAATCAGTGCACTTCATAACATAGGAGAAAGGAGAATATTGAGGGCATGAGAATCCAGCAAGAGACTGCAAAAATACAGGAGGATCATAGAGGAAATTGGAATATGCATGAGAGGCAAAAAGTAAATAGTAAAACTTTACTATTTGAAAGAGAGGAAAGGAAATTATTTCAGATGATAAAAGGAAAACCAGAGAGAGCGTAGGAGAAATACTTGACATACAAAATCAGAAAAGGCATCCATTTCAGAAGCTTTCTTTCAGCTACAACTTAACTTATGAGATACTGTGTGTTGAGGCAGGTCAGGAGGGGAAATAACCTCTGGGTTTTGTGGTGAGGCAGGTGAGATTTGCATGCTTTTTACAGTAAGTGAAGGCATTTGGCTCAAAGAAACAGCGGGGAGAGTAAAGGGGCTTCCAGAGTCCACCAGCTGTAGAGAAAAGTGATGGGAAGTGAATGTTGGATGAGCCAAGGATTGTGGATAGTCCAGCAGACTTCAGAGTCAAAATGTTGGACTGCACAACCCGAGTAGGGAAGATGAAAGCACAGGCAGAGTGAGGAGGAGTCTGAGAACAGATCAGTCATCCTTGCTGAAAGACTGGGAGTCATGGAAAGGGTGAGGGACAGGGTGAGATGATAAGGGCTGATGTTGAAATAAACCATGTGATTGTCCTAGTGTTAAAATGGGCGTTTCTATGATCATCACTGCAGTTAGTGCAAACCCAAAGTGCTTCTGGTTCTCACCATGACCTGGGCACTTCCCAAGCCCTCGTTTCTGCATCATCAGAGCACTGTGCTATCTCTGAGGTAATTATCTGTGCAGCAGTGTGGGTGGTAAGGAATTGCTGTTCTGTAGGTAGTGAACTGAGGCATAAAGCAGAGGAGTATTTTGCCTGCAGTCCCGCTACTGATGGAGGTGGGACTTGAAGCCAGGGTTATCCAGTCCTCAGCTAGTAGCTTAAACACTGACTCATCCTCCCTCTGAACTCCTTCCTTGAGCAGGAGCCACCTTGAAATCAAACTTTCCATGGGGAAATAAAGTTTTTTGGCATATTTTACTGGTTTGTTTAGTGATGCAAAAAAAAAAAAAAAAAAAAGGTATATCACTTTTGACATTTTTATTATTGGGAAAAAATTAAACCATAGCTCTGTATCTGCTGGTTGGTGTGGAAGGATATTGCAGAAGAGACTAGCAGGGATGCTGGTGAGAGTGGCCTCTCTTTGATGTGCTCTGATGTGTTTTGCAGATAAACCGTGAGAGCTGGTGCTCGCTGGAGCCATGTCCCGACCCCTCCCTGCTGGAGCGCAGGCGGACGCGGGAGTCTCCAGGTGAGCAGCGTGCTGATGGCGGCCCCAGGCCAGCAGCCGTTCTCCTCGCCTTTTCTATCCTTTTTCTCCTTATTCTTGACGTGCTTGCCTGGGTCGGGAGAACACGTAAATCGGCGAAGCGGTGTAGTGACTGTGCGGTGAGTCACTGTCAGCACATGGCTGCACACTGGACTTGCAGGGAGCTGTGTGCTGTGTCAGCCTCTCCAGTGACTGTGCATTTCAAGTGCTTCAGGATTTTGATTTTTTTTTCCTTTTTGGTTTCGTTTGTTTGGGTTTTTTTTAAACAAACTTGGAAGGTGTGGTGGGGCACACAGACACGGCTTCTAGCTAAAAGGATAATATGATAAAAGAAGAAAAGTCAGAAATTTGAGCTCCTAAATCCATGTTCAGACCCAAATCAGTGGCTTGAGATTTTTATTATTTTTCCCTCCGCTCCAAAAGTTGCCGTGATTCCAGGCTTCAGGAAGCAGGAAGGCTGTTCAGAGCCATCATTCCCACACCCTGCCCACCGGCTGTGCCAAGCTCCCAGCCCTGCGTGCTGGCTGGTGCTCTCTGGCTCTTCCACTGGGACAGAAAATCTAGTCTGGGCAAGCTTCAAAGGAGGGTTGGTGTCCAAGATAAGAAAAAAGCATTTCCTCTCATTGGGTTATGCATGTTCGAAACAAATAGAATAATTTATCAGGGCCCTGAATAGGGACTTTTCTTGGACTGTTGATACAGAGGAGGCTTCTTGCCTTGCTGTCCTTACGAGCAGTGGTCTAATCCAAGTCTCCTTCAATTTGTCTGAGAGACACGAAATAAAATCACTGAGTGTCAATGTGAAATTTAAATTCAATCTTTGAGAGTGTAGGCTAAGAAGGGATAATATGGGTTAGTGACCTGTAGGGTTTATCCTAAATAGAAGTTCTAGCTCCCATTGAAGTTAAATAAATGCTTTTTTATTTAAAAAATATTAACATACTGCTCCGTTTAGAAGAGTCATGAACAGTGAATAGCTGTTTCAAGAGTGTTTTTACAGGAGAACCTGTGGTATCTCTGTGTTGTTTCTTTACTAATTGTGTCTGTGAATCCCTTGCCTCTTGGTACAATATTTTTATGCTTCAGGCAAGAGTTAGTGCAAACCATTTGCCTGTGAAATTACATGCATTCATTTGTTTTGCTGAATCTATAATCATGTATTCCTGTGGATCACTATCAGTTGCACACCTATTAATTATCTAATGCAATATTGTACTGTAGAAATACAATATTAATTATGTAATTTGGTAGCTGTATATACAAATTTATATTAATAATTATAGTAGTACATGTCTGTAACACAAGCATAAAGAAGCAGGTTTTTAAGTTAATTATGTGCTCTCTAGATGGACTGAAGCAGCAGAAAGATCTCAGGCTATGTAGGTTCTGGCCTTTCTAGAAATAATATTGTTGCTGCACACGCATCCTCGGTTGCTCTGTGGTGCTGGGCAGTGTAGAGAGGACAAGAAAAATCTGGCAACACCTAACACCAGTAAACCCACTAGCTGTCCACATGGCTCTCTTAAAATTACACTACTTGATAAGGAATTAGGCCTTTCTCATCTGCTGAAATGGCTTGCAAGGACAGACACCTCAGATCTTAGAAGGTAACTCCAGAAATTGGAGCTTCTCATTTTCTTTTGAAATTGAGTGCATAGAGGAGTGTAGCAGATACAGCTGTCGACATGGAATTGGAGGGCTCAGCCCTGGCTTGGAGAATGCGAGAGTTTGGAAAATATACGGGACAGAGTTGCTTGGAAATGTTCTTCCTAGGGCTTTTTTCTATGTAATCTTTTTTTGCCTTTATATTATGCACAGAAGTGTTGCCGGGGGTGTGGGAGACAGAGCTCGGCTTTGTGCAAGGTCTGTGCAGTTCAAAACAAACCCAGCAAACAGAGAAAAAGGGAGGGAGAAGATACACACCCCCCCAACCAAAATAAAGGAGAGTGT
The DNA here is from genome assembly GCA_013400975.1 of Atrichornis clamosus. NCBI lineage: Eukaryota > Metazoa > Chordata > Aves > Passeriformes > Menuridae > Atrichornis > Atrichornis clamosus. The sequence goes on from WBMZ01011338.1 coordinate 149,383, forward strand.
AGGGGAAGAGAGGATTTAGGAATGAGTTTCTCAGCACAAATGAGCTGAGGTGTGGGGGAATCCTCCCCATCACCCTGCTCCTCATCCTCCTTCCCCAGTGCTTCATCTCCTCTGTCCCTGGGAGGCTCCTGCAGAGGAGGCTTTGCTGCCTCCCGTGGTTTATCCTCAGGGTGAGGTATCCATCCCTCAGCACATCTGGGCCATCCCCACTGATTTTCCACTGGAACGTGGCTCGAGCCCCTTTGTTTTTCAGGCTGGGCTGTGGACCTGCTCTGCTGGCTGCCAGCTGGATGGCCGGCACCCTGGCCCACGTCCTCGCAGCCGCTCCGTCTCTTCCCTTCATTCCCCCTTTCTTCTCTTCCCCTCCCTTCTCCCCCTCGGTGATGGAAAAGCAGTTCACATTTTCCAGATTTACTGAAAGGGGAACAGGAGCAGCTGCAGCATCCCATAAGTGCTTTTCCAATTCTCCACAGTGTGGAAATTCCTTCACGGGGTAGTGGGGTTTCCGACCGGCTTCAACTCCGCCTGTCCTAAACGGGGACAGCCCCGCCACCATCAAAGTAACGTTATTTTCTCCAGAACTGGAGTCACTCCCATCAGTTGGGATGTGGCCGGGGTGTTCCATAGCTGCTGTCAGGAACAGGTTGAGGCTGGGGAAGGGAAAGAGGTGACCTTAAGCTACCCAAACCTGTCGGTCGTCCTTGCATTGATGTTTAAGCTTGACGTCACCAAGGACGGAGTTTGTGAGGTGTAATTTAAGAGTGAACCAGTATTTTGTTGCCCTGGCTCCTCTCCAGACAGCTGAGCACATTTTGAGTCTGTTTAGTTAGAGGAGGTTGCAAAATAGCACCTTTTTAAAAAAACAAAACTAATAATTAGCAAATATATCAAGCTGGGTAAAATGAATGTTCAGTTATTGCCAAAATTGTCATTAATACTTTTGCTAGAAGGTTGAACAAATAAAATTGTGTACAGGCATTTCTTCTGCAAATATTTGTCTGTTAAAGGTTTTGGAAAGAAAGGGCTTTCGAGGGCTGCAGTCTAGTTTAGTGCTCCTGATTAACCCAATGCAAACAGATGGCAGCATTTGAGAAAAAAAGAGATGCAGCATGCTTATATTTCAATGTCAGGAGTTATGAACGCTGAGAGTTTTTAAAATTACTTAATTTTTGAATCTTAAAAAAGTAAAGCTTGTCATGGAAGTCACACTCTAGAGCTTTTTCAGTGAGAAGTACAGAATAAGGAGTGAAATAATTATCCCAATATTCATTAAAAACATCTTGGCATTTAGAGGGAGTCGATTCTTTAGTTAAGAAGGAAAGCAAATATTGTCAAGTTACATTTTTACATTTACTGAATACGAATCTAATTTTGCAGTTGTTGCAATCGATGGCAAGCATCCCATTGTGCAGTGTACGGGATACCTCATACGTAGCGTGTGTATCAGCACCTCAGGCTACAAGTGCTTGCAGGTGTTTCATGCAGAATTGCAGTTTGCACCATGTACTTCAGTGATGTTGTAACTCCTTCTGCTTTGCTCCTGCAGAATGTGAGAACTTCCTGGAGGATGGGCTGAGTGTCTGTGCCTCGTCACAGGGTGGTCTTAAAAGAGAGTCCGGGAGTGAGTCTGACCTCTTCCCCTTGCCTGGTGATGGGATGGAAGACCTTGTCTTTGGAAAGGTAGGAAAGCCTGGTTGGCATAAGGCTAAAAAAGCCTCTGATAAACCCATACTGCACACACAGATCATCCTGTTTTCACTGGTGAGTTAGAAACCTGGAAGTGATTATCCTGGAACGGAATAGATGGGAAGGATCCGGTCTCCTCCTCAGATGCAGCGACATGAGGGATGTATTTACTTGCAGCAGAATTCCAAAAGCTGCACAGCCCCCAGTGGTAAAAGAAATGAAAGTAATTTTATCTGTCCAATAGTAAATCAGGCACCAGAGGAACAGTTGAAAAGGTGGATTTTCTTGCAAGGTCATTAGGGATTACACGGACGATATGAAATCCATCTTTAACTCATGTAACAAAGAGCTTTTCTACAGCAAACTGTGACCTCTGCACTGACACCTTCAGATTTATATACTGTAATTCTCAGAGGAACCAGTGTTTTTCTGTAAATTCAGTGTGATAGGAAGGAAGCACTCACTCTAAATACTTCAGGCCAATTCCAGGGAATAGTTTTGTTGCCTAGGCAACATACCTCTAATGCCTGTTTGCGTGCAAGTAGAACGAAAGTGTTTTCAAGTTTGCTTAAAATCAACAACAGAAGTCATTGCTAACCTTAGTCATCCCTGTGCCCTTTGTGTTGCTGAGAAGGAGAGGGAGGAGTGGGAGAGAGCTGAGAGACAGTGTCAGCCTCCAGAGACTTTGGCATGGGTCTTTTGTGTCAGAGCAGCCTGAATTTATTCAGGGGCTGATTAGATTTTTGCTCTTGAAGAATCGTTATGCTGGTAGTTCATATTCTTCTTGCCATATGTAGATGATGAAAAAACACCCAGAAGGAATGTAGTGATGTAGATTCAGAAGGGATCTGAACCTTCTTTAGAGCAGCCATCACTTTGGCCTCCATGAAATCGTGTGCTTTGATTTGAGCAGGCACAGCTCCTGATCTTAAAAACTTAACTTTTGGAGTAGCTTTCACACTTGCTCTCAGCGAAATATATTTAATGAAACAAAGTTGTGTTTGCTGAAATCAAATCAGATGGTGGCGAATATTTTCCAGCAGGATGGGAAACACCACAGCCCAGGCTGAGTGATCTCATGTGCTATAAATGAACAGTAAAGTCATCCTTAATGCGTGTGGTAGGGCATAGAGCTCACCAGCCTCACCCTTTCCCATCTTACTCTCAGAAGGATCTGGGACCATGGATTCTCAGAATATAAAAGGCTGTTTGACAGAGCAGACTGTCTTCAGTTTTCCCGTGTAGAGCGGCACGAACTGCGACAGCCAGCTGCCATTTGAGCCTGGTTTAATGCTTGTGTGGGGCTGTGTGGGAGAAGAGTGCAGTGGGAACACAGCAAATTTTATCTTATACAGAATTTCAGCTTTTTCCCTTTCTTATGTGAAAAGTTTCCTTCCACAAAGACCAGAAAGAAAGATTAAAATGGAACCAGAATAGGTAGTGCAGTGTAGCAGGGATGCCACAGGGAAGGGAGGAGGTGGTGGGGAAAGCAGATCTTCAATTGCCAGTGGGGAGAGGGCAGAGAGAGGACATATTTTGCTGTGAAGAAAGGGAATTTCTTAATTTGGCAGCCTTTCCATTGTTCTCATTATGCAGTGGATTGCAGACTTTGTCTACAAATGGCTTCAGAAGGTTCCTGAGCTGAGTTTAGGAAGTTATTCAAAGCTAATCACTACCTCAGTCATTTTATCTATCTCTGTTTTGCTGTCTAATTTGATTCCTTGTCTCCTTTCTTAGGATTTATCTGAGTATTTATTCTACAGTTTTTTCCATAGACCTAGAGGCACTAGTGTTTTGAGCTTGTTCCTTAATTAAATCTTTTTTGGTTTTAGATTACTGAGCCCAGCTGGTAGAAATGCAAATTATAAATATTTTTACTAACGACCAAAATAAGTGCTGGCTGTAGTCTTTCTTCTGAAAAAATATTGTGAGATGTATGACTTGGTTGTAGTTGATTAGCTAAAAACCAATTAAATAGTACAGTTTCCATATCAAATTGGGAAGAGAGAGCATATATTTATGAACAAAAAGAGGATCTCAAGCTTTTCAGTGTCGTGGTGATTATTGTTATTACTAGTTCTGTTCTTGTTTCCCTTTTATGTGAAGCAAGAGTTTGTCTACTTTTGTCTACTAGAGTTGTTTGGTTTTTAGCTTTTTTTATTGTAGAAATAACTCCTTCTTTGTTAACTGCTTAAGGCTTCAAAATAAATGTAGGAAGAACAAGTCACTGTCCAGGGTCTCTGGGCTGCTGCCTTAGACGTCACTTGAAATTCATAGATTGCAAGCCATGGTTCTGTCCCAGGGCCATGAGGAATTGGGGTCTGTGGGGTCACAAAATCTGCAGGTGCCTTACCCTGTTCCTGGTGTTTGGTGTGTGCTCCCGCCAATCTCCTTCCCCTCTCCTGCGGTTGTCTCGTTTCCGTTTCTCTCTGAAGGATGTGCTGAGCTGCGTAACATGAGCTGACAGGTTCAGGGAGCTTTAGCACTAAAACTTGCCTTGTTTTTTCAGACTTTGCAGTCACTGAGATCCAGAAATTGCTTCCAAGTGTATGGCTTCAGCAAAATGTTTGTTGTTCTTTTTTTTTTTTGCGTCAGCACTTCATTCCCGTGTCCTCGTCACCCTGCTTTTCCTTCTCCGTCCCAGACAGCCATCTGGGCAGGCTTTGCAGCATCCTCCTTCTTGAATGATTAACGCTCCATAAGGTCATTTCTCACAATCATCTGGCAACATCCTGGGGTGGAGCCCACACGCTTTGCTCATCTTAACTTTTAACCTGCCACCGAAGTCCAGCCTTACTGGGAAGCTTTTTTAATGTGCCTCTTGGGAAATGACTCAGATGAACCCACAGATCCTTGCCAAACACAGGGGTTGCAGCTCAACTTCTTGAATTTTGTTTTAATTTCTGCCTTTGTTTTGGTTTGCTGAAGAAAAATGCACACATACGTAGATATTTTGCATTTATGTTTTCAAATTTATTGTGTCTCTTAAAAAAAAAAAAAACACCCTACAAAAAAACCCCCAACAGTTGTGCAGAAAAAAAGACAAACCCAGGAATTAAAGGGAATTAAAATGTTAAGGGAAAGGCTTTCACCAGGGGAAGACTCTTCCACTCCAAATCATAAAAGTTATGATAAATAATTAATAGGAGGCCACTATTGGGGTCAATTTTAGGGAACCTGGAGCTATAGGCAAATCCAAATGAAAAATGACTCTGCTGGATTTACATCAAACCAACTAAAGATGTTGATTCCTTTAGTGGAATGGTATTCCAAATAAACTTCAGGATGCCAAGGTTTAATTTTTTTCATCTTCTTTTTAAAAATACCACCTTTACTGTCTTTGTCACATGGAAGATCAGGGGACAGAGAAAGTTTGTGTCTCAGCACATTGTATGCTGTCATCATGGAAGTGATTGAAAGAATATTTTAATTCCCCTTATCAAGACCTCCTACAGTGGAGGGATTTAGTTGCAGAAGTTATTTTATACCCCCACCATCGCAGTGATTTCTCTTATCCCTATTCATTAAGAAATACATGAGTTCTTTCTCAGAATAGTCACTTTCATGCCTTATCTTATGTTTTCTTATTAGCTTCTCACCAAATAGTGAGAGCAAAGAAAATGCCCATTAGCAAATGTCTGTAAAGGTTCTTTTCAGCCATGAGGTTTTTGGTCACAGTTAAGGATTGACTTCATTGGGGTGCAATCCAGCAAGCCTAACTTGAAGAAAATTAGTATTTCTTGAATGTTTCTTTTTTCCTATAAGAAAAGAACACATTCGATTAGACAGTCATTTCTGTTCTGCGAGTATGGTGTTTTCTTACTCAAATAGGATTAAAAAGCAATGCATATTTACTGGCACTTGGCCAGATAGCTAATTTTTTGCAGTGGTGACTACAATATAGATGTTTTAGATGTGTCAGCCACACTTGGCATTTTTCAGACAGAGTCCTCTTTCATATTAACTGTTTTCCTTTGTTTAAAAATAAAAAAATAATTGAAATGACGGCAGAGTGTTTTTAGAGGAATAAACATAGGCCACAAGTTCAAGGGAATTATTTATTGTGTTCTGTTGTCAGTCTGATGCTCAAGGTTAAAGTTAAAATGGACCAAGTGTATTTCCCATTTTAAAAATACCTCCTTGAACTGCCTTTTACGATAAAAACCCTAAATGTTCCTTGTTAGGAAAGTGGTTTTTGTCCTGCATTTCAAACTGTAGCTGTATTTTCATCTGGGAAATAACAATTCCTCCTTTTACTCTAATTCCTCGCTATATAATTAGGTGGTTTATTGTTACTGGTTTAGCATCCAAACGGAATGTTTCCAAACTGTCCCATACTTTGCACAGCTGATGGGGGGTAGTCAGTCCTCTCCTGCTCTGCTGCCCCAATCACAGCATCACAGAATGCTTTGAGTTGGAAGGGACTTTAAAGCTCATCTTGTTCCAAGCCCCTGCCATGGGCAGGGACACCTTAGCCTAGACCAGGTTGTTCAAAGCCCCATCCAGCCTGGCCAAATGTCTGACAGTATTTTCCTGTCTCAGAAAAGTGAAGCAGGCTGTTTCCTCTACTGCAGGAGTATTATTCACATAATGACTACTTGATTTGTCTGTGTTTAAGCCATTCAGTAGGATCTCATCATGACTCTCACAAATAACAGATTATCTTGAATAATGCCAAGCATCATCAAAAACTTCACAGGACATCCATTTCAATTCTATTTTCTTTTAATCTGCATTTCCTATTCAAATGTGTCAGATCCAATAGTTTACTAGTTTATAGAATATAGTTTACAGAAATTCACCATTAGCGTTTGACATACCTTAACAAGAAGTGAATGTTTCTGGAGAGATGTATTTTTAGTGTGGTTTTTAATACTTTGTGTTTAAAAGGTTGTTGTACTTTGGTGTTGTGCTGGTTTTTTTTTTTTCCTCTGTTTCCCTTTGATGGATGTGAGAAGGGAAGTAGTGTGACAGCATTTATTTAAACCTCCTTAGGAACATCGTTGTGTACCTGTTAAACTGAACTAAGAATAAAAAATAGCTAAGCTTGAAACAGGGCTTCCCTCTAAACAGTGAAATATTCGATTAGAACGCTTCTTGAACATCTCAGTTGCTTTTTGTTCAGTTAAATACAAAGCTTTTAGCTTGCAATGCTTGCCCATCAAACAAAGCCCAGAACAGCCAAAGTCTCTGGAGTGTTTAGCCCTGCTGGGGCTGAAGGAAGCCAGGGCAGAGGGACCTGAGGGCAGGAGTGCCGGGAGGCAGCACCGCTCCTGCTCATCCTTCTCTCCACGGGGTCTGATGCCCATCTCTCCCTTCTGAGAACAGGATTTTGTAGCCAGTTGTGTTCTGCCAAGGGCTTGCTGACAGCCTGCAGCCCCTGGAGCGCTCAGCTCCTGCCCAGCCCTCCGAGCCCACCGTGTGAGGACAATTAACCGCTGGCTTTGCTGAATGCTCTGTTGTGTATGGCCTGACAGAGCACTCTGCCTTTATTATTTTAAATGATACAGCTCAGGGCTCTGCAGGAGGATAAATTGAAACTTCCCAAATCAGTGCCTCAGGGCAAGCACCATTTCAGACTGGAGGTGGTGTCAGAGAGATGCTTGTGTTTTGTATGCTGGCCACAGGGAATGCAGGATACACACGGGCTCTTCTGGGGCTGTATGGTCAGCATGTGGCCTTTGGCCAAAGAGAACCAGTTTGGCTTCTACATACTGCTTTTGGAGCAGACTAAACCCAAAAATTACTGTATGACTCAAAATCTGTAATACAGGGTGGCTGGTTCTCTCGAACAATAATTTTTTTATTACAGTTGGGTTTGAAAAATGCTGCAAAACCTGGTATTAACTTTCTGCTTAATGGAAAGTAGTGGGGGATGAAGACCTAAGCTTTTATTATTTTCTGGCTGTTTTCTGCTGCTGAGTAATTGTCCCTTCTGTGCTGCCTGATGCAGTGGAACAGTCCTTGAGCTCTACAAGCCCATCCCACTCCCACAGGAGAGGCTGGATTTTGTCATCAAGGAGTCATGATAACCCAGTTGCCCATTACTTGCTCTCAGTAAACCTTTGGCAGTTTTATGGCACCTTGATTGATAACAGGTTTAACTAGACATGGTGAGAGGAACAGGATTTGCTCTGCAAATGAAATACGGAACTGGGGAGAGGAAGGCAGGCAAAGGACTTGTGCTGGGAGCCCAGGGTTATGACAGCCAGGGACTTGTGGGGTAAAAGAGATCACCCTGCAGAGCATTTCAGTCTCTTTTGAAACCAGAGCAAAAGGTCTCCGTTCTATGACGGTTAATTTGCCTTATGCTATCAACTAAGAATTCTCTCAGCTCATGTGAAATATAAAATATTTGCATTTATTTGAGAAGTTAAATGTATTCACTTCGTTGGAAGGGTTTAGGGCCAGGTTGGATAGGACTTTGAGCAAGCTGATCTAGTGAGCAATGTCCCTGCCCATGGTGTTGGACTAGCTGATCTTTAAAGGTCCCTTCTGCCCCAGCTGATTCTACTTTAACATATTTTTGCTTTCTCTTACCCACAGCAGCCTGAGGAGGAGCAGTCTGCGTGCGATGTCACCAGCTCCAGTTCCTCTGCAGATGACACCGTGTCCCTGGAGAGGAACTCATCCCTGGGCAGCGACACGTCCCTCCCCTTCCCACCGGCGGGGAGCTTCGCCCAGCCCAAGGACAGGCACAGCCTGGATGGCAGCTGCACCAACATGGTGGCCTCAGAGGGAGGGGAGAAGGAAGAGGAGCTGGACAGCATCACGGACGTGCCCACGCCTTCCTCTGTCTTACGCAATTCCATGCGGCCGCTGTCTCCCTTCCGTCGGCACAGCTGGGGGCCGGGCAAGAATGCCACCAACGAAGCAGAAATCAATCAGAGGAGGTGAGTGAAGAGCTGCTTTGAGTTACTTTGCACCCGCTCAGGCATATTTATGTGAGCTTTAAACCTGGCACGGTAGAACAGAAGAGTGAGGACGTCGTTTTTGATTGTTTCTTTTTCACTCGAAGGGGTGAAGACAGTCTCCTAATGTATGTTTGTTTGTTTTTTCTTAAATTAACTTTCAGGATTAAAGTACTTAATACCTACAGCATGCTTCAGCTTTCCAGAGTAAATGGAATTACCTCGGGACAGGTCTTCGTTAGAACTGCCACCACCCCTTTCTGTACAAAGGAATTGCTGGAGTGTTAAATCTCATTGACCACAAAAGAAACATAACCATTATTGCTGTGATTGTATTAAGAGGTAGCACAGGCACCAGGGTTTCTAAAAACAGTGTGGGGGACCTTCATAGTGGTGAGATGAGTTATCCCTGTTTCACGGAATTGGTTCCACCTCAGTCTCTCATGGACAGTAAGTCCTACCTAACTCATCACCCATGTCCCTGGTGGTGTCCAGGAAGATTCCAAAGGGAAGTTCTGCCATTTGTTCTTTCAGAAGGCACAAGAGGGAGAAGTGTATCAGCCATGTGAGTGTGTACATGCTGGTGCCAAGTGACTGTGGGAAGAAAAGTTGCTCAGTCCCCCATGTCAGTGGGGAAGAAGATGAAATAAAGGAAGATGCACAGCACGAAGTAGTCAGTGGTGTAAGGTCCTGGTGAATGGTTACTGACCCATTTGGATAGTCCAGGGAGAGGCAGCAGCCTCCCATCAGGAACGCATCCTTCACACACAGGAGGTGTGGGCATCACTAAAGGAATATTGTAGACCCTTCAGGTTTTGAAGTCAATGTTGAAAAACATTCAGGACCCTCTAAGTAACATACAATAGCTTATTATTATTATGACTGCTATTATTCTATCATTATTATAATGGTTGTTGTTGAACACTGTCACCTTTTTGGGGCTTCATTCCTGGTCCCCAGGTAATATTTAAATAAATTGAGTAATGCCTGTCATTTTGAAAGCTACAAAAGAATCAGCATACCTGCAGATTTATGACAGAATTGAGTTCATAAGGTTATCAACTCATTTGGGGAGATTTATTTTTGAGTGTAGGACCTGGTGCATAAAGATTTCTGAAGGTAATAAACTGCATAGATGGCAATCACTGCTAACATGGAACAGATGGGGTTAAATTCTCCCACATCAGACTTTGGAGGCTGCTTCTGATATAGGAAAAGACATTCATTGTAAATGTAAGAAAATCTGAGTTAAAGGAACAGTAATTGTTCTCATATGTTCTCACATACAGTTGCAGCTACATAAGGATAGCTGTGATGTAGGTTAATTAAAAAAGGCAAGCTGGGTGGATCTAGGATGCTGATTAGGTTCATGTTTGTTTTTATTCTTCTGTTAGAAAGGAATTTGGATTATTTGGTGTGTCGTTGTTTTCTTTGTTCTTTGCATACGTGGCTGTTGTGATGTTGAGACTCGTTGCTTAGCGAGCAACAACAAATACTGAGGAAGTGAAGTGCAAACAAGTGACTTTCACACAAATCAGTTAAATTTGGAGTGTTTGCTTATTCCTTTATTTCACGTGCAGTAGATACTTTTCCATTTGAAGGGGAAAAGCCCTTGCTGCAGCTTGGCTTCTCTAAACCTTTGAAGTGAAGTAACACGGAGCACAAGCCTTGGCTGAGGTTTGTCCTGCTGACGGGCTGGATCTGTGCTGCTCCCACCTCCTGCCACCCTCTGTGCTCCCTCCCTTCCTCTGGGCACCCGTGGCACTTCTCTGCTCTGTAGGTGAGAGAGAGAGGAGAATGAGGAGAAAAATAACCAAATAAAGTGTAACCACCAAAACCAGCCCAAGGATTAGAAGTGGGCTGTGCAGCCAGGAAGAGGAATGGGGTGACAGACTGCACCATCAGCTCTGAGAGGTGCCTCCTGCCCCAGCAAAGGACTTGCAGCCAGGTCCAGCCCCCACCACACCAAGAATAGTCTTTCCCCTGATGACAAAGATAGCTAAGTCAAGCTTACATAGAGGTGCTGATACAGGACCCAAAAAGCCTACAGAAAAAAAATCAGCCTTTTGTAAAAGTTGGTCTTTTCCACTGTTACATGTTTTCTGTTCGTAGGAGAGATGAGCGTAAAAGGTTGTTCGCAGAAAAGATGAGGAGAAAAATGTAATAAATGAAATGTGAAAAGATGCTCAGTTCCCCTTCGCTTCCCCTCTTTCCTCAAATGCGCTTCACAGATAATCCTCATGTCTACATTTTGCTGTTAAAAATACAAAGAAAACCAGCAAGACTGCCACAAAAGGATGTTCATCCTTCAGTTAATTCCTGACATTCGTAGCGGATTTGAGATGCCTGTCTTTCAACAATGCTGCAGTGTGTTCAGCGTTCAGAAACGCCCTCGTTTTTCACTGATGGATTAAGCAATGCAGAACTGGGGCTGGTGTTAATCACTGTTGCTAACAGCTGCTGTCAAAGAGTTTGGCCTTATCTAAACTTCAAACTGACCTGGCTTTGGCAGCAGCAAAGTTGCAACACGGTCAATACCTGTGCAACCTTCTTTCTGTACAAAATAAAACCAACCAAGCCCCAGATTTATTTGTGAAAGAGAGGAGAGACACAGAGACTCATTACTTCCTTTAGTATTTCATTTTGTGTTTTCCCTGTATGTCCATTCCCTCTGTCTGTGTGTTGGGGATGTTAATCCTTCAGCTGCCATTTGTTATTTTTTTGTCATTCAAGCTGCTGACCATTCTCCATGATTCATTTTCAGTTCAATGCGAGTTCTGGGGGATGGTATAAAGAAGCCTCCCATTCATAGGAGAAGGTACAAAAGCCAACTAATGTGACTAACTGTTTTGTGTTTGAATGTCTACTAACTCCATACTCTCACGTTAGTAAACCTGTAGTGCCTCTGGAAGTGTTGGCATTGGAGCTGTGCATCCTGCTTGGCTGCTTTCCCTCTCCAGACTGACCCAGAGCAGTTTTTGTGCCCCACAGAGCACACGCTCAAGCTGTTTCCTCCAGGATGATACGTTAATAATTTAGAGAAATCTCAGATATGATTTTGCTGGCCTTTGCCTTGTGTAAGATTTGGAGTTGTGTTAAAATAGTTGCTTACCTGAGAACGTGTGTGTGATTCGGATTTAAAGCACATCAGAGGCTCCTGGCAAGATTTTCAGGAGGGGCAGCTGGGGAGGGGATGGATCAGACACGATCTCAGAGTTGGAGAATACTCTGCAGATCTGCAGCTGGTTGAATTTAATGGCTTTAGTTTTTCTCTTTTGGTGTTTTCATAACCATCTTTCTAAAAAATAGAAAATAAGGTGTGTTTTTCCCTTTACTTCCATATGTTTTTCCTCTCTATAGCAAACTTTCAGTTTCTTATCCATCACACAGATATGCATTTCCACTCACATAATCTTTGCATTAATATATAAAACAGGATACTTAATTTTTGACACAGCAGATGTGAACTGTCCACACTTGAACATTTTAGGCTAAAGAAAAAAGAGAAGTTTAACCTCTCCCCTTCAGTGGTTTAACCTCTTCTCATCTCCCATAGCCTGCTACCTGCCCTCCTGTGGCAGGTTAACTCAGGATTTCATTTCCCTTGAAATATGGATGGGGTGATGTGTGTGTAAACAAACTACCACATTTTCACACGTGAAAAAGGTGTTACCATGATGTTATGACCAAAAAAATCACCATGCTTTACTGTTCATCAGCATAAATGAACCCTAGTCTAGCAGTGCTGTACAGTTCAAGAGAGGACTCTTAAAAAAGAACTAAAACCAAAAAAAAGGCACGAGAAAGAACGTGCTTTTTTACTTCTAAGAAGCCACTTTATTTGCATCACTGCAGGAAGCAGTGCAGTGCTTGTCTTCTCAGCTCATGCAAATGAACATCTTTTTATCAGTTGTCTCTTGAGGAGCCTCTGTAAGAGCTGTGTTAGTACTTAGAGTCAAAATATCCTGAAACACTGAGCTTACATGTGGAATAAAGAAAATGTCTTAAAGAGGCGACCTAAAATTCCTGGTCATATCTGAAATGTGTGGTAATTCTTTCATAAACACTCTCTCACTTTTTCTGGTTTTGGAATCGTGCTCCCTAACTCCACCTGTGGAGCAGCAGCCTGGAACGGATTCCAACAGTTTATGCTCTCCCACAAGGCTGATAAAGGGAGCAGCTCATCCCATCCACTTCCCCAAGTTGTCTTTTGTAGAGGAGTTTTGAATGCTCTTCGTTGGTCTTGTTTAGGTTTTTTGGTGTTGCCATCAGATTGTGGGGGGCTCCCCAGCAGGGCTGTGATTCTGCAAGAGTGCTTTCCAGGGCCCTTGCCAGCAGGTCTCTTTCCTTCTCTGAGATCTTACACCACTTCCAGGCTTCCTCCTACATATGTATGGCTCCTCTTCTTCCCTGCCTCTAGTCTTCTACTTCCCTTCCCTGCAGTTTTAGCATTTGGGATCATCTCTCTGACATGGCAATGGTCAGGAATAGAGGCACCTTTTAAAGTCTAGTGTAAATATTGCATGATTTCTTTAACGAGGAAAATCTTCTCCTCCCTGATAGAAAAGGGACCACACAAAAATGACTGACTTTGGCAAGTAAGATAACATAAGCATATTCCTTCCTTGGGATGCTTTCTCATCCTCCATCTGGTTGGTCTGACTGACCCTCTGGGAGGCTGAACCCAGGCCTGAGAGAGCAGACTGTGTGTGATGGAGATGGATTTGCTGTGGCCAGAACTTGGTTCCTTTATGATTTCACACATGTATTTAGTCCCTGCCACCCCCCACTAATGCATCTGCCACCGTGGTTGAGTTGGGTGATGAGGATGAAGTCCGTGGAAATATTGGCACGTTATGGGAAGGTTTGTCTTCATGAAGAGTGTTCGTGGTACTGTGCTGAGAGCTACTGGTGGAACACACCTGGGGCTTTGGGGTGCAAAGCTTTGGGTGTATCCTCACCCAATTAACATCCTTTATAAAACAGGTAGCAATTATCTGAACTCCACCATTGAACACCAGTTGTCAAACCCTTCCAGAATGATTGCAGTGTTGCACTGTGTGTGGAAACTGTATGAGGACTTGGCATGACCTGATGTATTCCGTGGGTTTAAACCTTCGTCTGTGTCCTCGGAGGCTTCTGGCACTCGCAGTTCCTGTCCAGGAATGTTTAGACTTGTTGTGCCCTTTTCATAGGCTCCTGTCCTGGAGCAAATCATGCTCTGGCCATGTCCTCTCCTTGCATGGATCTGGCCAGGGGCTGGGAGCAGAACTTGTGCAGTGCTTCTCTGGCAGATCTGTGCTTACACAAAATTCCCTTCAGACGATGTATGCTTCCTGGACAGCTTTTTCAGGATTTAGGGATCATTTATGTGTCATAGCTGACAAGAAGATGGATTTCTCTGTGTCTGCAAAACCTGCAATTAGGCCACGAGCTGACAGAGAAAAAAGTAACAAAAGGAGTTTAAAATAACAACCAAAATATTTGCATTCTGATTTGCATTTCTTACATCTTTCATGATGCAACTTTGGGACTCTTTGGGGGTATAGGAGCTGAAAGGTTTTCTGGTCAGAAGCATTCTTGATTTGATCCCAAGATAATAGTAAGATGAGCCTGTTTTTTTCTTCCAGCCTCTTTCACTGACTTGCTGTGCAGCGTTTAAGAATGTGTCTTTCTCTGTATTTTTCCCAAGCATAGCCTGAGGTTATTAATACTTCTATGGAGGGGACTTAAACTATTAAATATGTGTAAGAGAGTCTTTTTCTGATTTGAGGATGAGAGTTACCAGAAAATTACTGATCATTACTAACACAATGGCTGTGTGTGATTACTTACAAATTGGCTTTGGTATGTTTCAGCCTTGTTTTTCCCAAAAACTCCTCTCCCTGCAAGGAGTGGTTTCTCCAGTGCATTGTATACTCGCCAATGGGGTCGGTTTGGGGGAAGCACGGGCTGTCCTGCTCCCTGTTCAGGGGTAACCTCGGGCATTTGGGACACTGTGGTGTGTTCACGCAACCAGACGTGCTACTGCATTATTTCTGAGCTTGTTGGGGTTTTTTTAAGATATGTGAGAGTGAATCTGTTACCATTTCCCATGTTCCGTAACAATCCGATAATCACTGCCCTTTTCCTTTCTTTGCCTCTTTTGCTGTTCCCAGTTTGAGCTGGTGTCCCTCAGGCGTACAGTACCTTGCCATGGGTCCTGACTTTACTTGTAGAAGGTATGGTATCAATAAATGTGCAGCAGCAAAGGAGCACTGCAAACACTCTGTTGTCAGCTTCTCGTGCATCGCCTCTTCCGCTGCTGCTCTGGCTGAAGCGTGCACGTGTTTGTTTGCTTGGTCTGCTTTTCCAGCAATTCCTCACGGGAATGGATCCTCAGAACTGGGGTGCAGGTGGAGGTGGTGGCTGCTTTTCACTGGCCTCTGGCGTTAAAGAAGTTGCACTGTTGCGTTGAGCTGCTCTGTTCCGTGATGACTTTAAGCTGTGGTTTTTTCTGCAGCAATGATCATAGTGATAATTGTGACAGCCAAAGAATCAAATGAAGATAAAATACAATTCTGCATTGCTCTGTACCAGATCAATCCCATAAAGGATTTAAGTTTGCTCCTTGAAAATTGAACGACCTAAGGTTTTCTTCAAAGAGATTAATCATGTAAAACCTTCTGCGAAAAACCAATCTGATCACCGTAGATGAAAATTTCCCACGCACTTAAAGTTTGCATCTTCCGTAGAAAGTCCCAGGGCTGACACTGGTATTCACAGGTCACACCTTTACCCAGTATTTCTTTGAAGCCAGCCTCCCAGATTTTATAGCTTTATAGCTTTTTCTCTGGCAGTTCTTGCTGGTTGTGGGTAGAGCTATTAAACTCGTTTTCTGAAGAGCAGATATGCAGAAGTTAACCTGCCCTTCCTGTTACATATTTATTACTTTTGGTCTGTATGCCCCGATCAGCAAATTACAGACCAGTATCACTGATAACGATTTTACGGTTAATTTGCAGATTTTAGTTGGTACATGATTTTTTTTCTCTTCTGTGTAACATCATTGTTGCCACATTGGGATGTAAGAAAAAGATGTTCTTCTGCCCTAAATAATCAGTAGAAATGGGACGGATTTCTTATCTATGGGTTTTTTAGAATAAACTTTTTAATGCCTGCAGTTGATCTACATTGATGAGTCACAATCTTCCTAAAGCAGATTAAATTATAAATGCTTCAACCAGTCTTTTTTCCTCATTAACTCCCATGAAAAAAGTCTTTTAAATTTACTAAATCTTCTTATTCATGGTTTATTGGAGTTTTTGCTTGCAAGATGCATATTTATCAGCCTCTTAATGCTTCTAAGGAACTTCAGAATGTTAATCACTGCTGTGCAAGTCTACCTGAATTTAAAGCTCCTCTGGTTGTAAATCATCTGTACAGTCTGTGGTGTGTTTTCCCTTTCATTTGTTTACATGTCAGCTTCTTGTCACAATTAGCCTCGAGTTGGGATATAAATCCAGACTAGGCCTTGGATTCAGTGAGTATCAAACCAAACATTAGCCATGAACTGTGCTCATGTCCTGGAAGGTGAATCTGTAAAACTTCACCCAGTGAACCCACAGTGGCATTTCAGTGGGTTTGTTGATGCTTGGGCATGTGGAGCAGGAGGGTCAGAAGCAGAATATTAGGGCAAGATTTATCAGATTAAATAATTCCATGTGAAAGAGGGTGTGTTTTGTGTAGGTAAGAATGTATTAGTGTCTTTCTGTAGAGGTCACTTGTCTATCAGCAGCTGTCTCTACTGAGATTGGCCAAACATTTTATTTCTAACAGTTCTGGAAGCAAAAGTTTAGTATTTTATTTAACTTTGAGTGATTGCCTAGCTCTGCTGGGCAAGACCTAACTCCCTTAGTAGATGATAAAATAAAATTGGTTGGCTGATAGAGACAACATATATTGAATTTAAAAACAAAATCGCAGCAAAAGTAAAAAGGAAATCATCTTTGGCAGAATAAAGGACCTTATCAGTGTGAAAACCTTGTGCACTGGCAAGTTTTAAAATAGATTCAGAGGATGTGGGTGCAGAGATGAATGTTACAGCAGCTCAGGTGGCTGCTGGAAGGGGTATTGGTCCAGGACTTATACAAGGTAGCTTAATTTGAGTGACTTTATTCTGAGGGAGCACCTAATAAAAAGCTAGCACAGAGAATGTATGGAAATACCAAAATCTTTGGAAGGGGTGTTTCTGGCTTTTCCTGTGCACCACTCAAGAAGAAGTGGGAAAAAACAGTAGGAAAGGGTGTTGACCAGGAGTTTCAGTGGTCCTTCAAGTGATGATTGAATCTTTGTGTCTCATTGGAGGCACAAAGATGTTGGTATTTGCTCTGAAGAGAAAAGAAGGAAGGTGCTGAGGAGTCACACCTGCATTTCCCTGCACAGTTCAGTTAGTGACTGTTTGACACTTGAAGGTGCTCTGTGCTGAGAGACACTGGTCCCTGAGAGTTTGTCAGCATCTAACCCTGTGATTTCTCTTTAGTTACAGCCTAGAAGGCCTTGCTGGAGACTCTGGTGAGAACAAGAAGCCCTCTACAAACCTGGAGCGTTCTTCTCTGAGCTCCAAAGACCTCAGGCGGAGTCCACTTGCCAGCAATCAGTCCCTGGTCCTGCTCACTGAGGAACTCGAGCAAGGAGAAATCAGGGACTACAGTCACCAGGTAAAGCTGTGCAGCTACTGTTAGATGTCTGGAAAACACTGCATCAACATTCTGGACAGAGTCATTTTCCCAAATAACGGTCTGACGAAGGCTTCCACCGTATGTGTATATTTGCGTAATATTATCAGAAATCTTTCGTCTTTAACATGGAGGAATCTCAAATTGTGTTAAATTTTCTACTTGGTTCTTTGGGGCAGCATGGTTGATGGGCAAGGCCTTAGGGTGAGAACAAGAAACTTCCCAGTCACTGCTGCACATCAAGGCAGTAAATGGGTCTTACAAGATCTGTCCTGTGAAGCTGTAATGTCACAACTCCCACGTCTTCTCTTGCTTTGAGGAATGGCATTTTTGGGGAATGCACTGCTAAGCATCAGATTTTTTTTTTACCATATTGAGCCACAGTCTAGTTATGCTGAGGAGTTGGAGTCACAACAGTAATTTCAGTGGCCCTCAGATAGTTAACAGCATCTGTCTTGTAATACCTTGCAAAAAAATTAAGCAGCCAGAGTCCCTCTGTTGCATAATTTGTTGTCTGACACAAAACAAAATGTTGCATTTCACCTGTGGAACACTGATTATATTTTTCATGGTACTTGAGTTTCTCACCTATTGCTTTATACCGGGATTGTTTAAATTTTTTCTCTGTTTCACTATTCCAGAGTGAGAATTGCAGTAAACAGGAACATTGAACTGGGATCTCAAGATGGGATGGTTCTGTTGTTCTTGATGTATTTATTCAGTGTGGTTCTGTTCTGTTCTGCAGGTGCATCAGACATCGCAGCCACAAGGATTTAATTTCTGTTCTTCTGCTGTTTCATCTCCACTGACCAAATCCATGTCTCTAATGTCAATTAGCAAACCAGTGCTCGACAGTGAGTAATTCAGTTTTCCCTTATCCACGCTGTCATTTGTATTGTTGAGTATATCCTGCTACCTTCCCAAGGCAGAATGTGCTACCACCCGCTCTTGCTTCCCTTTAGTACATGAAATACACGTTTCACTGCTGCATGGAATTGTGGGTGGGAAGGCAGAACTCATTCAGTTTAGTTTTGTTCTTCCCAGCATATCCCTACTTTCCTTTCTGTTGGGTTTCTTTGGTGTGCTGTTTGGGTTTTTTTTAATTAGACTCCTGCTATGAAAACTATGATTTATTGAGTTTGTTGATTTAAAAAAAACCCAAGGTCTAATTTTGCGTCCTTTCAGAATTTCTTGCTTTGATGTCAGATAAATTCCACTTGAGATCTTACTTCCCTACATCTAGATTTTTTGAAAGTTGATAAATGGAAACTTGAGAATCCGTGTCTTGGTCTCTTTGGGGGAGTTTGTTGCTGTTAATTTTGAGTTAAATATTTTGGAGCAGTTGGGTGTAATTTATTGAATCTCATTCCTGAAGAAAATGATAAAAGATGATTCTATAAAACCTTCCAGTTTAGCTTAATTGAAGCGATAGCAAGCATTTAATTTTGCAACTTGGCTGAATTGATTCTTTCAGCTGAAAAAGTCACTCAGAAGGCTGCAGCTGGATGTACTTGATGTATTACACATGTTTTCGTTTTATTAATTGCCAGCCAGGAACCATATTGACATTTTAGCTCCTGTCGTGTCAATTAGTGATGGTGTCTGATCTTTCCTCTTTATTAACCTGCCTCTTCATTGCAAAGTTCAACAAGGTGCTTTAAGAAGGGTGTTTTGTTCATTCAAGGAGGCTTGCTGGAGGAAGCTCACAGGGATTATGCTTTACAGGAGATGTTTTTAGGTTCTTCACCATGATAATCCCATGGTTAGTAAGAATGTGGCCTAATGGATGTGTCCCCCAGCAACAGTAACCAAAACAGGGGCAGCTCTGTCCTGTGAAGAGGCCGGATCCCGCCCTGTGCAGTGACTCTCCTTGGGCTGAAGGTTTTCACTGTTGTTTTTTGAAGGAACCAATTCCTTGGCGTTGCCCCCGGCCTCTGACCAAAGAACTTGCTGGATCCTGGAACACGCGCTGCCCGTGGCTGAGGGAGCCGGGATGGCTGGGGCTGTTAAAATGTCCTGTGGCCTGGTGTTAAAAATGCCATGGAGGCACGATTACCCCATCTTCTTCTAGAGCCGGCCTTGCCACCTTGGTCCCTGGAGAAGGAAAAGAGAAAGTGTAGTAACCTCTCCAGAGGGGCTGTGGAAAAGTAGCAGGGTTACTCTTCTGCTTTGAGGTGCAGGTGTCTGTGAGTTTGGGACACTGAATGTAAAAATCGCTGACATTCCTGTGAGCTTTATTTTCTCAGTCATTAACTTGTGACATCTCAGAAGGGCCACGTTTTTATAGGAAAGTGGTTTTTGAAAATCAGAGCATTTGAGGGGTTGATGTGAGCATCCAAAAGGAGTAATCACTTGGAAAATTTAGCTCATGGATTCTATTCCCAATCCTGACACCTCCCTGACTACAGAAACTTCAGTAAATCACCCAGAGAGGTTGTGAATGCCCCATCCCTGGAAGTGTTCAAAGCCAGGTTGGATGAGGCTTGGAGTGACCTGGTCTAGTGGAAGATGTCTTAGCCAGTGGCAGGGCAGTTGGAACAAGTTGATCTTTAAGGTCCCTTCCAACCCTAACCATTCTATGATTCCTTTATTTTTCATTCTTATACTTTGAAAGAGGAATGGTGTTGCTTGAGTTGTGACCATACAACACGTGGAGCAGTTTAGTGCCTTTTACAAGAAGGTCTCAGTGTATAAAACTCCCTATGCCACCTGGGATTGACATTCATGTTATTCCAGCAGGACACTTCAGAGTTATGCAAGAATAACATGGAAGCAAATTCCAGGACAAATTCAGTTCTTTATTTCGCTTTGCATAATTCTGTGGTAGGTGTTTTTAAAAAATGACCCTCTGATCCCTGCAAGTGTGTCTGGATAGGAAGAATGCAACATGCTGTGCACAAAAACATTAAAAAAGAAATCCAGATTAATAAATATATGGAGGGTTTTCTTTTATTTTTACTGTTTATTGTCATATGTGCTGAGGCAGGAGCAATTTCCAAGACTGAGTTTCTAGCCCACACTCCATCTGATGTGTCAGATGTTCCAAGAGCTGTTGTGGCCATTCACAACTGTTAATCCTTCAGCATTTTATAGGGGGAGGTCACAAGAGCTGTTGGCTGGAGTGCTCGGAAGAATGCTTTTAGCCTTGGAATAGCAAATTTCCAGTGTGGAGCACTGTTATAAAGCCAGGAATTGCTATAAATAAAACCACTGAAATGGAAGTTGAACTGTGCTGGAGAAGGTGGTTCAATTTACAGTAAAGGATTATTGTTCATCTTGACTTTTAGTCTAAATAGACAGTGGACTAGAGAAGAAAAAGTGGTGTTGCCTAATCGTGTTCTTCGGGTCTGGAACCCTAGAACAACTCCTTCAAAAGGCAGTCTAAACAAAACTAATGCATGAGTCTCGCTAAGAATTCTTCAATTTAAATGCCTCTCCTTGGGTCCCTTTAGGGTTTTTCTGCTTATGTTGGAAGAGTGTCCACATTTGAGTCAAATTGCCTGTAGGCACTTGGCATTTATGGCTAACGGCTGGAGGAGGATTTCAGGGAAGTTTGCTTTGCATTGCTTGCATAGCCTTGGCTATTCCTTGGACAGTGTTCTTACATTCTGAAATCAGTTTTGATCTATGATGTCACCCATGCAAAAATTTCTCATTGTATGTGGCTGAAAGGACTTGTTTTATTCAGAGAGAGCAATAACTGCTTCTTCTTTCTCTTGGAGATTTAATATTGATAAAGTCTTCAGCGTGTTTTCCCTGTTGTGCAAGTGACTTAATTCATCCATGGAATGACTTAAAAGTGTCTGAATATATGCACTGAAGGTGCTTAATACAGGTGCTTAAGTAGGGCCCTTGGGTCAGAGCTGTCCCAGCAGCAGGGTTTGCTCAGTCCCAGTCACCCACCCCGAGGACACACGGATGTACCACGTGAGCAGTGGGTATCCAGCAGTCAGGTCACAGCTCAGAGGTTTCCACCTGTGCTTGTATGAAGAGGAGGTTTGGGAAATACAGCCTTTGGGAATACAGTTTCAGTGAAGAGTGGCTTGCTGGCTCCTGCTTCTCTTTTCAAAGACTGTTGTTCTTACAAAGAATTGTTGCAAAGCTGCTGCTTTTCAGGAGCTGCTCTTAGAAATAAATGATGGGATATTTGTTGTCACAGACTGATTGCTGAGTTTGCCATTATGTTTGGTAGGCATCTTGCAGACAAGGACAGAAGGGGGTGTAGCAGGGCTTTTCTCACGTTCAGGCATCTTCTTTAAAACAAGGACTGTAAATTTTAGAAGAAGGGAGAAGAGACTCGTGTTTTTTCTGTTTGGTTTTGGAAGAAGAGGAGGGAAGTTTAAGTGTCTCCTTTTTAAGGCTGGAAATTTTGAAGGGCATAACATTATTAAAATTTTTGAATATTTTTAGAGATAGAAGTGGCAAGAACCTCCCCAGGTGGATTATGTCAATGCTTCAGATAAACTGTCCTTGCTAATATTTGGCAGCTTTGCTGTGTCATTTAACTGCAGAAAGCACCTGTAAACAAATACCTTGAGTTGTTCTAGGTTGATTCCATGGCAGTGCTTTCAGTGAAACTGATGCCCTTTGTCCAGAGAATCCACTTTGTTGTTAGTATTCTTTTTGGAAAAATAACTTCATGTAATTCTTCATTAAGAGGTCCTACTAAAAAGATGCTGGCAAAAATAGGGCCTCAAACCTCAAGCTATGCATGCAGTGTGTCCTCTGAAACCTGCATCTTCTGGAATCTGCACATTCTCAATTCATTGTTACTTGTGCCTTTCTGGAGCCAGCTGCTTTGCAGACCTTTACTTTGCTTTGGTTTTAGTTTGCTTTGGCTGCTTTCCTCTCCTTTTTATTATTAAATGCATTTTCAAGCATGCTCTAATGTCTGCTGTTAACCCACTTCTCAGCCCAGGGCCGGACTCGACCATCGAGACGAATCTCCTTCTCCTTCAGCATCTCTCCACTCATTCCTAAGTCTAAAACTCTCTTTTCTATTGGCTCTTCTTCCAGTGATGAGGAGGAGGAGTTGGATAGTAAGTAATCGTTTTCTGAGCGTTGCAGCCATAATGGGTGGAAACAAAGGGAAATCTGGTTTTCTGCTTTAGACCCTGGAATTTCACCTTGCAAACATTGAACTAACCTTTCCATTGCACGCTGCCTAACAGCACTTTCTTAGTTTTCTATCTGAATCCTAACTAATGGCAGGATTATAATCCGAAGAATCTTGTACATCAGCACCATCACATCTCACCTGGTTAGTCTGTATCCATGTGGCAGATACCTTTACCTTTTTATTGAAACCAAAATACTTGCCTTGAGCTTGTTGCAGGGCATGGACTTAGCAGAAAAGGTAGATCCTTGTCCTCCATAGGTGAGAGTGTGTTCCTTGCTCAGTGGAAGTGGACAGAAGCCCTGATTATTAAATTCTGAAAATCTTCATGGAAACTTCACAGTTGCCCTACTAATCAAAAAGCACATATTGCAGTCAAACACCTTAAATCCTCAAGGTGTTAATATCTAGGTCCTGATACTATTATCAAAATAGTTTTGTGGGAGACAGGTGAGAGTTCTCTGGTAGCTTTTTTTCCCTCCTGCAAACTTTGTTACTAAAAGAAGCCCACACTAAGGCAGAGAATTGAATTAAAGTAATTTAGATTCCTCTTGGTTTTTAAAATAGGCTTATCAAAATTGAAAATATTTCCTATTTCTTAAGCATGTTTTATTAGACTTTTGAAATAAACCAGACACATTCCTTGTGTCCATACTGGGACGGGGGAAATTGCTTTTCAGTCCAATAGATTTTGGTTGCTTCCTGAATTTGAAACAATCTCCACACCATCCACGTTGTACGTATCTCCTTTCCATTCCTGGTCTTCCTTGTGAGTTTGCCCCTTCCTTCAGGGAAGTCCTGTACCCAGGTGTGATATTACCCCCTCACATATTTAAGCTCCTTCCTTATTGCTCTGTCCTTCTCTTCTGCTTTTAACAAAATTCACGATACATGGTCCCCACAAAGTGAACTGCAAAGGCACAGCTGTGCATTCATGTGATGCCTCACAGTAAAAAGTACCCTTAGGTAAAGTTTTTTGGTGAATTTTTTTGTTTGTTTGGGGAGTTTGGTTCTTTTGAGGATTTGGGTGGTTTTTGTGTTGGTGGGTTCGGGTTATTTTATTATTATTTGGTTTTGTTTGTTTTAAGCATCCAACCCACTAAGTAATACCTGATAGTCAGGTTAGGGTATGACAATTTTAGGGGATATTTATGTTACCCAGTATTTCTCTTCTCTCTCTCAACAGTGTTCCTGTTAATTACGATCATTTAAAATAACGTCAGATACTGTCTCAAACAATAATATTGTTCTCTTTACATGTGTTTTATTTCCTCATATTTGAGGGGTGACTTTATAAAGGTTGGTTTAGCCACAGCTATTTCTAAGACTGCTTTGGCAGTGGGCATTTTTCATGGAGTAATCCCAGACCAGTTTATTTTTCCACATCTTCAGGGTTCGTTTCTCATAAGAGGATGGATGTGTGAGCATTGAGATTATAGTTGCGTTTCAGTTACAGGTCCTCAACCTCTCCATGTCTGTTCTTCTCTAAAATATGGAGAATTAGTTGTAGTTTGTTTGATGATATATTTAAGACATAGATTTCAGGTGGGTGGACAACTGTTATGAAGCCCTTGGATTTCTTGACCCACAAAAGTTTAATTACTGACAGCATTAGGGAGTTACAAGCTGGTTTGCAACATCCTAGTCCTGTCACTGCTTTCTACATAATGGATCTTGATTAATTATTTCAACTCCAGCTACCATATGAATTAATTTTAGTGGGTGATGCTTAAAATGTGTTCAGATAAGTACAGCAAAATTTGGCTGCAAGCCCAGGTTCACTGGACATGGATAGCAGTTCTGGCTTTTGAAACAAAAACTTAATTTTTTTTGTGGGTTATGAAGTCAGTTTTAGCATTTCAGTTTTGTTCCTGGTCATGACAGGAAACAAAACATTATGAAAATAAACCTTCCTTCCCCTCTTCTACTTCAGAAACAAACCAGAAGGGGAGATGATGTGTGCTTTTCTATGCTTGTCTTCCTGGGTTTTATATCTTGCAGCAGAGCATTGACCATGTGATGTTATAATATAACCTAAAATATGAAATCATAAACAGACCTTGAGTCTTGACTGGATCCATTTTGCCTGCCAGCACCGAGAATTCCCCATTTTTAAGATAAAACACTATTGCAGTAAAATTGAAGTTCTCATGCAATGTATTTTCTCAAGGTGGTGAAAAACACTCACAAATACCAAATTATTACAGGTCTTGGTTCAGTGTGTGTTTGTATTTCTTATGTTAACTGCAAAGAAACAAAAAGGTTTGTGAAATACTTAAAGAAAATCAAACTGATGAATCTATTTTTAAAAAAAGGAAAGACTTAAGGAAGCTTACCCCAGGTTAAAAGCAAACTGGAACTGAAACGTGAACCAGAGTCCCTGGAGCTTTAACCAGGGGTTTGGGAGTCTGTAAATTACTTGTGTGATCTTAGCAGGCACTTAGGTAGTTTTATATTATAAGAATGTAATATCACTGTTGGAAATTGAATAGTAGACCTCATTTCATACATGTTACAGTATTACTAACTTTGGTGTATTTGGGATAGATCATTAATGAGGTGAAAGATTTTGCAAGGGAAATATTAACACAGATCTCCAAGCAGGGATTAGGTAATGGGGTATGCCTGTGCTTTAGTTTCTCAATATGAAGAAATGATATTTACGTCCCAGTCTGTGTTGGCACTTGAATCAGTGGTTAGAAAATCTGTATTTAAGGCCTAATATTGTATGCACAGTTTTTCCTAATGCACTTACTGCTTTTGGATAAAGGAACATCTTTGCCTCTAATGGCAAATAGCTTATTTGCATTCACCCTAAGCATTAATATGTTAACAGAATTTGAGCCAAAACACTGTTTTTCTTACAATATATATGCAGAAGCTTTATAAGGTGACAGTCATGCTGCTTCTTGAACTTCAGTTAGGGCTGCAAGCAGTGCTTGTATGAAAGTTTTTTGAGTTCTGGCAAGGCCAGTTATTTCAGAGAGAGCCCTCTGTCCTGGATCATTTCATCCAGACTTTTTAGTGTTCTTCAGTGGTTCTGGTAAATGGTGTCAGCTCCCAAATCTGCTCCAAATGCATTGTGCAAGCAGGTTTCTTGTGGTGTGGAGAGGATTGGTGCCACTGGCAGGGCTTCAGCTTCGTGTTGAAATTCAGCCTTTCCTCAAGCAGAGTTTCGTGACGAAGCCCCAGGCTGGTAACGTTTTGGAGAAAACAGAATAAGGCTTCCCTTGTTTCCCTTACTCTTTATGAAGTGCTTCAGGATTTTGATGGGAAAATGAACTATAATTTTATCAAGCAGAAAAGTTTTAAACATGAAACCCGGATGTGCTGCACAATAGATCCTTTCTAGTGGTGTATAAATAAAAGCATTGTGTCAGAATGATTCCCATTTATACCTATTGTCATTGAATTGGCAGTTCTGATTCAGACACCCTGATTTACCAGTAAGTTTAACACTTGCACAGTCTTTACTTAATAGCTGAAGAGTGATAAAAATACTAAACAGGCTCTCACCTCAGCACCTAAGATGCTAAAGATAGAGGGAACAGGATTTATCCTAAGCACATGAAATCTATTCTAAACACACACTTCTGGAAAACATTTCCCTTTCCTCTTGAACCATGCAAATATTCAAACCATGTTTTTTAGAGTCAGTGGGCTAAGACTGCAGTGTAACCTGTCACCCCCCACCCCTCCCATCTTTTCCAGGTGCGCAGTCCTTCGGCGGCTCCATGGGCTCCTCGGTGCAGAGGTACAGTATTCTGGGGATACCCTGTCCCTTCTGGGGAGTGGTTTGGTCACCTAAAAGCCTTCCTGGCACCAGTGCGCTTCAGCTGAAACCAGAAGTTGTCAGACTTGTGAAAATCAGTCCTGTATCTCTGAAGGCGGAAGAATATTCTAGATCGTAGAACGTGAAAGTCTCTTCTAAGTCTCACCTCTTAACAAGGCTTTGTGTTTATTCATAGCTAATTGCATCAGATTATGTATTATTGCACAGTGTCACCTTACCTTGAGTTATATTTTACACTAAAAGTAGTTCTTTCTCCCTTCTCTATCTCTCTATAGCAAAGATTGTGTTTTTCTGTGTTACTTGTCATCCTTGCAAGTTGCACAGAGGAGATAATCTTCCTGGTCGCCTTAAAAGTGCTTCCCTGGAGGAAGGACGTTTGTGGCCCTGAGGGAGCTGGGTGTCTGGTCTCTGTGTCACTGATAGCTTCAGCTTTCTTTAATGACTGGGAGGCTCTTCACCTCTGCTCGCTGCTGGTTTTTGCTCCTTCATTTAATTTGTATTTCTGTTGTTCTGCTTTTGGTTTGTGTTGTACTTCCTATTGACAAACTGTGCTCTTTAATGCAATAATAGTTTCCTTATTCTTCCATTATAGATTAAGAAGTCATAAGCTTGTGCATGTAAAGACTGGCAAAAAGTATCTGCTTAAATTAATACACAAAACCATTGTGGTTTATTACCTAGTATTGGTATTCTCATTTCTCAGGGGAGGCTGTGCAGACAGTGTGGTTTCTGTTAAAGGTACTCTCTGCCTTTTCAGAGTTCATTAGATACCTTACTCTGGAAGGAGATTGTTCTTTAAAGCATTCATGATTCCTGGTTATTTGACCAGGAGAGCAGCAGAGGGTGCTATGGCATGATGTGAAGACTCCTTGAAATTCGTCTCAAAACACCTGGATTGGCATTTTGTCTTCACTTTTCCTTCTGTGGTATTACACCATAAAACAAGCCTTGACTCTGTTGGCTAATAAATGCATTTGTCCTTTAAAAAGAATCTATCCATTTAATAGATGCTTTGGGAAGGGGAAAAAAATAAAAGCAACCTTTATCTCTTTTTGATTTTAGCATATCTGAAGAGAGCAGCAGTGTCCCCGCTGGTAAAGGTGTAACAAAAGTCAGTCGCACCTTCAGCTACCTCAGGAATAAAATGTCCAGCAGCAAGAAGAGCAAAGTAAGTGCTCCTTGTGATTTATGAAATGCCCATAGGCAGCAGAGATGAGTTCATTGTTCAAGTCTTTGCCTGACTTTCTTTTCTTTATTTTACTTTCTTTCTTCCTTTTTTTTTCGGTAAGGGCAGGATTGTCTGTGGGTTGATAGGAACTGGCTACATGGGAAATGGCCTTAAACTGAGACAGGGGAGATTTAGATTAGATATTAAGAAAAAAAATGTGTCACTGTTCGTGTGGTCAGGCATTGGAACAGGCTGCCCAGGGAGGTGGTGGAGTCACCACCCCTGGAGGTGTTCAAGGGACATCAGGGGACATCTGGATCTGGCACCAGGTGATGGTTTAGTGGTTCAGGGGTCACAGTGGCAGTGCTGGGCAGATGGTGGAACTGATGATCTTGAAGTTCTCTTCCAACCTTGATGATTCTATGTTTTTGTAGTGATTAATGAGTCTAATTCACCTGAGAGGTTTTTAATAAAATGAGGACAGGAGCTGTAGGAAGGGATTGCCTGCCAAAGGCTGTATTGTCTTTTCATTGTGTTTTTACTTCTGTCACAAAGTTTCTGTGCACTGCAGGAGAAGTTGCTCGAACAGTGACCTTTAGTGATAGCCAGTATTTATATTTTTTCTTTTTTCCATCCTTGAAACCCTGGAATTTAATTTTGTGAAAGTTAAGCGCTGCTCAGCACAGCTGAATTTCCTGGGAACAGTATTGATTATAGAAATAATTACATTAATGCTGAATACTTCACACAAACGGGCTGTTGTTGCCTTAGTTTGTCCCCTGAAGGCTATGCCTTAGTTTGTCCCTTGAAGGCTAATGTATGTTTGGGGATTCTTTTAGCTTGGTTGGATTTTTTTGCTTGAATCTCACCTCAATTTATCTGTCTGACAGAGTCTCAGAGCACCTTACTGTCTCGTTAGGTGATGTGTAGTTAATATGTTGGTAAATACTGTTGGAAGGCCCTTGGGAGGTGTAATTACACACAGTTCCTCTTTATGGGTCTGTCTTTAAAGGTAGAAAGCCACGAGTGCCAGTGGCTCAGAGCTGCTGCTGAGCAGCTTTAAGACAATGCTCTTCCCTGCTGCAAGGTACAACGTCAGAAAAGAAAATCTGTTCACATAAAAACCTCTGTGCAAATGCCAGTGAGAAGTTTGGGAGCATTTTGCACAGACTGGGAATGAGCTCTTATATTTTTACTAAATAAAAGCCAGAATATCATTCAAATTAAAATTTCTTCTCTGCTCACAGTGGAATGTTTGTGTTACATACAGTTTTAGGCCTCCAGCAAATAATTTGACAAAAAAATTCTTGGGAACACTGATTTTTCGAAAACACTATGGATGAGAAAAACCTGTAAGAGTTAAAAAAACCCCAACAAAACAACAAACCTTGAAAGAGGAAGTTGGACAGGAAGTTGGTTTGTGCTGCTGTCTGGGCTGTCAGGAGGGAGGGAGGCTTCAGTGTCTTTCCAGCTAGGTTTTAGTCATCTCCAGACCTTCAGAAATGGACTTTTTTCTCAGATGAACTGTAAAATAAAGTGCATCTGAGCCTACGAATGGCAACAGCTCTTTTGTAAAATGTTGTAGACAGTTATGTCTATGTTCTACAGCTACGTGAAAAATAAAAGTGTGTTTAGAGCATTAACGGGAGGAGATACTGATTGAAGTTTGTGTGAATTTACCCATGTCTGCCATGTACTTGGTGTTATTTGGGGATTAGCAGTGAATCTCTTACTATTAGCAGAGTGCTCTGATTCACATTTGTGAAGCCTCAAACATGCTCTATCTCTCTCAATCCAGAAAAGAGCCCTCATTTTTTTCATCTTGGTGGAGAGTTTCTCAGAAATGACAACAATTAGCATGAGTAATTTCTCTTTTTCCCTGCCTTGTGCAGGAACAAGGCAGTGCTGTACCCCCAGCAGCGTTTCAGTGTATATAGTAGGAGTTGTAAGTGTTTGAAAGGATTAGGAGACTGGGAATATTTGTGACCTGCAGAGCAGGAGGAGCACACACACACAAAACCTTTCTGTCTGGGCATCTTCTGCAGCAGTTAGTTTGCTGAAGTACTGGATAACAACACTCAGGTATGTTAAAATTCACTTTTTCTGTATCCCAAGCATCGCAGGAAGTTTGATTTATTGCTCTCTACCTATTAAATATGTGGTCTCGTATTAATTTGTGACCTGGAAAATATTAATCACAGCCTTTTCTGCCTGTATGGGTGCTTTTTTTAGTAATTTTTTTTTTTTAAGCAGTGGAAGCCAGGGTAGGGCAAGATGAAAGCAGCAGCAAAGTAGCTAAACTCATCTTCAAGGAAGTCAGCAGCAATGGTCCCGCCCTCCCCCTTTTGCTCAACTCCCCCGTGCTGCGCCTGCCGTCCCCATCCCCGGCCGTGCCGCAGCTCCCGGCATCGCCATGGGCTAGTGGGGAGCAGCTCCTGCAGGGGAGCAGCCCTCCTGCCCCCGGGGGAAGGATGTCCATAAAATGGAATAGGTTTTCAGAAGTGCCTCAGATAACAGTGAAGCTGGTGGGACTGAAGCACTGGGAGGTAAGAGCTCCGCGGGTCCCGGGGAGCGGGACGCGCTGCTGCCGTACCTGCCGTGGTGTCGGCTGGGGCGCGGCGGTCCAGACACAAAGCTGGGCTTCAGATCTTGCTGGCAGCTCCAGTGGCACAAAAATAATCTTGTTTCTGCAGTCCTCTTTCAAATAAAGTTCCAGTAACTGCCACAGGGGAGAAAAAAAAAATAAAAAAAGAAAACCTCATTGAGAGACCTTTGTCCTTCAGCAGAGTGGCTGGCAGCCTTTGTGTGGAGTTTGCTGTTTCCTCCTTGGAAGTGGTGCACCTATTTCCTGTTTTTCCTGGGGTCGTTCAGCTTTAACTGAAACTAAAATTAGATTTCAGATTTGCTGGGCTTTGCAGTAAACATCAGGTAGGTTTAAAGTATAGGATGGGAAATCTCCTTTCAGCATGAGAGTCACAAGATTTGCCTTGAGCTTAGAGTGATCTTTTCTCCTGGAGCTTCATGAGACTTGGCAGCAGAGCAGAACTCCAGGCATCAATTTGGTGCCATCAGCCCAGGCCTAAACTGCAGAGTTTTAGTTCCTGAATCCTGCCAGGCTGGATATGGTTAAAGGTGGGCAGGTCAGCGGCTGGAAAGTGGAGCTTTGGAGGTTTCTGTGGGGTGGTGAGCCAAGCTGATGGCTCAGAGGAGGCGGAGATGTGACGCAATGCAGACTCTTCCTGGCAGGTTGTCTGCCTCAGACAGGATTATTCCATACGGTAATGCTCCTAGTTTTGCTTATTTGCAGAACAAAACAGCATTTGGGGCCAGTAAATAGACCTTCTGTTTATGACACTTTGCAGGGAGAGACTCTGTCTCTGGCATTTTGCCTGGGATGTGCTGAGAGAGGAGAGTCCTTAGACTGAGTTACTCATTATTTGAGTGTGTCATCCAGGAATCAACAGTTCCCCTGCACTGGCTGCAGAGCTCCATCCCTCTTTCAGCTGTTTCATGGCTGTTGCTCACACTGGCAGCTCTGCAGCTCCCTGATATTCAGCCTGTGACAATATTAGCAAAGGGCACATGTCATATAAATAACAAAATGCAAAGATAAGCGTACAAGAAGTCTTTAGCAGTGGTTCAGCTTCTCTTTCAGATGCCAGGAAATCTGCGGCAACGGTTGAAACTACAGACCTGGAGCTGAATCACGTGGTAAACATGTTGTAGGTTGCTATATAGAAAGACAAGGAGTCACTGTAATTCAAATTTGGAGTTTTTCTGTGTAGTTTCCTCTAAAAATTGTTTGGATGAATTCTGAGTATGTGAAAGGCTACAGGGGAAAACGTTTCCAATTTTTAGCATTTAGTATTTTCTATCTAAGGTAGCGATAGAAAAGTAAGCAAAAGCTCTGCTAGAAGTTGGAGAAGTTGTCTGTGCTTGTCATCTTTCCAAAACTGAGTAGCCCAGAGGCTGAATTGTGGCTTGTGGAAGATGAGAGGATCTTTTATGGAGTTGCTGTTGTTCCTCAGCCTTTCTGTGGTGCCATATGTTGAGCGTTTGTAAAAGATCCCTTTTCCCTAAAAGCTACACCTAGTTACTTGGGATTGCCTGTAACTTGAAAAAGTTGCTAGTTGGAAGGAAAACAGAGGTGGAAATATTCTGGCAGTGAGGCTGTACCAGCAGTGAGGAAGAGCTTGTGTTCTCCATTTAAAATGCAGTTGGAAGTCACGAGCCTGACAGGTTGGCCTTAAAAATTAACTGTGTTGAAAGTTTGATGCACACTGCATGGGGTGTCTGTATTTAACACAGTTCATTTAAAGTGCTGAAGAGGCTGATGAGAGCCCAGAAGAAGAAAAGAGGTAAAGTCATTAAACCAAGCAAGTACAAAACAAAGGTAGAAGAAAAGAGGTGCCTTCAGAAAAGAGCCGGTTTCATCTCCACTGGTGAGACGCCTGTGCAGAAGGCTGTGTGAGTCAATACCGTGTAAAGCCACATCCATGGGGGCTGTGAGGTGCCTTTTTGAAGGGAGAGCTGTGCAGACACATGTCCTTTGTTCAGGTGCACCTCGATCGATTCCCTCACAGTGCCAAAGGCAAACACTGAGGAATTTGTAACTAGCAAAGTGACGGCATTTGGTCATTTTGTCTCCCCAGGAGAAAGAGAAAGATAAAGAGAAGACTAAAGAGAAGGACAGAGATTCCAAGGAGAAGGAAAAAGATAAGAAGCTGTTAAATGGACATCTCTTCACTGCAACCTCCGTTGTAGCCCAAGCAACCTGTTACCACTGTATGAAGCCTTTCAATAAGGATTCGTACTACTGTGCAAGTAAGTCAGGGGGGCTCCCCACTTCCTCTTGTTTTTCATTGAATCTGGCATGGAAAATGCAAACCTTACACTTATTTTCCTTTTGCTTAAGGATGTAGGGTGGGAGGGAGACTCTGAAGATAGTGATTCATGGGGTAGTGTGTTGTCTTGTGGAAACTGGACTGAAATAAGTCGTGGAGGTGTCCTGCAACCTCTTTCGTAGCCTGAGCTCAGCCATTTCAACATCCCATGGGGTTTTCTACCCCTGGTTGGGCTCTGTGAGTCAGGAGGACTTGGGCTATGTCAGCTGCACATAATGGCTTGGGGCTGAGGTGCTTTGATGAGATGGACAGAGGACAAGGACAGCTGCCTTGGATCGTGGCTTTTATTTCCAACAGGAAAAAAACCCACTCATCTGTAGTGTATTGCTTTAGTTCTCTGAAATGCTGCTTTGGTGAACCCTCAGAACCACATGGTACGAAAAGGAAATACTCACCCCCTGCTCCCTTTATGCAAGAAGTTGCATCACAGGTCAAATGGCAACTACCTGTGTGCGTGTGAAGGACATGCAGCACAGTGCAGGCAGGATGGGAACCTCAGCTGAGGGTTTCTGACACATTGGTGATTTTTTTCTCATTTCTTGTCAGACAGTTTCTCATGTCTGTAGCTCGATAAGGTCAGCAGTGTTTGTGTGGTCAAGACCAGAGTGTTGCCCGGTTTATGCAGCAACCCAAAGCTATAGAACATGCAGACAAAAATACCTTTTTCCCACTGCAGCTGAGTGGGAAAGACTCTCCTATCCTCACTGTTAGTAATTTTTTACTCCACCAGTTTAGAAATGAGTCAGAGCGTGTGCGGGAACTGCTCCCAGGCTGGAGCCTTGGGTTCCTTCTGGTGGATGTGAGCAGGGGAAGGAGCAGCCAGCTGAATCCTGAATGGCAGTTTGGAGTTTCCTGGAAGAGATTTCAGCAAAGCTGTCTGTGTGAGACACGCTCTGTGTCAGCCTGACGGGAAATGGAAAACATCAACAGTTATAAACTCTCAAATGCGTCCTCTCCCTTTCCCCGCTCAACTTTCTTAACAGCTTCTGAAGCCACTTAGAAAATCAAATATATCCCAGTTTAGTGCTCTGTAAACTAATGAGTTAAAATAACCCCCTACAACGCCATATGTTTTAGCATAAATGTTCTTTCCTTCTTTTCAAGGTACAAGAGAAAATTATTGTAAGTTTTCTGCATCGGGCAGAAAATGAATGTCCTGAAAAAAGGCTGGAGAGCTCACGTCTGAGAGTGGTTCTTTCTCCCATTGCATCTAACAATCAGCCTCAGATGCTTTGGAAATGGTGGATAACCAGCAGCAGAGGCTCTGTTATTCCTGTGCTGTTGTAGCCTAGTGCTACCATCACTGCTCTGTCTCACCTAAAGATGACTTTTTCTTAATGCTTTTTAAAGCACTGGATCATTTTAAATCAATATCTCAGCTTTTCAGTGATGCCCCCCAGCTTCCTGAAACATTTAGTCAATGCTGAAAGACTGAGCATATTCTGAAACAAATGGGCAAGCAAAAAAGCTTAATTTTTAATAACTTTCTGCCTGTTTTTTTAATTTTTTTTTATGATCAGTGATGCAAAAAAGTTTTGGGGGGTTTTAGTTATTAATACTAGTGATACAGAGGAGCTGGAGGAACTTCCTGCCTGCTGAAGAGATGAACTGGAGGAATAAAGTCCCTGAAACCAGATGTTTTTAATATAAAAAAAATCCAAATGTACTGTCAATGGTGCATACTACAGAGCTGCCTTCAGGCTTTCAAGGCTTGAGTGTGAATTTAATGATTCTGAATTGTCTCACTGCCTCTGTTTGTGCACCAGGAGCAGGTTCTGTCCCTCTTCCTTGTTTGATCTGAAAAAATGATAGTGCTTGTGGGTTTTTGCAAGAACTTGCAGGTTGCTTTGTTCTGCCTCTCTTGCACAGGAAATTGTGAGACATTGTCAGAATAGCAACGCCCTGTGGCCTTGCCCTTATCTCTGTCAAAATACCAGAATTACTGGCTTTTATTGAGTCGGCCCAAATGTAAGAGGTTCTAGAAATGTGAGCATATTTTGTCATTCTGGGGTTAGAATTTTTTCCTTTCATATTTCTTCAAGAAATAATTCAGAACTTTACACTTACAGTGTAACACGCGTGTAAAATACAATTCATTACCTCTGTTAGTGTTTTCATGAACGAGTGGAAATAATTTTCCCTAAGCTACTGAATCTCATCTTGAGTTGTGATCTTTCACCTGCCAAAAGAGTTAAATCCTCAAACCCAATTACCAGTCATTGTGAAAAAAGTAGTGTTAATCATCCTTGAAAATTTTGATTGCCAGAGATCTACTGGCAGAGATCATGGGCACACTCAGGGTATTAAAAAAAACCAAACCCACACAGCTTTTGCTCTGGCATAAATGCTGCAAAGGGTGATGTGTTAAAGCATGATGGGCTTTGCACTGGCTGTGGTTTTGAACCAAAGCAGTGTCTTCAGTCAAGTTTTCAGCAGGAAGTCCCAACCTCACAGACATGGTCACCTGACAGATGCTGCTCCTGTTAATTTTGCTGGTAACCCTGTGGTACAGTAGCACTTGGGTTCTGTGCTGTAGATCTTGTCTCTGATGTCTGAGTTCGTGTAAATGAATTTCCCTGTCCTTTTCCTGTCTTTTAGTCCTTATCTTGATGACAACAATATTTGTGTTTTCAGAGAAGCATTGGCCCTACAATTGGTTTCTGTTTCTGTCTCCTGCTTCTGCTTTCCACCTTACTCACAGACAAATAATGCCATCATTTTTCTTTCCTTTTTTTTCCCTTTAATTTAAGACCCACTGGTTAAGACCCCTGTCAACTCAGTCTTGCATTGATTTTTAAACAGAATTTCCTGTTAAGTTCTGTGAGGAAATGTTATTACCAAAGGGCTAATTATCCTGGAAAGCAGCCTGTCTCTCAGTATTTGTAGCTACTTGTGTAAACCACAATGATACTTGAAAGTTATAAGTCTCAGTTGTGTAAGTTAACAGTTCAGATTATAGACAGCAAAAGCTGATCTGTTTTCTCTGGGGTTTTGTTTAATTGGTTGGTTTTGGGCTTTTTTTTTTTTTCAGACTGTAATGCAATTGTTCACAAAGGCTGTAAGGAGAGTTTTGCTTCTTGTGCAAAGGTCAAAATGAAGGTAAGAGATTTTTTCTACTCTACTGAGTGAACAAAATGTTTATGCAGACATATAACATCTTCTGCCGTATGTCACAAAGTTTCCAGCTTATTGTGAAGAACTTCAGCCTCTGTGCTGAAGTTTTCACATAATGAAAACTGTGAAATGTGCTGTTTGTATGAGAAACACACAGAATTTGTGCTCACCCCATATTCAAGGAACCTGCTTCTCCAAGCTAAATAATGTTTATGTAATCATGATTTCAGTTCACTTCAGTATTGTCAGCACTTCCATGTTTTCATATTTGCTGCACATTTCTCCATGTTATTTGCCCATTTCATTCAGAAAAAGAAATTATATAATACATATTTTAAAAATACACATAGACTGAGAGGATTCAGAAGAAAAGTCAGCTTTTTTTGTTTTATTTATGTGACATAACCTTCTGGGAGAAGGGAGGAAAGGGAGGAAGAAATTAAAGTGAATTTCATTTTTCTTTCAGCCACAGAGAGGAATGCTGCAGGCACATGATACCTCTTCATTACCCACAGTAACCATGAGAAACAAAAGTAAGACAACTTCTTTCCCTCTACTTTGAGTGTTGGTCTGTATCTGCTGTTTACTCTTCTGACAACTGATACTTGGTATTATGAAAGATAAACTTCTGTCAAAGCAGGGATGAGAGCATCCCCTGTGCATGATAAGCAATATTTGAGATTTCAGAAGTTGTGCTGAAGTTGTACAGAGTTCGTCCACTTCTGCAGTGTCCATATAGCTTTAAGCAAATGTAAAATCATCTCAGATTTAGAATAACTACTTGATTGCTGTAGCTTCTGGATGCCTATAGCTGTTAAGTCCACAAAATCTGAAAGATGCAGCCTGTGTCCGTGGGTGTCTGACATTGGAAAGAGTCCAACTGAGTATTAAGTGGAGGGGATGTTTGTTCAAAACACAGTTATCTTTGTTTTAATTAAATAGTCTTGGGCTTTGAGGTAGGCAAAATAGAAAGTTTAATTCTGAGTAGGACTGACTTTACTGAGATACACACTGCACTGCAGAGTGACCCAGTGTGACCAAGGGTAAAGGATAGGTGTGAAATAGCCCAAATCGGTTTTAGAGAGCCATGATTTGATAAGCTTAAGTGATAAGCTTTGATAAGTGATAGTTTGGAGCTCTCTGTAGTGTGTAAAGTTGTACTATGGTATTTATCATGAAGTTCAGAGATATTGCCCCAGAAAGGAGAAATGCACCTGAAGGAGGAAAATTCTGGAATTCATATGAAAAGATTAGTTAAAGGTATGTGATGGTATTATGAAATAAGGATTATCATTTCTCTGTGGTATGTACTGATAAGAGACACCTATCTCAAAAAGTTTGACCAGAAGCAGCAAGATTTATGACTGCGGACCCAGAGAAGTAAACAGGCAGCAGTGTAGGCTGCAACATATGATTCTTTAGCAGAAGAATTAAGTTCAGTTTCCCAAGAGTGTTTCTGGACCTGCAAATTCCATCTGGGTATTTCCAGTGTAATGCAGTGCAGTCAGTCCTGCACAGGGGCCGATGTTCTTCCCTTCCTACGGCTGTTTTATCTGGTGATGGTTCCAGAAAGAAAAGGCAGTGAATTTTAGAGTCTGGGTCATTTTAAGTCCTCACCATCCCAACTAGCAGTGGTTCAGGTGGGTGCATGGGCTGACTCCTCTCCGGCCCTTCCCTTCCAGGCTCGCAGCCGAAGGAGCGCCCGCGCTCCGCGATCCTCGCTCCCGACGAAAGCACCGTCACCTCAATCTTCAACAACAGGAGATCGCAGCAGCCCACAGCACTTTCCAAAAGTGTCTCCATCCAGAACATTGCAGGGTAAGGGTTCTCCCTCCACCTGTGAGCCTCTGTGTGTGTGTGTGTGTGTGTGTGTTACCTGACAGTGCCAGTGTAAAGACATTCAGATCTCACTAAAAATACATTCACGTGCTGCGATTCATGTTCAAGGTACAAAAGAGGCTCACAAACCCAGAAATACCCGTGTTATAGATTGTACCATCAGTTGTCTTCTGCACAATCAGATTGTCTGGGTTAGTTTAGTCAGCAGGAGTTGAGGCATATCTGAGCTGGCCTGGTGAGATTCGAGGCCACTTCACAGAGGTGCTCTGGGCTCCAGGAGGAAATGGAAATTCCCTTGCCTTGGGCTGGATACTGTGCAGGCACACATTTGCAGCTCAGGTATAATATAAACTTCTGCGTCCATGACAAGAGGGTGAAGGCACAGAGCTGCAGTATTCCTGCTGTTTTTAGACTGCATTATACATAATTCATTACAAAAAAAAGCATAGAAGAAAATCTGTTTTATGGTTCCTGCCCTACTTGCGTATTGAGCAGTTCTACATGAGAGGCAGTAGCATGGACTGGCATGTTCTGGATGCCCTGGCTATTCATGGTGAAATTAATTTCAGTCCATTTTACTGATCTTTCTCAGAGCTGGTGGTAAGGACTCTTATATAGCCTTTGGTTGTTGCATTTTTTGCACTGTTTGCTCCAAGGACAATGTGGAGGGGACGTGCCTGGAATGGAGTTACCCAAACCATAAAACCTCAGGTGTGATTCTTTATAGAAAAGCACCGTCACTCAGAACTGGAGCACCTTAGAGCTTCTCAAGCTCCAGTGGGTAGTTGGTAAACAACTCATAAAAGCACATTTCTGTCTGTAATCGTGCAGTGCTGGCTTTGTTTTTCGATTCATATTTAAAATGCATTTATTCTGGTTATCTGAAAGTACATTTGGCTGTGTTTTTGTCATAAACAATATTCTGTGCTGTTTTTCTGCAGAGTTGGGAACGATGACAGCTTAATACACACTTGGAAATTCCTGTCGCAGTCAACAGACTCTTTACATAAAATCAGCCGGGTTAATGAATCCATGGAGTCACTGGTTGATGAAGGTAAGAGATCTCCATGGCATTTATAGGAAAAGGAAGGTCTCAGTGCTGCTTTTCAGAAATAGAAAATCCATTTTCAGCAAGTGCCTTTCTTTCTAATGGACAATTAAAGTGCATTTATTTTAATTTTAGAATATTAGTATGATAAACTAAAACAAAGCCCCACACAGTAATTTCTTTAGCTTGTTGAATTATGGAAAAACGTTCAGAAGGTTTCAGTTACAGTTGAGTTACTTGGAATTTAGCTCAGGGACAAACATTTCCTCTTCTGTTGTGGTTTTTTATTTAACTGCAATGTTGTTGCATTGCAGATTAATACATTATCGGAGCTAGAGTTTGGTCTGTGTGAAAGTGGTTTTGTGCCACTAGGAAATAATCTTTACAAATGCTTTTCCTAACTGGTCCTTGTGTGGTATATGATCATTTGTGTCAGTAACGGAGGATGTGTGTGATGTCTGTGGTGTGACTGGCAAGGCCTAAACCTACCATGAATAGACAGGAATCTCAAATGGGCCAAGTCAGCCTCGTCTTAATGGCATTTCCATTGCTTTGTGAAGGGGCAGACATGAATGAAGGACAGCTCATGGGAGACCTGGAATTAGATTCCAAGCAACTGGAGGCAGAGTCCTGGAGCCAAGTAGTGGACAGCAAGTTCCTACAGCAGCAAAACAAAGACATTGTCAAACGACAGGATGTGATTTACGGTGAGATACCTGCACCTTCACTTTTCACTCATTGTAGACAGCTCCTTGATGTACTCACGTGCATGGATTTGGGAAGCTTTAGGCTGGTGATTAGGAGCATTGCTTTGATTTTCTCAAAAGCCAAACTCTCATTCTTGAAGTTCTTAGAAACGTAATGTATTCTGTGAAAGGTTGCTTTCTGCGTTTCACATGTCTAGAAGCCATCAGAAAAAAACAGAAATTGCCTCTCTTTGTTTGTCTGATGACTGATGACTTTCAAACTTGGTTAGAGCAGAGCAGCTGGCTAGGAAGTCTTTTCCTGATAGATTCAGAAGCCATCCTGTAGGGCAAAAGCAGGGTATGTCAAGGCTGGCAGTGAGGTATTAGGGAGGAGAAGATACCAGGGCTGAAGGTTCAGACAGACCTGAGCAGCAACATCCAAAACTCTCTACTGTGGGACTCCTCTTCCCCTGTTTCTCTCCCACATGAAACTATTGATTGGTGTTTCCATACCTGACATGAAATTTTCTGAAGCCACCTAGAGAAACCCAGTTACGGAAAAGCTTTTTCTCTTGCTGTAACCCATGAACTCTCGTCCTCATTTTATCCAGAGCTGATGCAGACAGAAATGCACCACGTCCGCACCCTGAAGATCATGAACGATGTGTACAGTGCAGCCATGTTAAAGGAACTGCAATATGATCAACAAGTTGTGGACAAGATCTTCCCCTGCCTGGAAAACTTGCTGCACATCCACAGTCACTTTTTCCAGCGGATTCTGGAAAGGAAGAAGGAGTCATTGGCAGACAAAAGTGAAAAGAACTTCGTTATCAGGAGGATAGGTGACATCCTAGTGAATCAAGTAAGTGCTGGAAAATGCTTGCAGTTCTGAGAACACAGCTGGAAACCAGATGCATTTCCTTCCCTCCTGGTTGTGGCTGTCAGATAACCACAGCTGATGGCACGTTTACTCTCACACATGTAAAAATCTCCACCTCTGCTTTTTCAAGTATTTTTTGCTCTTTCAGAGGAAGGTCCACTGTTGAAAATTAATTTAGCTCATTTTGTGGGAAAAAGAGGAGCTTTCACTGACAGGCACAAAACAATTTGACCACAGACTGGAGCGTAGGCAGGAGCTCAGAGCAAAATATGCCCAGTGTGTTTCTTGGCTGCATTGCTAACCTGCTTTTTAACTTTGGATGCGTCATTTTACTTTTCTTCATCTGCAGTTTCTGCCTTCTTTTCATCTGTCTTCACTTTCTTGTTGTTGACTTTTACGCCCTGTGAGTAGAATCCCAAATTTTGCTGTAGGTGTGAACTCAGTGAAGTCCCAAAATCAGCTCTTTACTTTCTAGTATATCTGCTTGTTGGGTTGCTTTGGACTAGTCTGATTTGATCAAGTTCTGCTGAGAGCCTGGCAGGCACTGCTGGGATATCACACCAGGGGCTCGGTGTCCCATTTCTTGCAGTTCTCCGGGGAGAGTGCCGAGCGAATGAAGAAAACGTACGGCAAATTCTGCGGGCACCACAACGAGGCTGTCAGCTACTTCAAAGATCTGTACTCAAAGGACAAGCGGTTTCAGGCATTTGTCAAGGTAGGACAGACGCAGCTGATGGAAAAAGTGTGTCCTTTCTGCACTCTGGTGAGCGTTTTGCTACAGAACTGAAATTTTCATCTTTGTTCCTTAGAAAAAAATGAGCAGCTCCCTGGTGAGGCGTCTTGGGATTCCCGAATGTATCTTGCTGGTAACACAGAGAATCACAAAGTACCCTGTCCTTTTACAAAGGATACTGCAGTACACCAAAGGTAGGAACCAGTTTCTCTATTCTAAGCATGTATTTGTATGTCCAGTGTGAATTTTTTAGATCCTTTTTAGCTGAAGCAGATTTTCTTCCCAGCTATTCCAGTCATTGTTGTCTTACACCACTGCAATGAGATAACTCAGTTCCATACCTCCATTTAGGATTAGTTCTTTGGGTGCCTTGATTCAGTTGTTACAGGTCTGTCTGTAGCTAATTACAGAGGACCATGCCTAGACTCCAAAGTCTCCCAGCTTCCTTTTTTTGGTAATGACTGAAATATGCGGTTAATTTGTGTATTTCATCTATACTGTCTCATATACAAAGTATACTGGAATATTCCCCAGCCTCAACCAGGTACATGTGAAAGGTTTTGTGAAACTCACCTTAACAGGGTAAAATGAAGCCTTTCTCATTTAAGTATTAAAGAGTGATAATGTGGGAGCTTGGGAGAAGAGGAAGGAAGGAAGGAAGGAAGTAAAATTGGGAAGTTAGACTCCACAAAGATGAAGTGAAATCGAGATGTTTCTGGGTTTTTTTTTAAAGAAAATGAAGTGGAACATGAAGACTTGACTCAGTCATTAAACCTCGTTAAAGACGTGATTGCTGCAGTCAATAGCAAAGTCAGCAATTACGAAAAGAAAATGCGTCTTGGTGAGATTTACAACCGGACGGATAGCAAGTCCATCATGAGGATGAAGAGTGGCCAGATGTTTGCAAGGGAGGACTTGAGGCATCGGAAACTCATCCGAGACGGGCCCGTTTCACTAAAAAGCACAGCTGGCCGGTTAAAAGGTAAGGCTGTCCTGCCTTCTGCTGTGGAAGGATACAGCTGGCCCGCTCTGGGCGGAGGATTAGTCCTCAGATTGGTGCCTCCACCCTTTATTTATTCTTCTGCTTTGATGGACTGTGACAGCAGCTTTCCCCATGCTGCCCGTGCCATCTCCAATTCCTCGTGTGGTTTCTGGGGTGATGGAGAGCTGCTCTTCCTCCTGGTGACTGCGTGCCTGCTGGAGGCTGGGGTTGCTGTGACACCTCGGGGTGTCAGCCAAGGAGCAGAGTTGCTGTGGGGTGCTCTGGGCCAGGAGGACACGACGGGGCTGCAGCTGCCCAGAGCAGTGGGTCAGGTCTCCGTGCCTGTGCAGCACGTCCAGGAGTTGTCCTCACTGCATCTGGAACCCAGCCTTGGCTTCCTGGGCCTTTCCTTCGCTCCGGGGGCTGCAGCAGAGCTGCCCAGGCTGGCAGTACCAGCCCAGTTTCACTGGGATCCAGGGAGGTATCCCAGGCATTTGTTGCTCTTGTACCTCTTGAGCTGCTGACACAAACTGTTCAGGAGAGGCTCTGGTGTCCCTGCAGCTGCCTCTTGTTGGGTCAGTGTTTTCTTGAATTGGTTTTTTTTTGTTATCAGGTGGAAGTAATTTTTTTAAGGTGCTGTGCACTGAAGTTCTCCACTGAATTAAACACTAAATCTCCCAAGAAGTCCTTCAGCTGGGACCACGGTAGCAGTAGGAGCAGAGAGGGCTGTGTCTCAGGCTTGGCAGGAAGGCTGGACTTCCCTTCCTCCCTCCAGCATTAGCTGATTAAATTACAGTCTGTGGGCATGAATGGGGCCTGGGAGCCTGATGCTGTACTGTGCAGGGAGGTGGTGATAACCTGGAATTCCATATGGGGTATGATACATTTTGAGGTTTTGGAAATAGGAAGTTTACAGATGATTTCTAGGCACCTGAGACTGGTACTGCCTTTAGATGGTGGATGAAGCAAGTTATGCTGCTGTTGTGAAATCTCGTGATAAGCACAGGCTCTATTTGCATTTCTTAGTCATAGAGATGCATAAACATGTCTGTAGTGCAAACTCCCAGGGAAGGTAGGTCCTGCAGGCAGGATGTAGCCCCAGGG
The DNA here is from genome assembly GCA_013400975.1 of Atrichornis clamosus. NCBI lineage: Eukaryota > Metazoa > Chordata > Aves > Passeriformes > Menuridae > Atrichornis > Atrichornis clamosus. The sequence continues at coordinate 192,064 of WBMZ01011338.1, forward strand.
AGACAGTAAATGGTTCATATATCCAGGTTATTTTGTGGTATTTGAAATGGAGCGCCAAGAATTATAGGAAGAACTTTTGTTTAGAGGGTTTTAGCATTTCCCATCTTGCAAAGTGCACAGAACAGAGAAAAAGGGAGTCAAATGCCACCTTCTGCAAACTTCCCAGACCTTTGATTTCATTTTGCAGCTTTGCTTAAAGTTTAGTGCTTCTTTTATCTGGAATGGATTCTGTCCTCCCAAAACAGACTGGAAGGATTTACCCATGGGATGATTTAACGTTTTGGTTTGCTTCCTCTCTGTCACAAGATTTCCCAAGTCCATTACACAAAACCTCTTTGTACCGAGGGGTCTGGGTGGGGCGTTACACTTGGTAGTTGCTGTGCAACTTTATGATATGTTATTAGCAGACTTGGAAGGCTGTACGTGTACTCTGGGAAAAGACTGATTTTAAATCCTCTGTTGGCTTGAGGTTGTGCTTCCTCCTCTCCCGTGAAAGAAAGCCAGGTCCTGTGTCTCACGCAGGCTCTGTCAACTCCCCTTGGAGTCGGCAGGAGCTGTGTCTGTCTGAGAGCAGAATTAGTGGTGGCTCCTGAAGTCAGTATTTCCTGGGAAAGAAACTGCAGCTGACAAATGTTGTTATTGCATGATAATTTACACTCCACAAACCACTCATCAAGAGAGCCATAAAACCCAAAACTTCCTGTGCAGATATTTGGCTGGAGAGCTGAAATATTGATTGTTTTGAGAAAACAGAGCTTCTATTGAATAAACCTCTCTGGCTTTCACTGTTAATGCCTGCATCTTAACTGGCAGTGAGCATGTGGCTGGAGAGGAGCACCCCTGCTCTGACAGACGAGAGCAAATCCTGCAGGTTTCCCAGGTGCTGAGGTGTCCTGCTTAATGCAAAGTCAGTTCAGAGCTAACCTGGCCTGGTATCTCCAGGAGCTGCCCCTGCTCTTCCTGCTAACTGGGAGGTTGATCCTGCTTCCAGGATTTGCAAAACCAGCCCTGCTGCTCCCCAGCACTGGTGTTATTAAAAGAAATCCGTTTTGTGGTGGGTTCTGTGGTTATAATGCACTGGTGTGCTTCTTCTTTTGCAGAAGTCCAGGCTGTTCTCCTCTCTGACATGCTGGTCTTCCTTCAGGAGAAGGACCAGAAGTACGTCTTTGCCTCACTGGTAAGGCTTCAACCTTTTCTCCTTCCTTTTCTGCGTGAGGGGCCTGTGATGTGTGTTGTGCAGCAAAGCCAGCCATTGCCTGCTAGACAACTTAATTTTCCTACTCTGGACGTTTTTGTTTGCTGAGTGGAGTCCATTCTTTTTGATGGGAAGACATGGCTTCGTGCCCCACCTCCCCTTTCTGCAGCGCCTTGGCACAGCTGATAATCGGCCTTGAAATCCTGCCTGTCACTCGATACACTTGTGCTTTTCAGTTTGTGCACACTGGAGCAGTGACTGGGGTGGGAGGGGGGCAGGGGATAATGCAAACATCGTAAAAATGAACCTCAGCAGAAGGAAATGTCCGAACGCATTGTGAGCTGCTCGGGGGGCTGGCAGGGGGAAATCCAAGTGCAGTAAATTCAGCAGAATAGCTTGAAAATAAATGTCAGAGAAATAGATTTGTAATGTGCAGGAGCAGAAACATTAGCTTTGAGGACAGGCCCCCCAAAAAGGGCTGGGCACACTGACCTGCTAAAGAAAACCTGGTGCCTAAATGGAGTCTGCTGGTCTGTACCTTCCAGGCATGGTCTAGACTGACTAAACCTCATGACCTTTCCACTCTTTGAGCATTTTGAAAGCTGATAATTTGTTATTCCAGTTCCACCAACCCTCTGCATGGGCTCAGTGCCCTACAGAGGGGAGGCTGATTTGCACACCAGTCCTGCTAGTGAAGCTCTACCAGATCACCCCAGCTGTAGCATCTGGTACCGTGCACAAAGGGGCTGACTCGTGTGGAGATGACACAGCAGCCTGGGGACACTGTAACCCAGCAGGCTGATGACACATGGTCCATAGCACACAGTGAATGTCATCTCACACACTAGTTCTCACACAGGAGTCAGCTGTGAGCTTCTGAGAACAGCAGAGGTTTTGTGGGATTTGAAAACAAGATGTTACTCTATCCTGGAGGGAGATGGTGAAGATACTGTGTGTGAGGCGGGTGTTAGCAAGCTGCACCAAGTGCAAGGAGCTGTGATATTAATGACAGGGAGAGTGTGGGCAGGAGGAAATGAGATCAGAGCAAAATATGGTAGAGTTTACAAAACCACAAGTCAGTTTGAAATTAATTCTTTCTTGAAATGCAATGAGGTGAAATTGCTTTTCCTGCAGAACTGTTGGAGAAAAGCAAACCTTTCCCTGTTGTTTGACTCCATTAAAATGATTTGTTTAAGTAGCCAGTAGGTTCAGAAAATGTTTACAGCCTGAGAGATGCAGCACTGTGGTTTACTGGGACCTTTTCTATGCGGGGGGCTAGCACTGGTCACCCTCCTCACCCATTTCTTTCCATCTGAAGGACCAGAAATCCACTGTGATCTCTCTGAAGAAGTTGATCGTACGAGAAGTGGCTCATGAAGAGAAGGGATTGTTCCTGATCAGCATGGGTGGAAAAGATCCTGAAATGGTGGAAGTCCATGCCAGCTCCAAAGAAGAGCGCAACGGCTGGATACAGATCATTCAGGACACCATGAACACCATGTAAGATACCCAGCTGTTCTTGTGAGGCAGCTGGTGCACATGGGCATGTTCCTGTAGTAATTGATCCGTGTCTCCTCTCCAGGGATAGAGATGAAGATGAAGGAGTCCCTTGTGAGTCTGAGTTTGACAAGAAATTGTCCGATGCAAAAGTGAGAGGACTGAAAGGTAAAATCCTGCCTGGGACAGAGCTGGGGAGCGGGTGTGCAAAGATGCACGGGAGGTTTTGGGTTGGGTTTTGTGGTCGAACCGTGACTTTTCTCAACGCTGCATCCAGCAAACAACTGCAATCCTGGTTTGCAGCTCACGTTCCTGGCATTATTGTTTTTCCGAGCCTGCCGGGTGCGGCTGCCGCCCCGGATTGCCCAGGGCACGGTCGTGCTGCCAAACCCGGCACATGCTGTCAGGCTCCACTAGATGGGGCCAGCATCTCAGGGATCGCTCAAGGTTCCTTCTTGCCAAAGCTTTTCTCTTCTGTCTCCATCCCTGTTTTCTGTTCCCCCCCACAGAACAACTTCAGCAGAAGGATAAACAGATCCTGCTCTTGCTGGAGGAGAAGACAAAGATCTTCCAGGACATGGCAGACAGTTCTGTGCAAGAGGAGATGCCAGGCTCCAGGCTGCTCTTCAGAGCCAACACAGAGGAGGCTCCAAAGGGAGAGGCCATCATGAAAACTGCAATAAATGAAGGTGAGCCAGTCACTTGACACGTAAATTACAGTAACCAACAGACCCTTCAGCTTCAGTGAAGGCATCAGTTCTCAATCACCAGTTCTGCAGGAGAAGTCTTCTCTTTGTCAGAATAACAAGATAAGGAGAAACTGCTACTCATGGTATTGTCTCAGGGGACAGGTCATGAGGATCAGGAAAGGAAGCGGATATTGAGGAGTGTTGAAAGAGGTCAGAAAAATCAGCCCAAAGAAAATCATATATTGAATCTGCTTTGGGGTCAGGAGCAGCATGGGATTTATCCTTGGCTGAAATTTGGGCCATCCGGGCTTTTACTTCACTCTCAGCAAAATGTGAGGGTGGGACTTGGGTTCCAGCAGGCTCTTGTGGTGCCTGAAAGGGACGAGCACGTCTGTTGACAAAGGCAAGGGGAGATGGAAACTCAGGCAACTTTCCAGTATGATCTTTGGAGAGACTACAGTTATTAAATGCTGTTGTCAGAGCACATCAGGGTTGCCTGGAGGAAGAGAGGGAGGTGTAAGCCAGTGCAGAGCTCCAGGACTTGGAGTTAATGGTCAGACAGACTGAGTTTTTGCAGGGCAATATCATTGTCACTGAAACATGCATTCTTGGTACAGCAAAGAATTTCTGATCTAAGCTCAGGCAGGGAAGAAAATAGCTCAGAAGCCTAAAGTGTGCTTTAATAGAGACATTCCTGTGTTTTATCAGTTGAACTGCTGCAAGACCTGGTGAACAGGAGCCTGGGCACTGCCCTCGGGCAGCAGGTCAGCAGCAGTGCCATGGATCAGGAGGGAGGAGTTGGCCCCATCTCTCTCCCTAGAAGGGCAGAAACTTTTGGAGGATTTGACAGTCACCAGATGAATGCCTCCAAGGGTGAGTAGTTCCATGTGTGCACATCAGCACTTGCTAATAATTCACATCATTGTATCCTCTTGCTTCAGAAGAACTTCAGCTGGTGATTTGGGTTTCACAACTACAACAGTCATTGATAAATTAGATCACAGATTAGGAAAAAAGCCTATGTAGAGATGGAATGATGGTGGCTGAGAACCTGTGGCTACAAGAGGATTAAACGTCTGAATGCTTCACTCCTCTCTGTGCTCTCTCTAACTTGTCCTTACTCTGTTACTTATGTGCCACGTGAAAGCATTTAACTTCTCAATAGATTGGTTTCTTCATGTTATTATTGTAATATCTACAGCTCTGTTCTTTGTTCTTCACTTATCTTCCCAGCAGGAACCCGATGCTGTTGCATTTCTGAATGGATGTGGATATTGCTGAATCAAACACCTTCTCCCCTATCTGCTCTCTATGCCTTTGTGTTCCACCTACATCTGCATGTGTTATTCTTGCCATTAAGTCTCTCCCAAAGAAATGCGTGACTATTTATTTCAGCTGCATAGCTGGCTGCTTCCCAACGCCCTCTTTCTTTGCCCTAGTCATCAGAAACTTCCCTGTCCTCAAATTCCTTTCTCTGTGGTCTCACTCACACTCCCAATACAACCAGTTTTGCTGTGCTAGTGTCTGTCTCAGCACTGGGATTGCTGGACCTCGTCTGACCTCCTGCATTAAAGGAGCAGTGTTAGCTCCAGACAGTCAGACATGAGAACTATGTAGAGGCTTTCCCAGCTCTGTTGGAGAGCTGCAAAGCCCTCCATAGGCCTTGTCATCAGAATGACAAATACATTCACACTGGAGGAGTTTGTTGAGGATTGTGCCTCTCTCTGTTGCAGTGATTAATGGGACGACTTCAGGCTGTTTGTTGCTCAGCTCTTAAGTTTTCTGCAGAAATACCTTCTTTGGAATTAGATTCTACTTCAGTAGTTGTAGGGTCTTGGGAGATTTTGGGAAAAGGATGCAAGGCCTGTTTGTTCAGCTGGAGACCAGGAAGTATGAAACCTGGCAGTCATCTCCACTTCTGTTCACAACCCGTGAAACCTCGGGCAAGGCTTATAACCTGACTCCCCTTCGTTCTCCCCTCCAGCAAAGCAGAAGGGAGGAGTTTCCTCCTGCAGAGAGGTGGAAGGTCCCAGGACGTGGCGCAGGAGAGCAGGTCTGTTAGGAGGACTGGAGGGTCAGCCTCTAACAGCAAAGCCAGCCTCGGGGGTGGGGGGAGGAGAGGGCTTTGCACCAGGCGTGGTGTCCTTCACACTGCTGCAGATTCAGGCGAATGCAAAGTCGTTTATCACTAAGAGTGGCAGAAGGCAGGCTGCCACTGCAGGTGTGGGTTTTCCCCATGGGCTGCATCTCAGCTGGCAAGGGGAGTACCAGAGTCTTGGCAAGAGCTAGAGGACAGAAGGTCTGTGTGACTCCTTTGCCACCCCTGAACAGAAGGGCAGTGCAGGGGGAGGGTCACAGCCCTCCTGTCCCCACAGATCAGTCCAGTCCTCCTCGCGAGCACTGATATGAGCCGTGCAGGGGGAGGTTAGAAAGAGAAGTCCAGTGTCCCTTTGAAGATCCAGGTATCTGATAGCTAAGGTTAATGATAAATTGTTAGCACAGAACCACACAGGGTGTTGCACACCAGTATCTGACCCAGATGTATATTAACTTGCACAAGAGAGGCACTGAAACCATACCTGCAATAATATACCCTGATGTGATTCTGTTATCGCCCTCCATCTGCTCTTAGGCTGCCTCATGGCTTCTCAGCAAGTATTCTGTGGTGGTAGACAGCAGTGCAGGGGCTGGACAGAGCACCGATTAATAGCAGTGTGCCGAATTTATCAGCACGTTCTCTGAAACCAAAGTCAATCCTAATCTAAATTCACATCCACTTTTTCTGGTAGTGCTGACGTGTTCCATATATTTAGGGAGCAAATGCATTTAGTTGAAATGTCAAGGGCTCTGTGTCCCCTTTTGTGAAACATGTGAGTTTCCTGTATTAAATTTCTCAGACTTTAGCTAAAATGTTGAATAACCAATGTCAGTGCTGGCTTCTTCCTTTAGGTGGAGCAAAAGATGAAGGCGACGATGCTCAGGACCTTCGGAGAACAGAGTCAGACAGCATTTTAAAGAAGGTAAAGCTCGGTTTTTCTGTCTGCTACCACTGAGTTCAGATTTCAAGAGCGATGGCTCTAGTCTTGAAAAATGCCTAAATTTCTTGACGATTAGATACATCCTAATAAGTTAAAAATAAAATAAGATTTGCAATATGCAACCAAAACCACTGACAAAAGTTAAAAATAAAATAAGATTTGCAATATGCAACCAAAACCACTGACAAAAGTTAAAAATAAAATAAGATTTGCAATATGCAGCCAAAACCTTTAACTTGAAAACCATAGCAAATCAGTTGTACTCCTTAGTGGCACAGGTCAGCTACCATCTGTCTGCAGATCAGCCAAAGCATGTGTTTAATTATGCATCATTACTGAAATGATAAGGTCAGCCATAACCTTGCACCTATTCTTTCTGGGGATCGATCCATCACCTAATTGCAAAATGATACCTAATTGACATTTTATTGTGTATGATTCTAACTTGCCTAAAAAACATGCATGAATACTCCCAAAATTGAAGGTGGAAGGGAGTGTTTAATGGATATGTCATTAGTTCAGCTTCAGAAGACATGTGCTGCGATTTTTCATTGTCCTCATATTAAATTTGTGATCTTGTCATAGGGTGGAAATGCTAATTTGATGTTCATGTTGAAAAGGAATAACGAGGTAAGAATTGATTGCATTGCTCAGCTGTTTCCTTCATTTAAGTGGCTAGAGAATTTGTCTCAATAGGTGATAATGTAGAAGAGAACACATTTAATTTGCTGAAGCACATCTAGACTTTTAAATACATTAAGCTGAACCCACTATGTCATTTATTTGTTTAACCTTGGATGTTTAGACAGGGAATTCACTGACTGTCATCTGCTTGCCAGCAGAGTGATATGTGCTGATTATAAGCAGCAAGGGTTAATTACCACCAGGATGCACAGGGCTGTATTTATTGTGCATCTGCAGACAGAGAGAGTTTAATTTTATGTTGCAGGTGCAGTGAATTGGGGCAATTAGATTTCTATTCTCCCTTTGATACACATTCATAACTCCCAATTAGCATTAACGGTGAAATGAGAAGCAGTTATCTTAATACTGGCTATCACTTCACTACTGCAAATACTGCAGTGCTTTTTATTCTTAAAATTAATTGCAGGATATGAGAGATTCAGAGAAATTTTTAGCTAGGCTAAATTTAGGGATAGGGCATCGCTCCAAAGTAGCTTGCTCTGTATGGGTGCACGAGGTGTTTGCATTTCTGTGTTTTCAGAGAGCCTCCAAGAACACATCTGCTGCACTTGAGAGCCTGCTGTAGTGCAGCTTTTCTGCCTGGTGGCAGCGGGACTCGTATGGGTCAGCTGGGGGAGAAGGGTACAAATAGTCCACATTCATTTTAAGATTGCTTATTTTTTTCACCCTTTGAAGTTCTTTTCCTGAATATTTTAAGTGAGCTTCTGGCTTTCATCCCAATTACTCTGCTTGTTCTTGAGCAAGCTGATGCTGTAGGAAATGGTTAGCAGAGACAACCTGGGACTTCCCCTGAGGTCTGTGCCCTGGGCTGCCTCTGCAGATGATTCTTCCCCTGCTGCACGGACAGCCAGGGAAGGGAGGAGGTGACGCCAGGCCCTGCTGGGAGAGGTCCAAGGGCTGTACTGGGGTACTGGGGGATGATGCAGTCATTGCAAGTGAAGAGTGAGGAAAAGCAGAGTGCAGAGGGATGGCTGTACAGCTTGCCAGAGCCACTGGTGGAGCACAGAGGAGGAGAGGGAGCTGTACACATTCCCCAGCGCCCAGAGAGACCTAACAGCAGCCCTTCTGTTTTCTTGCAGCAGGTTCTCCAAACCATTACCAGCCTCCATAAGCTGCTCAGTGCTTTGCAGGTAGGCTTAGCCCCTCATCCTGCTCCCACACACTGCTTGTCTGAGCTGCCAGTCATGCTTTGCTCCCTGCCTCCCCTTCTCCTGTCACATCCCTGCACGGCTGGACACCCCACAGCCGGCTGGCAGGCTGTGGGAATGAGCTGCACCTTAGGGAACCAGTGCTTGTCAGAATTTGGGAAGCTGCTGGGGGAGATGCTTTGCCAGCCTGCTCTGGTAGCCCATCTGTGGGGCAGCAGTGCTGTGCTGTGAGTTCGGTGCGAGAAGAAGGGGTTCAGGACAGCACCCTGAGGTTCTCAGGGATGGGCCTCTCCCCACGGAGACAAGGCTGCAGTGATTTGTGCCTCCTCTCTCCCAGGGCGTCGTGCTGCAGCAGGACACCTACATCGAGGACCAGAAGCTGGCTCTGAGCGAGAGGGCTCTGAGCCGGAGCTTCTTCCGGCCGACCTCGCTGCTGGAGCAGGAGAAGCAGCGCAACCTGGAGAAGCAGCGCCAGGAGCTGGCCAACCTGAAGAAGCAGCAGACGCAGCACCAGGAGGAGAGGCGGAGGAGAGAGAAGGAGTGGGAAGTCCGGGAGAAGGAACTGGCAGAGCTGGAGGCCCAGCTGGCCCAGCGCGAGGAGCAGGTGCAGAGGGGGTGGCAGGAGCTGGAGCGGGAGCGGGACGAGCTGCAGGTGAAGAAGGCTGCCTACCAGCTCGACCTGGAGAGGCTCCGCACGGCGCAGAAGCAGCTGGAGAGGGAGAAGGTGCAGCTGAAGCAGGACGTGGAGCGGTTAGCTCACCTGCGGCAGGAGCCTGACCACAACCAGGTAAATGATGCCAGGCTTCCAGGGAAACTGATTCCTGCAGGGAGCTCCTGGCCAACTCCTGGGCAAACTGCATGGCTGGGCAGCCAGCTGGTGCCAGCCCAGCTTGAGACACGTGGGGCCTGGTGTTTAAAACTGGCTCTTCCCTTGCATGTGATGAGCAGGGCTGCATTTTTTGCGCCTCTGGAGCTGCTGAGGCACTGCCAGTGCTGGTGCATTATGGTATTTTGGGGTCTGCCTGGCCAGTGCAGGGCAGTGAGGGGCTACAGCAGCCTGAGCTCTGCCCACTTCCCTGGCTGTGTGTTGGGGGATGACAGAGAGGAGGTGGCTGGCTCCCAGGGCAGATGCCCTGGGCTATCCGGGGAGGTTGACACTGCCTGACATTGGGCTTCACCCCCCGAGGGCTGAGCTCTGGGGAGGTCAGGCGGAGCAGACATCCTTCCTGGAAACAGGAAGTGTTGTGGGTAACCTGCACCCTCCAGCTGTCACAAAAACCACTTGTGAAGCTGATAACTGCAGGGCAAGGTTGTTTGCATGCTGACATCCATCTCCAAAGGCATTCTCACTATCCAGCAAAGAAATGGCATTGCCCCTGTCCTGAAGAGACCAAGCACCTGCAGTCCAGTTTTGGCTCAGTGAGCAAAGGTCCCTGGCTCTGCTGAAAGAGGCTTCTGGTGTCTGCTCACAACCACAAAGAAAATCTCCCACTCAGATCCTGCTCTGGGCATCTGCACTGCAGTCTGGCTGAGGAGGGCAAACATCATTGGCAAAACATGGGCTGAATTTGATCCTTAAGCCTGTTGATCATTTGTTTGTTTGTAACTCACTAATTCTGACTAATTTGCTTAGAGCTGTAGCAGAATTAGTTTATAAATGTTGGGTTGCGGGATGGGAATGATTTTGGGTGCCTTAACAGCCTGATTGTGGAGCTGAGCAGTGAGCTCTGAAAAACTAATCACCAGAGGAGGCCCTGCTCCCTCCCACCCAGCTCCTCATCAAGCCAGAAGTTTTCCAAGCAGCCAGTGAAGCTGTTCCAGCTCCCAGCACTCGTAGACATGCGAGGGGCATGGGTGCTGTGGGAGAGGCTGAGAGGTAAAATGCCTGCAAGGCCGAGGGGGTTTAGGAGGAGGAAGCACCTTTTCAAGGCAGGTATCTGACTGACACTGCAGAACTATTAATAGAGGGTTCAGTCAGGCTTTGTTGGGCTGTTGTTTTGATCTTTCCTTTGAATGTGCAAGCTCAATTACATCCTGAGACAGCCGTTAGGAAAAAAAAAAATAAATCAGGAAGAATGTTTTTGCTTTCATCTTTTGCTTGGGAAAGCTTCCTTTGACACATGCTGCTCCCGTGCCGTGTGCTGGCGTCCCCCTCCCAGAGAGGCACGCTGCTCCTTGGCCTCCTGCCACCATCTGTGTGTGCAAACGATGCAGGGTGAGTCTTGCTATTGAGATCTTAGAGAATATTTGCCCTTGGCTTGTTGATACATAGCATAGTACATGTAGGAGCAGAAGATAGTGGAGTGTTACTCTTTGTATGCCTCGTTTCTTCTTCATCTTAAGCAGAAAGGGCTTTTCCCTCTTTGCTCTGCCTGGATGGGGACAGTGTTTTAACTGGTGAATGTGCTGGATGTTCACAAGAACAACCTCTGTGAGTGGTCTGGGACGCACCTTTTCTGTCCAGGTTCTCTCCTGCCCTCTTTCATGAGACACTTTTCCTTTCTAGGTTTCAAATCTACATGAGAAACTTGCAAGAGTCTCCTCCCAGTCCAGCATCGACGAATCCTCCAAGCAGAAGAGCCCTTCCCTTCCTAAACAAGGGCACTTTGATGCAGAACTGTCTGTCTCCCCCAAAAGGAACAGTCTTTCAAGGACACACAAAGAGAAAAGCACTTTCCATTTGCTTAGCACAACAAACCAGACTAACAAGGCAGCTGAGGAACAGACCCAGATGCCTACTCGCCTCTTCAGTTTAGCCAAACCAAAGGAGAAGAAGGAAAAGAAGAAAAAGGGCAGGGGACATCGCTCTCAGCAGTCTGGTGAGTGTCAGGGGAGCTCACAGGTGTGGTTTCAGGGTTGGTGAGCTGGCTGTTTTCCTTCAGCCAGCAAACTTGCGGAAGCCACAAAATCTGGCTTTAAATGTGGATGGTGACACAGAGATGGAGAAGATCAGCTCAGTGATGAGTAAAATTCCCAGCTTGAAGTGATCTTCTGTAGGCTTTTCTGCCTGTTCCACAGCCCCTGGGCTTGTCAGAGGGACACATTCTGCCCATTGCTTCTTCCCTTCCCCATCCCATCCTGAGCAGCCTGCGTGGGCTCGATTCTCTGCTTCGAGGAGGAAAATGTCCTGCTTCAGTGTCTGTGCTTTCAGAAAGAGCTGCTGCTGGGATGCTCCTGGCTGCTGCAGCTCCTGAGGCATTGATGTCTGCTTTAGCTCTGTGATAGTTTGGAAGTGATACCCACAAGCCTTCAGGTGGCCTCTCCCTTCCCCTCGAGCTGGTCTATCTTACCTCTTGATCTGAAAAAAAACCAAAAACCAAACCCCGTGCAGTTTTTCTCTCTGGTAGTTTTGCATCCCCTTAGGACTCAGAGCTGCACCTCAAACCTCTGACCCACATGAAATTTGATCACATGCCCTCAGATGACCGGTTTCATCCCTGTTAATTCACTGATGTTTTCCAGCTTGTGCACAGGAAATCTTACCCATTACAAGGTGTAATTTCACTGTCGCTCATCAGGGAGCTGAGCATTTTTTAAGGTCCCAGTGGATTTGGCAGACAGCAGGATTTCTGTGCACACGGAGTCCCGCTCTGCCTGCTGTATCCCTGTGTTCCCATAGTGATTCCCACCTGTTGTTTTTGGTGCTGCAGATTCCCACTCGTCAGAAGCACCTCCAGAGGGTGAGGAGATCTTCTGCTGAGCACGGACTGTTGCAGTGGTCACTCGTGGCTTTGGCACCCTGGACATCTCCCTGCCTGTGACACAGCACGTGGCTGGTGCCTGCGCTGGACAAGCATCTAGAGGTTTTAAATAAAACATGTTCTGAAGTCTGATAAGTGGTGGATAAGGGCCTCTCTCCTGTGGTTCTGTGTGAATTCTCACTGCAGAGGCTGCCTGCACGGCAAACAGCACCATCTCCCTGTGCAAACCCTGGGTTAAGAGGATTGGGATAGGTGTTTTCAGTCTCTTCGTACTGCTGAAGGATGAGAGAACATAGCCTTAAGGGGTCTGTGCCTTCAAATTCCCCTTTTCTGGGGAAAATAACCAAAATCAAGCATTTAGCAAAAGATTAGGATTCAGCAAATGGTGCGTACACACTGGCATATATAGATACACTGTATATATACATATATGTATCTGTGTATCCACTGGGATACGCTTACAGTCCCTACAGCCGAGGTCCACCCGTGGGGATAGGTGATACCTGATGACTTTCAGGGAGTGTGTAGATATTAAATATCTTGCCCTTACTGCTCCGACTGTAACACAGTGACCTGCACACCCCTTTTGTGCTCATGGGATAGGGGCTGTTTGGTTTCAGAAAGGTACCTTACACCAGGAAGCAGTAACAGCATTCAAAAACAACAACTCAGAGGATAAAAAATAAAATTTAAAGTCATTCTGAAAGATTTCCATGGGGCAGAGGATTCAAATGTCAAACTGTTCCCAGAGTCAAGCAGAACATCGTTGGGTGTATTTAAAATGGTGCAGAAAATTTTGGTAAGCTGGTAAGGCAATCCCAGGGAGCCAGAACAGTGTTCAAGTGGGAACAACTCCAAGCAACATTTTTTTACGTGATCTCTTTGAGCTTCAGCTCACTCCTTCCCATCCCCAAAGTAAAGATTATTTTTTTGCTGGAATATAGTTCTCCCATTGAATTTGACATCTCCATACAAGCCTGCTGACTTAGTGGAGGGGTGGCTAAAAATCTGCTTTTAGGGACCTCTGTTCTGTGCTTTGTGTTTTTCTCAGCCTGCTTTTTGTGCTGCCACTGGGGTTCTGTTTCTCCGGATTTTGTCACTTCCCTGCTCCTTTCTAGGGCAGAGTGAGACAGCGGCGTCTCCGAGCAGGTCCGTGAGGGTCAGCGGAGTGAGCTCCAAGGAGATGGCTCCTGTCCCTGTGGCTGTGCTCCACTGTGCACTTAGTAACCATTTCTGGGGAGGAGGGTGTTCTGATGGACAAGCCCACTGTGGGACAGGTCTGGAGTCCGGCGCGGCCTGTCCCCGGGGCTCTGGGCTGGAGTGTCCCCGCATCCCCGCACGGCCCTCGGCAGAAGGAAGGGTCTCAGGGCAGCTCTTGCTGTGCCAGCTGTGTGGTGTTTGTGCAGTCGTGGAATGCAGGGATGTGTTCAGGAGAAATGCAGCGAGTCACACTTCTCTCCAAAATTAGCATTCTTCCAGACGCTCTCAGGAGAATTACCCGAGTGGATTTGTGAATGGTTACCAGCTTCAAAATAGGTCAAGGGTTTGCTCAGAGTTTGAAGCTGTCAGGTGCATTTTCTTCCTTATCAGGTTAGTTTTTCTTTAGAACAACAACTCATTTCTCTTCTTGCACTCACTTCTCTTCTTGTCTGATGTCAGTTTGCTCTCAGGCTTGTCACAGGCTGGTGACCTGCAGCAGTTTTCAGAGTTAGTGCTGATGAGTATGAGCAGCATTGATGGTGAGGTGGATGCTTGGGCTGGGCTGTCTTGGTCACTGCAGGAATTCTGCTTGCTTTGGAAGCTCTCTACACTATTAAGATTAAAAAAAAAAGGAAAAAAAGAAAGGAAAAAGGGTTGAGATTTCTTTTTTTTTTTTTTTAATATTGGTGCTTGTTCTTAATTGCAAGCAGGGCTTGCAAAAATATTTATCTTTCATTTTATCTGAAAGAGTTTTTTAAAAGACGCTTACTTGGTTTTATTTTTTTATTTCTTTTGCTTTTGTTTGGGGGTTGGTTTGGGTTTTTTTCCTCTATTTTCTTTTGTTTGTTTTGTTTTCTTACCAAAAGATTGGTAAACCAAATGTTCTTATCTCCCTGATTCCTACAAACCCTGGGTATAGGCAGTGCTGCTTTGCAGCTCATGCCATGCCCAGAGTCACACAATTTCAACTGAGAGCTTTCTTTAATGCAGAGCATCTTTGGGCCAAAAAAGTCTGGAAAAAGACACAGCAACTTCAGACAAGGCTCCTCCTGTCAGTTAGTTTCCTTGTTTAAATACTTTGGTTAGGTTTTCTCATTCCTTTTGGAGGCAAAGGAAAAAGTAAAGCATGGAGTGTCTTGCAGTGACGTGAGGATCTGGTTGCTTCTCCAGGGAGATGCTGGCAGCTCTTCTGAACCTGAGGGGAGCTGAAGGAGGCATGTGTGGTGGTGTGGTGTCACCTTTTTCATCAGAAAATCACCAGTTTCTGAAAGTAACTTCTGCCCTGCTGTTTATACATCTGCAAACGTGAATGTGCCAAGCTGAAATTTTTGGAAACGAAGGCAGTGCGTGGCTCATTTACTGTTGTGTGAACAGAGATCAGGGCCCTGGTGTGTCTGAGAGTTCCCCTCAGTCTGGAACAGCCTTTGCCACTGTGAGCTTTTCAATTTACCCAACTGTCTCTTGCCCAGTCCTAGCATATCTTAAATTCACAGCACAGGAACAACCCCGTGGCTCTGAGAAGGGCACCAAAAGGCAGCAGGGCTGAGTCTCTGCCTGGCTTCACCATCTCTCCTGACCTGTGCAAATCAAAAAGAGCATTCAGTGCCCCAAGTGAAAATAGTATTTGCTAAGTGATCTCCCAAGGTCCCTGTGGTTCTTTGACAGAAACCACGGGTGTGAGTCAGAACTATACTGACCAGAAATCCTGTGTATCAAAGCTATTTGTGTCTGAAATTCTGGTGGACAGACCTTTGTCCCAGGAGGATGTCTGTTACTGTATGATTCATTTTTTTGGAATTAAGTGTTTCCTCCCACACTGCTTCCTCCTTCTTTTACCTCTAGGAAGGTAAGGGCTTGTTTTTATCTCTTCAGCCTTTTCTTTTTCCCTACTCAGGTCTTCTTTGGAAAGGCTTGGCATAGGCTCCTAGAGTCAGATCCCTGCTCTGATCCCTGCAGGTTGCCTAGGGTTGTCTGCTGGAGTATGGTCCCAGCTTTACAGCACCAAAACCTTTCCTCTTCCTGGCCTTAAAATTGCATTTGCTCCAGTTCCACGCCTGGCATCCATCCTGCAGTTGTTGAAAACATGTTATTTCTTCAGCCCAGCCTGATGCTGTGTCTGGTTCCCAGAGCCAGTCCCTTGATCCCATTTGGAGCACCCAAACCACCCTGTTTTGCATTGGATTCCTGGAACATAGAGCAGGTTAAAAAATGTCTGTTGGAAGCTCATGTTGTCGTGGGGAGAAGAGGACCCTGCGAGGGCCCTTGGAGCTGTTTGTGCTGGTTTTTCATGGAGGGCAGAAACCAGATTGGCTTTTCTTGGGCTTTTCTTGGCCTGGTCTTTGCCACTGCCCAACAGCAGGTGTTTCACTGTCCAAGGAAAGGGGGAGTGTGGGCTCAGACAAAGTACAAAAGTGGTCAGTATTGGCTGGGGGTGCCACAATACCTGGCAGTAGAGAGTAGCTGTAGCAAAGGGTGTGAGACTCGATGGAGTTGTGTGGGGTTGGCCTTAGATTCTTTTAAATGAAGTGATCATCTCAGCACGTAACTTGATGTCAGTTTGATGCCATAAAGCACTTTAAATGGAACTGGTCTTGTCCCTTTTAATTTAGGTTACTTGGAGAGGATCAGTTTTGCCATTGCTCCCCCCTCTGCATCCCCAGCACAATCTGAGCTGCAAGTAGGTGTGCTCCTGGTTTGGTTTGGCTTTTCCCCGAGAGGGGAGGAAGGGCCAAGCTTTTTGTGTTATTTTGAGACCAAAGTGGGTACGAATCTGACTACAGTCCCACTGCAGATAGGTTGAGCGGCAGGACAAGAGAACTGCCTTCCCTTGGCTCAGGTATATCCCCCGGGAGAGCCCTTGCCAGCTTCACCATCACCTTCCTCACAGCAGGCAGGGAAGCAGCCCCGCCAGTGGTTTGCCCTCCATCTCCTTTTCCCTGGAGCAACTCAGAGCAAAGGAGATGTGAGGGGATGCATCCATACAAGTGAGGCCCTTTCCATGCACCAAGTTATTGACTGTCCAGGCCGCTGGGACACCTCCCAGGTGCCACCCCTGGGGCAGGAGCTCTCACCCCTGCTGAGGGTGGTCTCTTCCCTCTGGAGGTGTGACACTGCTGGGAGGCACGGTAATGCTGTCAGCTTGTGTGAATTTGTACTGCCTTTCCAAGGCAGAGCATCCAGAGAGTCCAGTCATCTCTGCACCTTCCTTGAGTCACCAGGGTATCTCACAGCTGTTGCTGAAACACCCAAGTCCAGTCCTTCCGTCTGCCACCTAGTCAGAAGAGGTTCTTCAGGTGCCAAATCCCAAGGAAGCTGTCTGGGATATCTGTGGCATGGAGCAAGGGAGGACTGGGCAGGGGGCACAGGAGAGTATCTGCTAAAATCCCACAAAACATTCCTTGTTAACCAGAACTCTGGAAATTATTCTGCCTGCTGGCCAGGTTTGGGAATTTATCATAATTTAGGGCACCCTTTTAAATAAAAAAACCTCCCCTGCTGCACATAACTCATGCTTCATTTGTCAGAAGGGGCAGCAATCCATGATTCTTCATCTGGTGATACAGCTAATTTTTAAATATAGGCGAGCTGAACTGGTCAAATCTCCTACACCTTGTGCTCTTCAGTGATGAGAAGTGTAACGCCAGCTCCCTTCCCACCTGCATTTCCAGGGCTCCGTGCCCTTCCCTTCCACATGCATTTCACTGACACTGATGCTTTTTGCCCAAATATATTCAGCTTCCGTTGCTCGGGGGGAGGGGGGAACAGGATAACATTCACTGCTTTGCATACAGCTATAAGCTTTGTATGTATTTAAGCTGTCTGTAGGTATCCATCCTTTCCATACTTTAAAGTAATTTTACTATTTTGTTTATAAATATTAAACACTGACTCAAAAAAAAAAAAAAAAACCAAAAATCTGTGTCCAGTTCAGTTCGCCTATGGTTAAAGTTTAGCCTGGTGTTTATTTTGTACTAATATGGAATGCACTTGAGTAATTCCCAGAACAGTGAGGTGTATTATAATAACCTGATATACCTCTGCTTTTGGTTTGTTTCTTATTAAAAAAAAAAAAAAAAAAAAAAAAAAAGCTTTGCATTTTCATGTTGAACCCATAAAGAAAAAAAAAACTGAGAAAAAAAAGATTTTTAAAGAAGAGGGTAAAACCTAATTGCTGTATGTTAATTTGTAATTATGTAAAAAGTGAGCAGGTTATTGACTGTAAAATTCTTAAGTTTTTCTGTAACTTGCCAGAAACCATTAGGTTTTGTAACAAGCTTTTATTTATCTTCCTTTTTAGTTATCAGCATCAACCTCTTGTAAAGTCATTCTTCCTCTAAATAAATTTGATTTTAAGTCTGAGTTTTCTGCCTGGTTTATTCCCACACTTTTGGTATTTCTGCTGTTGACTTTGTTGCAGCGAGGGTGAATGAAGAGCCGTAACCCCAACCTGTAATCAAATGTTTGCATTGCCTTTATCATCACCACTTCAGTCTGCACCCACTGGGCTCTTTAACTTTTTTCCTCCTCTTACAAGATCTATGTTTTACTGAAGGACAGATGGCCATGTGATACTCCTTGGTCTTTTCCCTGCACACACGCACAGGGCTTTTCATCCTTTTACAAGAAGAGGAAGTGCCACAGGTGTTCTCTGTGCCACTTCAGCCCCGTGAGTGGAGATAAATGGGGGTCTGGGGGCTGTCTCTGCTGGCTGATGGCACAGAGTTTCTGTAAGCCCCTAACATAGCTCTGTGTCTTTGGCAAATCCTAGGCACTGAGGGTTTTGGCTTATTTGGCTGAGAGAACTAAGAGTGCTACATCAGCAGCACAGGACAGGGTCCATGGTGCCCTGTGCTTTACGTGTTCCCACGTCCCCTGCAAGAGGAGATCCATCAGAAATGCTGTATCCAACATCCAGGTAGTTCCTCTCCCCAGGGGAGGTGATGTAAGGAAGGAAATTCTTTCCTGGGAGGGTGGTGAGGCCCCTGCACAGGTTGCTCAGAGAAGCTGTGGCTGCCCCATCTCTGGTGGTGTTTAAGGCCAGCTTGGGTGGGAGTTGGAGCAACCTGGGATAGTGGAAAGTTCCCTGCCCATGGAGGGGTGGGGTGGAATGAGGATCTTTAAGATCCCTTCCAACCCAAACCATTCCGTGAGTCCATGTTAAGGTACATGTTGTTCCCAGTGCCTGCAAGGCATCAGTCCAGGCAGGAGAGTGCCAGAAGCACAAAGCCACGATGAAGAGAAGTCGCAGAGGACCACAGTGGCTGGAATTCCCCCACCACCATTTTCTGCTGGACCACAGAAGTGATTACAGCTTCTCCTGCACTGCCAGTCCTGCATGGGGCTCCAGCATCCTCTGCCCAGGCAGGAGGAGCAAGAGACCTGCATCCTCTGTGTATTGATTTTGGGCCAGAGGAATTGCTTCATTTCCGTTTATTATTTCACTTGTCTTGAAGTGGGATTGCGAAGGAGAAGGGATGTGTGAGGAGAGTCACATGTGTATTCATAGAATCACAGAATCTCCTGAGCTGGAAAGGACCCACAAAGATCATCAAGTCCAACTCCTGGCTCTGCACAGGACAGCCCCAAGAATCAAATATTGATCAAAGCTTCAGGCCGTCGACTGCTTGGGGTGTTGTGTTGTTCCTCAGCAGGCCCTGGGGAACGCCAGCCCCCTGTGAGCCAGCAGTGCACTCACTGCCTGTTCTTTTTCCCCTCCTCTCCTCTGCGCTGCACGTGCTGTTCTGAAAACCCGAGCCACGTCAATGTACCCGAACCTACGCCCTGTCACGCAGCACCTGCTCCGAGACAGGCGGCTCCTGGGTGTGCGACAGGAGATGAAAGAGCTCGTTTATCTCCACGGCTGCTCAGCAGTCCTGGTTTTATTTGCATTCCCAGGCGTCCCAGCTCACCTATTTACTGACGTGAATAAAAGCCTTCACCCAAACTGTCGGCTCCTGGGTATGGCTTCTAAAGAGCACGTTTTCCTCTGGCCCCTCTTGGCTCTGCAACCTGGATGCCTGACAAAAGCACCCCTTGGGGCACCCCCAGCCTTTGCACCGCTGCAGTAAAACAACATCAGCAGCTGCAGCTGCTGGGAGTGTGAGATGCAGCTGTGATACGACGGGCACTGGTCATGGGAGGAGGGAGAGCACACTTACTGCTGACAAACAACATGCAGAAAATCACATCCTTTCTGAATCAAGCTCCTGCCAGGGAAAGGCCGGGGTGCAGAGCAAACCAGGCACCCCGAGCTTCTCCGGTCCTGCACAGTGCACTCCAACCCCCTGTTTCCATCAGCCAGGGGGAAGCCTGGGCAGGCAATACAAATTGCATTGGCAGAGGAGAAGTGAAGGACCCTGCTGCTCCAGGCAATTTGACTATTCTTAACCAGCCTTCCACAATTTCCATGCTCTGAGCCATTATGACCCAGCTAAGACAATGAAATGGATGTTCTCTCCAGACTAAATGGATCAATTAATTTAGATGGCCCCAAGCAGGAGTGGTGGGTTTCTGAGCATCCCAGCTTTCTTGCCCAGCACCAGCTTTTCCTTAGCACCCAAAGTTAGAGCAAAAGATCTCCATGCGTTTGTCTGGATGTGGTTGGATTTTCACTGGCACACTGAACTAAAAGTGGTCATACAGGGTCCTTGGAATGGGATGGGCCTCTAAAAGGAGCATTGACAGGCACAGGAGAGGCTCTTTGGAAATGTGGTTTAGTGATAGCTTTAACATTTGCATTGTGTTTTCCCTTCCCTGCCCTTGCTGGGTTCAGTCCTGGCACTGGTTTCAGGGGGAGAAACCTGGAGGTCTGGGAGGACACAGGTGCGAGCTGGGCTGGGGCTTGCAGACAGGCCACTCATTCATGGAGGTTTTATTGAGAGAAGGAAAGGCAAAGCCCTAATTAGTGCAGTGAGTGAGTGAGATGCCTTGTGATCAGGTACAAGGTGAATGGTAAAGGAATGACTTGCCTTTGCTATTGAACGCACCTGGGGCTTGTTAATTTGTTACAGGAATGTTAAATACGGCAAGTGTCTTGATTTTTAGGAGGTTGAACCATGTAAAAATTAAGTGGGAAATAATTTTTGACACTAGCAACTGGTAGGAAGGCTGTACAAGTGAGCACTCCCAGCCCTCACGGGGTGGGCAGAGAGCGCGTGCCTCTTGTGTCTCCCCAAAAGCTGTCTTCACACCTCTTGAATCCCCAAACAAGGCGGCTCTCCAGAGCCTGCTCTCCTGCCTCTGTTTCGAGGATGCCCAAAGGTGCAGGTTCAGGACTGGCTCCTCTGTCCCGCTCTGCCTGCATCCTGAATCTCCTCCGTATGTTAATACAGAGGGGACTTGTTTCAAGTGCCTCCGCTCTCCTCCCTCTACGGCCCATCCCTTGCAGAGATGCAGCTCAGCTGGCAGTTCCCAATCCCCCTGACCTCTTGCCGCTGCCTGGCGTCTCTCTCTCCGCCACTCGGCGCCTCCAGATGCTCTTTCTTTCCCCTTGCCTTTCACCAAAGGGCTGCTTCTCACCAGCCGCATCTTTCCAGTGAGCCTAATTAGACAGGAGCCTAATTAGAGCCGAGCGGGAGCGGTGAGTCATTAGCAGAGCCCTGTGGGAAGGCCGGGAGCAGCCGGGAGCCCGGCGGGGCGGCGGCGTGGGCAGCGGGGCCGGGAGGCAGCGGGAGCTCGGCTGGGTGCTGGGAAGCAGCCGTCGGGAAGCAGCTCCTGTTTGTGTGTGCGTGTGTAATTCCTCCAGACGTGACCCAGAAATGGAGGGATGGGTGTTCACCCTCCTCCCTGCACCTGCCGCAGGGCCAAGCGGGCCCCGGTGCTGCTGGGCTGGCCTCAGGGCAGGGGATGGTCGTCCATCCCACCCAGCCAGGGGATGTAGAAACCAAACGGGCTTTCCCTGGTGGCCCTTGGGCTTTTTTCACCTTGTTTTGTTTCTGCTCGTCACTTTTAATAACCAGCTATTCCCCCACGACGGAGCAGAGCCAGCATCCTGGGGACTGGCTGCCTGCTGGGGCTGTAGGGAGAAGGATCCCTGCTGGGGTAGAGGAGGAGAGTGATGGCAGCAGCAAGGGGCAGAATTGTAACGTTTGCTCGGGATAGGTATGAGGCCAGGAGTGAGACAGGTCCTTCTACCGGTCATTAAATCACGTTCTGGCTGTAAGTGCCAGCAGTTTCTTCACGAGCACAAGTTGCACCACCCTGGCCTGATCACGGACTGCCCCCCCCAGGCTCAGCTGGGAAGGGAGAGCTTCCCAAGAGAGCCAGAACTGAAAACTCAGAAATCGTTTGGTTCTTGAGCTCTGTAGTCCGCAGAGACGGTCGTGAGGAATGAAAGGACAGGTTGGGTAGCCAGGATCAGTCTTCTTGAACCCTTCCCCCATCGTCATTTGGCGGGGGACACACAAACACAGAGGGGCCCTTGTCTGTGAGCCGCGGCCGTCAGCGGTGCAGCGTGTGCTGGGGAGCGGGAAGTGAGATGTCCAGGCACTGACAGTGTGAAAGCCAGGTTTTTTCCACCTAATTGGATCTGTTATTCAGCTGAGAAACACTGAAAGGATTGGGTGGGCTTTGAGCTCGAGATTTCAGTGAGGAAGTCGGGACGTCGCGGCAAAGTAGGTCACAGTGCTGCAAACAGGGTGATGGCTCTGTACAACAGCCGAGGATGTTAAATAAGGAGGTGGTGAAATGGAAAGAAAAGGGAGATTGTGAGGAAGGAAGAATAAATGAGCTCAGCCTTGGCTATTCATTCCCAATGGGAGTCTCTGCTGCTGGCTCCCACCTTGGGGCCTCCAGCACTGCTGCCTGTGCCTGGAGGGCATTGGACTCCTGCTCTGCACTGCAGCAAGAAGGATTGGGTCCAGTTTAAATGTCCAGTTGGTTGTGGGGAGCTGGGGGCAAAGGTTTCTCCTGCTCTTGGAAGCTTAAACGCTGCTTACACAGCAGCATTTCTATGCACGGCATTTTGTGAGCCTGGACCCTCTTCAGAGACTAAAACGTGTTGGGTTTACTCCAAGGGAAAAGGTGCAGGGGGAAATCAGAAAACAATTTGATATGTTGCAGGGAGAATGTACAATGCTGGGCATTAATTAATGCACAGGAGAAGATGGCAAGCCACGGACATGAGGTGTCAGTGCTCTGTATCGACAGGTGAATTTGAAAGCATGTTGGATGGCTGGAAAAAAATGCTTCTCCGCTCCAATTATGTGTTTAAATGCCAGAGTTGGCCTCTGGATGGTTGTGGGGCTCCCTCAGACACCAGAGCTATTAAATCACCAGCTACTCTGCTTTTAATTGACTCTCATGACAAAGGGAGAGCGGGCTCAGATGATAATTCCCTGCAGGGCTCCACTGCACAGCAGTATTATTTCAAGGGCAGCTGGGGTCAGGCTGGGAAAATGCATATTTAAAAACCAATAACGCACTGTGAGTTTCATTTAAATAAGACATAGGAGTATCAGCCTTTTGCATCCAGGGAGGTTCAGCATGCTCAGTGCCTGGGGATGGACGCCTGATCATGCCAGCCCAGTTCCATCTTCGAGCATCTCCCTGCCCTCTCCTCCCAAGTGCTTCTTCTCACTCCAAAGTGAGAAGCACCCTGTTACTGAGCTGGGAAACCAAGGTGGAGAGAGCCCGTGGGCTCCAGCCAGGGCCAGGGGGTGAGCAGAAAGGAGCTGTGTCCTGCCCAAGATCTCCCGTGGGATTGGGCCCTGCAAAATCAAGGAGGTGTGGGATGAGCCCCCCTGCCCCTCCAGGGGATGTCCATGCTGGGCTCCTGGCACTTAATGGGGAAGATGTCTGAGCCCCTGACACCCCACAGTGAGGCCTGGCTGTAGGGTGAGGGCTTGTTTTCCAGGAGCCTGGGAACACAAAACCCCTATAACACCACCAGACAGGACTCTAGCCCAAGTGCTCGCTCCCAGACAAAGCTGAGCCTGACCCGCTGAGATGGTGAAAAAGCTCTTTTAAAAAAAGGAAAACAAATCACATTTACATTTCTACCCCTGTACCTCCCATTTAAACCCCAGCCCCGCTCTGGCTGTAGCTTTATTCTGACTGTTACATCCACTTCTATCTCCTGCTCCCCTCTTACTCTGTTGCTGCTAACCAAGAAACCTTTGTATTTCTCATTGCATTTAATTCCATAGCAACAGGTCGCTGCTGTCACAGCAGCGGCTGATTGCTTTTGAATTGTCTTTCAGGCAAGCTCCAGAATAAATACAAAAGAGCAGGTCTCTGCATGGCTCATATCAAAGCAAGCCTATTGCAAAGCCTCCCCAGCTGCTATTTAAAGTCCCAGAGTCCCATATAAAAACAGAATCAACAAAACTATAGGGGATTTCATTGACACCCCCCTCTCGTTTCCCCCTCTCCTGCTCATCAAACAGTAATTTCTACCCTGAATTGGTTTCCCAAAGGGCTCTTTAATGAGCTTTTTCTATGCCCAGCTCACGTCAGCTAATGCTGCTGCCCACCTGGCTCCTGCAGGCAAGGGGTACGTTCCCTATCTCCTTTACAGCTCAGAAATTCAGGCTCCAAATCCCTCTGAGACTGTGTTACACCCACAGGAAGTTTTGCTTTCCAAGTCCAACAGCCCCTGCTACAAGAGGAGGCAAATACAAACCTGCCTGGTGCCAATTCTCTGCTCTGAGCAATGCTCCCACCACACCAGCCCTGAGCACAGCTGGAGCTGCTGATCTTGTAGGGAGAGAACCCACAGTGCTCCTAGAGCAGGGCTGGATCAGTCCCCTGGCTCCCCTGGGACAGGGAAAGATGCACAAGGAGGAGAAGTGTGGACAGGAGCCCCAGCTGGAAAGCCCATCTCTCCTGTCAATAGGCCCCTTTCTTGGGAGCTGCAGCAGCCAAGCGAAGGCAAATAAGGAAAACAGAAGCATGAATTTTTCTTGTCTTCCCTAGAAATTACTGGCTTTCCCTGCAGGACTACGTCTGTGTCTGTGCTGGGCCCCTCAACCTATTTGGCAGGTGTTATTAGCACTGCAGGCTTGCCAGTCCTCCCGAAATCATGGCATGGACAAGCTGAGCGAGAGCAGCTGTGGAACAGGAGAGACACATGATGTCCTCAGGACACGAGGAGCCCTGGACTTTATTCCCAGATGCACCACTAACCTTGGACAAGACACTTGACATTGTGCCTCAGTTTCCCAAGCACTGAAGCAATAATAATTACAGCCAGGCTGGTTGCTTCGGAGGCTGTTTGTGAACCGCCCCACCGAGCGCCAACCCTGTTATTAGTCCTCGGCCCTGTTATTAGACCTAAATCCAACTTACTTAAGAATGAAGACTCCTGTGAAAAACGCACAAGTGGTTTCCCAGATCATCATTTTTATTAAAGTTCACAAGCAGCTGAAGGGGAAAAAAAAAAAAAAAAAAAAAAAAAAGAGAGACTCGAAGATGTAAATAAACGTCATCCAGCGCATCGCAGACTGGCTGTGCAAAACGTGTGCTCTTCCCGGCAGCGACGGGCGCCCGCTGCTCCGAAAAGACCTCTGTTGTTTGAAACCGTGTCAAGGCTTTTCATGGCATTGCATCATTCAGCTGGCCAGGCTACAGCTCAGCCTCATCCGGGGGCAAGAGGTCAGCCTGGAGCACCTGGAGCCTGGGATGCGGGATGCTGGGGCGGTGCAGGACCGGTCCTCGGCGGTGGCCAGCCCCAGAGAGCCCAGTCAGGAGCTGCATCCCTGGACTGACAGCTGAAATCCATGTGCCTTCCTCCGCAGCAAAAGGAGGAACGACTCGGGCTGACAGCTCTTGGATGGATAATCCCAAACACAGTTGGCAGGCAGCGTGCGTGGGTAACCTGGGGCAGCCTCAGCACAGCCGCTGGCAGGCAGCGTGCAGTCAGAAACACAGCTCTCCAAGGGGAGCCAGGACGTGGGGCACAGCGGGAAGGAGGGAGATCTCTCCCCAGCCCACCCCGAAATGATGCCCTAATCCTCTTGCTCTCCCTCCGAGGCCTTGCAGGAGCCAAGATGCCCCATCCCCAGGCACGAGCAATCCCCGCTGCACCCCCGTTTCTGCTCCTCTGCTAATTACAGCCTCACCCACGCGCAGGGAAGCTCAGCAGACCGGCTCTGAGCACGCAGTGGGCTTTATCTGGGGAGTATCTCGGCAGCAGTGCTGCTGCCTTGGCACACTAACAGAGCCCTGTGCTCTTCCCAGTGGCTGCGTGTGGGGAGCTACCCAGCCTCCGACCAAATCACAACCAGCTGCAGCGAGCAAAAAGGGGAAAAAAATTTAAAAGGCCCAAAGTGCAAACCAAAAGGCACCTGCCCTGTTTCATCATGGTACCTGGCGCTTCTGGCAGCCATCCCAAGCTCCTACACTTAAATGTTTCAACAGCCATCACCTCCACAGAGTGGCCAGAGGATGGGGAGAGCCAGGTGCTCTCACCCCATTCCCTTTAACAAGCACTTCCAAGTCACCCACGCAGTAGGCATTGGCAACGGCAAGTCCACTTAAAAAAACATATTAATATCTCTTAACCCCCCCAGCAGAGTAACAAAAAGGGCTCCTCATCCATGTTTGTCGAGGGATGCAGCCTCCATCTTCCCAGTTCTGTTGGTCCACTGGAGCCCACCAGCCATCCCTGTGCCCCCCATGCCCAGCCCCAGCCTGGCAGCCAGTGCTCTCTGCTTCTTGTCATCCGTGTGCGGGGGCCAGTGACCAGTGGCAGGGCTGGGTAGCCCTTGGTGACCCCCCGATATGATGCTGGCATTGGGGCCAGCTGTGCCTCCCACTCCTGGTGTCGGGAAGGGATAAGAAAGTCGCCTCGGAGTGCGGTGCGGGAGGACAGGAGGGTCTCAGTCACTGTGTCGGCTCCAGCCGCAAGAGAGGGGACGTGGATGTGACTCTGGCATCTGGGGAAGGAAAGAGAGAGCTCGTTAACTGGTGTGATGCTCAGCTCAGCTCAGCCCACACAGGGGAGCACTGGCACTCACTGGGGTAACCCCCACCCCGAATCCCAGAGGTGGGTGGAGGCGGAAAGCAGCTGGTTTCTTTGGGAGTTGGGCTGGGCTTGTGCAGGAGAGAAAGGGAGGCTCAGAGCAGGAAACTTCTGTGGACATGTCAAGGGAATGAAAAGTTGAGGAAAAAGTTGTTTGTTTTTTTTTTTTTTAAGGCAGGGAGGAGGGCCCAAGAACTGGAACAGACAAAACAAAAAGACCCTTTTTCTCTTTTTCCACAGGTTCCTCCAAAAACATCCGTATCACTGACATTTCCAAGGGGTTGATTAATACAGTCTGGGGCCGAGCTCAGACTGCACATGTTTCCATCTGCCCAGGGTTAGGAAAAGCCTGATTTTCATCAACTTTCCTCCTCAGGCCAGCCACTCCCTTCCAACACTGCCTGATAAACTGGCTTCAGAGACAACCAGCCGCTTGGAAAGAGCAGCAGCGGCACAAAAACTGCAATCCCTGTTTATCCAGCCTCACTATTATACACATGCAAATGGGCTTCCCTAGGAGCCACTGGGAGAAACCAGCTGTGACTTTGTTCCTGCAATTCCAGCAGGGTTGCAACAGGTTGCAAGCAACCACCCACCCCAGCAGCACACAGGTGAGCAGCAGCATTCAGAAGCCAGGAGATTATCCTGAGGTTTTTTTCAGGCTGCTCTTTGCAGGTACACAGATCTTGGCACGGGAAGATGCCTTTCTGTGAGCAGGGCGCCATGGATAGAGCTGGAATTGATGCACAAAATCTTGGATAGTTGCAAGGTGCAAGCACTGCTCCACATGGAAGAGACACACACCAGGCAGCTGTAAAAGTGTTTTTGCAAAGGGCTTGTTATTGAAGCTATAATATAATAATCAGGAAAATCCACAGAACTGGCTTAATTCTTAGTGTGAGTACAGTATAAGAATACAGTTCTGGGCCTAGTGTGTGGGCTAAATCTTTGCAGGAGCTCTGGGGCCAAAGTTCAGCTTTTAGGTGCCAGAACAGGCTCAAAAACCTTCAGTCTCAGTGCCCACCCAAAGGCAGGCACCAGCTGCTGGTGCCACCCACAGCCCTCAGGGGAGCTAAATGTACCAAAGGTTTCCAGTGAGAGCCACAAAATCAGGTCTGAGCTTTTGGAAGTGTCCCAGGAATAAGTGCCTGAGTGGTGCCTGACTACCAGCCTCTGCTCCCTATAGCCAAGACCATGAGGAGGGTCCTGCAGGAGCTAAAAAACCCCAGAAAGGGAACCCCTGGGCAGGGGAACCCCTGGCTCCTTGTTGGTACAGGGTTTGGCTCCTCCTGTTTGTTTTGAGATGGGAATTCCAACATCTCCACCCCATGAGAGCATTTGAGGCTCACGAGGCAGCACAAAGGGATGCAGTGACTCCCCTTTCCAATTCACCTCCCCTGGCTGGACCACGCAATCTGAAGTGACCATCCCACCCCCATCTGTGACTCTGCCCCATGAAAATGAGAGTGTCACACAGAACAGATAGGCCAGAGAAGCCACTTTTAAAGTGGAGACAGGCAGCTTGGAGAACCTGTTCCTGCTGCTGCCTGAAGTCACCTCTGGTGCGGTGTTGTCCCCACCAGCTGTCTCTGGTCAGGACTGTGACAAAACTCCCACCATCCTCCCCTGGGCTCCTGGCTGGGCTGTGCTTGTCTTTATAAACACAGGCAGTCTTCATTAGCGGAGTGCTCAACATTTTATTTCCATTTGTAACATTTTGCCTCCTCCCAGCTCCACCACCACGGGTGGGAGGGGACCAGGCTTTCACGTTTCATATTGTTAACCACGCCTGATCCCTGGAATTAACTGTGGGCAATAAGCACTAAATTAATGTCACACGGCCTCCCTGGCAGCAGTGCTGGGACCTCTGCTGAAAGGTGCCCCGGCTCCAGCTGGGAAGGGCGAAGGCCATGCCCTCGAGGAAACATTTCCAGCTGATCAGTTTTATGCTTTATAAGAAAAGCAGGCTGGGTGGTTTATGATCAACGTTTGTCAAGGACAGGTAATTTGGTTTTCAGGCGAGAGCTGTTTTTTCCCTGAGTACCAAATACTATTTCCTGCTGCGTGGTTGCCCAGGCCTTCCCCGCCATCCCACCTTGCTCTGCTCTCAGGGGTGATCTCTCCTGAGTTTTTCCAGCTGAGGAGGGGGGGTCCCATAGGAACAGTGCCCCCAAAGCACACCTGGAACACATGCTGGCCAGCCTGCCTTCCGGGCATCCCTGTTTGAACAAGGATCCCATAGGGACCAAACCAGGTGTTGCAGCAGAAACCTTCCATGGTGGGAGCCAGAAGGCCCCTGGGCCAGGCCTGCTATAGGACAATGGGGTGAACTGGATCATGGGATCCTATAGCCAGCTACCCCAGTTCCCAAGGCCCGTTTTGGCACAGCTGCAGCCAGGACAGCCAAGGCAGGAACATGGGACGTGGCTGGTGCAGCATGGGCAACACTTGTACACTGGAGACATTCACGCACCCATCTTGGTGCTTTATGTAAGGAACTGTCACAGTGGCTGAGGCTGTAACAACAACTTAGCTAAAAAAACCCCAAAACCCTGTAGAAAAATCACGTGGAGAGACATTCTTTCTGGCAAGAGCTCGTGTATATTTTAAATACTTCTTTTAACCGAAGACTGGAGGCAAAGCCAAAAAAGCACATAAAACCCTTACACAGTGACTTTTCACCAGTTTTATTTGCAGTTCCTAGGTTTCTGTGCTTTTGTCAGGCTCCAGATTACAGGGGGGCAAGAAGTATCAATACAACCCCAAGAAATCTATTTATTAGGTTAGAAAAACCGAAATACAGTACAGAGGAAAAAAGGTAGGAGAGGAAAATAACATCACTATGACTTAGGAGACTGTTTTTTATTCAGTGGCTGAGGAATAAAAGTTTGACTGAGTTTGAATCCCACCTCAAACTACACCCTATTCCTACTTCCAGCCATGTGGCTGGTGTTGAGCTTTAATATTCAGACACATCTGCTACCAGAGAAAATTAATTTTCAGCTCTAGGATGGATCTTAAAGGGAGGCCCCATTGACCTGAGTTGAAAATGATGGAGTCCTCACAGTCTCTGCTGCAATATTTAATAGCCAAGTGGCAGTTAATTAGATTACTGAGCCACTGTGACAGATGCTAGGCAACGCCTGAGGAGGAGAATTTGGAAAGGCCATTATCTTCCAGTGTTGGGAACATTTTCAGATCTCATTTTAACCCTTTCCACTCCTGCCCTGCCCTCACAGTAGTCCGACCCACGTTAAAACCAGGTGTTTCACAGAGGCCAGCGTATATCCCCTGAGTGATTTTTTCCCACCTGAGAAAAGCAGGAGGTCACACTGGGCAAACACCTGGTGGAGGTGCCAGGAACTCCTCCTTGGTTCCCATCTGGCATCAAAAGAGATGATCATTGGGAGGTGCCAGCAATTTCACCCGCTGGGCAATTCCCAGACGCACCAACCACACCAAGTGGAAAGCAGGGAAGTGAGAGGGTGTTAGAGGGTTTGGGCAGCATTCTTTCTTCCCCGTACTGACTGAAGTGGATTTTGATGAGTCTGTGGAAGAATTTCCCCTCCCCACAGCCCCCATTTTCCAAATAAAACTGTAAGTGAAGCTTGTCAATCCCACACCCATCCGTGAGGGTTTCCCAGCTCCTTCAGCTGGCTGGGAGATAGGCTCCAACCACCAACACAGGGCTGTGTGTGCTGCTGGCACTGAGAAACCTGCACGCTGAGCTAGCAGAGGTGTTAGACTCACTGGGAAGGTGATGCTATCCAAGTCTTGCCCATATCACTATTTGCTTCCACAATGCAAGGTGAGAAGAGTTTTTGGCCTTTGCCTGGCCGTCTGCATCTCAGCACAGACTGGTGAGGACATGCAAAGCCCTGGGGAGTCACACTGACAACCAGAATGGCAACCAAATATCCCACTGGCGAGGAGAGAGGAGGAACCAGCAGCCCTGTCCCAGGGGTACTGCAGTAGCACCTTCCCTGAGCAAGAGAACTGGAGCACCAGAATGAGACAGGACATCATGAGTTTCCACCAACTTTCTTATTCTCACACACCCCAAAACACTGATAAACACATTCTTCTCGTTACAAAACCCCTTCCCTCCCACTCAGGTCTGACACAGAAGTCTCAGAAGTTCTGATTTAACAAGCAACAGTTTGGATTATAAATAAACACCAGGACCATCAAATGCACTGTGGCTTCTGAGCTTTTGCTTCTACTACCCACTGAAATGTAAATACAGAGCATTACAAGAGATCCAGGATTTGCCAGCTTTCCAAGGGTCACTTGCCTACGTATTTATCAGTTTTAAACACAACACCCAGAAAATCAGCAAAAATATCAAACTACTAAGACATTTCCAAAACCCTTGTTGCCCCAGGTATCTCCCAGGACTCACATGCAGTTGTTTTTAGAGACCTTAACTCCCTCAGCTACATGGAGACAGGATGTATTCCACCATGAGAGCAGGCGTGGACACATCTGCCCACCCACCCACAGAAGGGTGACACTGGCACATCCAGCTACCTTGGAGCAGAGGGAGAGGAGCCCTGACCATCTGCGTGGATGTACCTCTGAAGATACTGGGAGGATCATCTGGAAATAAGAGAACCCTGGGAGCTAGCCAGACTTACAGCATCGCAGAGCTGGTTACTCCTTCATGGCTCTGCATCCCACTTTTAAATGTTCCCTTCCCATAAAATAACCTCATGAGCAACCTGGAACCTGTGGCTTCAGCATGGTGTATGCAGATGTAATAAAGGCAAGCCAGCAAGCTGCAATTTGAGGAGACCCTTACCTTTACTGACCTCCTGGAAACAAGCCCCGAGCCCTGCCCCTCATCAGGAGGGCAAGTGCTTCCAGGTGCTGACAAAAGCCGTGGGGATGAGCGAGTAAGGCACCGTTGTGATACAGTTCCACGTGTCCGACGTGGGGTCGTAGCAGTCCAGCGTTTTGCACCTCTGGGTGCCGAAGTAACCTCCCACCACGTAGAGTTTATTCCCTGAGGCCAAGGCGTGGCAGGACATGCGCTTGGCTGTCATGTCCCCGATGCGCGTCCACTGGTCGGTCTCGCAGTCGAAGCGGTACGCCGAGGCTGCCGTGAACTCCGTGTCTCCCCCCATGATGAAAATCTGGCTGCCCAGGACAGCGGCCGCCGTGTAGCGCCAGGGCTGCGGGCACTCGGCTTTGATCGTCCACCGATTCTCAGCGGGGTCGTAGCACTGCACTTTGGACACCATGTCTCGGTGAATGCTGGTCCCACCGAAGACAAAGAGCTTCAGCCTGGCGCTCACCACCGCGGCGTTGCTCACTCCATCCCGCAAGGGAGCCACCATGGTCCATTTGTTGGATATGGGGTCGTACTTCTCTACTTGCTTCAAGGAAACGGAAGGGGATGCAGGAAAGACTCCAGCTACTGCAGTGTGTCCACCAACCACATAGAGGCAGTTTTCCAACTCGGCTGATCCGTGTCCAAACCGAGCGATTAACATTGGGGCAGCTTTGGACCATTCCTCATGCACGGTGTCATAAACCCAAACATCTTTGGAGACCCCGTTCTCTGAGCCCCTGCCTCCAGTGATGTACACTTTGCAGCCGATGGCACAGGCACTGAACTCCTTCCGTGGACTCGGCAGGTCTGCTTTGGGAATTATTTCCTTTGCTTTGTGATCCACTTGGTAGATCTTATCACACATGAAGGTCTGTCCTCCCAGGATCAGCAAGGTGTGCCCAGCTTTGCGAGGCCTTGCACAGGGACTGGTGACCACCCCGTCATTCTGGAGGATCTTCTTCTTGCACTGAATAGCTTCATCCAAGACAAGCTTGTTCCTTTCATCCACCATGATCAAGTCCTCACAAGCCAAGGCTTCCTTGAGGCATTCGGAAGGAAGCAAAGCCAGACGAACATTCCTCAGAAGTTCTGGGAGATAAGCCTTCCGCTCATCCAGATCGTATTTCACCCACTGGATGACAGCCTTAAAGACCTTTTCTTCATCCTCAATTTCCAGTTCATCACTGGAGATGAGGTCCAGCAAAGTGTCCTTGGAAAGGTTGTTGAAGTCCTCACTCTTGTGAACAGTCTCGAAGTTGACCAGGCACATCCTCCAGGAGAGCTCGTAGAGCCGTCGGCACTGATGAGCATCCGAGAGCAGCATCATGCCCAGGCAGTTGGAAGGGTAGAGGTTCTTCTCCAGGAACTCAGCCGCTGCATCTCGGACATCATGGAACTGCAGCATGTCTCCAGCCTCCAGGAGGGACTCGGCATTCTCCTCATTGATAATGATCCGGGAGGAGTAAGCAAAGTCCAGCAGAAGCTCCAGCACCTCCGGGTGGAGGCTGTCGTGGAAGTTCACCTCGTCATCCAGGCTCTCCCGGAGGCCGTTGCTAAACATGGCCTCGAAGTACCTGCTGGAGGCAGCCAGCACTGCCCGGTGGCACGGGAACGACCTGTTCCCTGCCCAAAGGGTGACATCAGTGAACATGCAGTGCTTCCGCAGGGTGTTCAGATGGGACAAGACACAGTCCGGGTGGGAAGCCTTGTGGAAAAGCAGGATGTTCATGGAGCCGGTGCTAGTCCGGGATTTACGGTTCTCGTGGACGCTGACTGACATGATGGCTGAGCTCCTGCCTGCAGGAAAACAAACAGGAAAAACACTATTTCCTTGTTCTTACTGATATAAGGCATGGAGAACACATGCATTTGCTATCCGCTGCCAGTGGACATCAGGGGACATCCCCGTGGCTCCTGCTCCATGGGTGCTCCCACACACTGGTTTGCAGAGCCTGTGCCACCTGCACCCTCACTCCTCCAAAAAATTCAACTCGGGCTGAGCAGAGAAGGAAGGCAGGCCAGGGTGAACGGGGAAATTCTACATTTTGGTTTCAACAAAGGAGCAACTAAGTGAGGCAATCAAACCCCAAACTTGGGTGGTGGATTGTCTCAACAGCCCCTAGAGGGTATTGGCAAACCGCAGAAGAGTTATTTTTCCTTAGAAAACAGCACCGAGAGAGCAGACTAGCCAGGATAAAGGGCATTGGTCTGTTCTTGGCCCAGCAGAAATCAAGTTTGGCTTCTGATTTTCATGTAGATTACTGTAGGTTTAGGAAAGGCAATTGCTACAGGTTTTGTTTATGGAATATTTAATTATCAGCACAAGCCAAAAGTTATGAACAAATTTTACCAAACCCATTTGCTGTACTTTTTGATGATAAAACTCACCAGATACCTCATGAGACTTAAATATCTTGCAGGACACATTCACATCAGAATAAGACAAAACAGAGACATAAATTATGCTTTTTACCAGACAGGCAGAATCAAACACAAGGCTTTTATTAGGTACTATTTCATTTAAGTGCTACCTGATACTGATCCTTGCCTGTAGAAGAAAACCCCTTTGGCCTAATCAAATTAATACTACCTAGATGATAAAATCCAAGTCATTTGCTCCAAAATATTTTAGCCAGCTGTATTTTGTTCCCCATGTAACTAAAGCAGACAGACAGATACACACACAGCCCTCTTTTATAGGAGAAAGTCAATACAGACGTTGGTAGCACGACTGTCCCGAGGTTTAAAAAATGAACTTGAAAAAAGAGAAAAAAGGGGCCAACCTTCACTTCAGCCACAAATTGTTTAGACAGCCAGCTGGGGAAGGATTTTTAGATGGGGTTTTTCTGTTGATATTGGTTGGATTTTTTTTTTTAACTTGCTCTTCACGGCCTGAGGTTTCTCAAGGGTCTTTCCACCCTGCAAACACAAGGTCTGCAGATGAGCCCTGTCCTCCCCAGCCAGGCTGAGCTCCCCAGCACTGGGGGTCTCGGGGGAAACCACAAAACCGTGAGAGAGCCCACGCAGCGCTCCCAGACTGCGGACAGGTCACAGCCTTGACCTGGCAGTGACCTAGAGCTGCACAACCCTCCCACACTCCATGGGTGGATGACCTCAGGAGGAGGCAGATGGCCAGATAAGCTGCCTGACTCAGGCTCTGCTCACGAGCTTCCTACCCCTGCTTCTCCAGTGCCTCCAAGAGAGTCCAAATTGGACAAACAGCTGTGGGCACGTCGCTCCTTCCCCACCCGCTGCCATGAGTTATTGAGGTTGGTCGTCTCAAGGCCTCACTCATTCCTCAGGGCTGTGTCACAGTCCAGGGAAAAGTCTCTGTGCTCTTCCGTGCAGAAACAACAGCTTGTCCAAGCAGCCACAACTCCTGCTCGGCCTCCGAGCCAGGGGCAGGAGCACTGACGTGGGTAATGGGGTTGGGTATGTGCATGTCCAAAACTCCTGCAGCCTGGGGTACAGGCTGACGAGCCCCTTTCACTCGTGATTGGAGGCTGTGCGGAATCAAGGCTCCAAAACAGGAAGGAAAACACCATTATGGAACAGCACTTTGAAGTGCATCTGAAGGAAATGTTTCCAACATCTACACCCAGCGCAGGCACAACACTCATTTAAGAGGTTATATGGATCCCCATGTCAACGCTGAAGCGAGGAATACAAATGAAACATTCATGAGTCTGCTAAAAGCTATTGATTTAGGTTCCTATTCCTGCAGCCTCAGAAACCACCCTGCCACTGCTACGGCTTTCTTTGCTCACAGCTCAGGTCAACTATTCAATGTTAACCTTTGATTTGCTTATGCACAAAAAGAGAAGCAATTTATATAGGAGAGCTATGGAAACAAACACAGAGACTGCAGGAAGGCAGCAATGATTTTTCTGACACTAAGAGTAAAAAACAACTACTCAGAGTAGAAGGAGCAGGTCATTCAGAAATTAAAATGTCTATATAAAAGCTGCAGCAGAGCCATTTCTTATATATACATACAGACACGTACATATATCACACGTGCGCACACACACACATACACATATATATATAATCTCAGGCTTCTAGAATCAAGCATCTATTCCAGGGAACTTGGCAGCAAATAGTATTTCTATCCTATGTGTATTGAACAATATCCAGGGAATAAATTGGGAGGTTCCAGTCCAGTCCCCAGCACTGCTCTCCATATCACGTTGCCCCAGTACTGGCACCAACTGATCCCCCAGAGCAGCTGAAAGTCTGAAAGCTGAAGAGGCCACAGTCACAGACCCTTTAGTTGGCCTCTCCTGGAGCTGGGATATGACACTGGATGTCACTGGTCACAGGTGACCAGGGCTAGACAGACCATTAAACTGAAACCAAAGCAGCCTCTGAACTCTGGGGTGCAGCCATCCCACCAGAAAGCCTTGCTTGTGCTTTTCAGCAACATCCAAACAGCTTCTTCTGAGGGCTTGAACCCTGCCATAGATGGGAACAAGCAGGAAAATGGCAGGTACTAACCCTTCCCCTCACCAACTCACCTCACCGCATCTCTCCGTCTACCAGAGACCTTGGCATCGTCCCACCCATATCAGACAAACAGAAACTGCACGCAGCAGCTATTTCATCTGGCGGGTTTCTTCCAAAATCTAGCAGCTTACAGACCTCAGAAGACTGTAGGCAAAGTATCTTCCACAATTTCAGGACGTGCACGAAAATGCTTCGATTTAAGCCACGTTTAACTGCAGTGATGAGCAGGCTGGACCTGTGACATGTGCACTTCTCTGAAGCAGACGCATGCAGAGCACAATTTGGCCCCCACCACATTCCTCGCTTCCCTTACCCAGCTACTGAGCTAAAGAGGAAAAGCAGAACCGCTCAGAACAAGGAGTATTTTACATAAAGCAACCTGTCAGTGGCTCCTGCCAAGCTCCCGCCTGCTCTGTGAGAGCTCAGGGGTTATCAGAGCTCCCAGCTGCATCTTCCATCATGCAGGAAGCTATTGCTGGAACAGCCATGTCAATGGGAACAGCAGAAGGCATGACCTGAACAAACTGGGGCTTGGATTTCTCCACACTGCAGTCATTTTTTTTTTCCTTCGAAAGACAGTTATTGAAAAAATAAGTATCTACTGTGTAGCCTTTTAAAGAGATCTTACTGCACGCAGAGGCAGGTAATAATCCTTCTTCCATATGGATGAGGGCAGAGGGGCATCAGCTTTTTGACAGCTATCCAATGCTGTCTGCTGGCTGTAGTATTCCCCTGGCTGTCTGCAGCCTTTGTACAGCCAGGATGGGAAAGACAGGTTTTTTCCAGCAGAGCAAGATAAGATTCCTTTGAAAATCCTTCCACTCATCCAGACAGGGCAGACAGCAATCCTGAAAGAGGGAAGGAGTTGGCTCAGGGAGAAAAGACCCCTCAAATCTCAGCTCATGAAGAACATGCCCCAGCGGTCTCTCTG
This sequence comes from Atrichornis clamosus, assembly GCA_013400975.1. NCBI lineage: Eukaryota > Metazoa > Chordata > Aves > Passeriformes > Menuridae > Atrichornis > Atrichornis clamosus. Next base: position 228,469 of record WBMZ01011338.1, read on the forward strand.
GACAGGACAAAGCCTGCAAAGAGAACAAGGCAAAAACCAAAAGCACAGAGCTGGCCAAGCTCCCCACTCAAAGAACCACAGCTCTCCTGTCCGGGTGCCTCTGCTTCCTACAAACCACAATCCAGCAGAAGGCTGTCCCTCCCAGGCTGGTGGCCACCATGTCAGAGCCCTGCTGGAATAGGTCATCCAGAATAACCTCAGGAAACATTCTATCGCCTCTCAAAAAATCCAAGCACATCTCAGACAATCTGAAGCTCTATCAGGCCCTGTCCCCAGTCACAAAAGAACTGCATATGAGAGGACACCCTCAGAAACACTACTTATACATGAACGATATTTAGCCAGGCTTGGGGTTCCCCCTCCATCTCAAACCAGCAGGCTCTCCACAAATCTCCAATTTCACTCACTATCTGTAGGGAATCACCAGCTGAGATCCTGCTTGCTTTCTAGAGGACAAGAACGGAGAGTGAATAAGATGTTCCCCAGAGAGACTTCAGAGGATGAAGAATCATTTCTGCTTAGAAGGGCAAAACTACAGGGTTTATAAGTATTCTCCCAAGACCATAAAAGCTGGCTAAACACCAACAAAGAGCCCAAATCCTATGATCCAAAGCTGGCACTTTCTGTTTGCCCATCAGAGAAGCAGCCAGCACATGTTTCTTGTTGCCCCACTCAACCATGAACTATTTAAAGCTGTAAACAAATAAATAAGCAGCAAGGTTCCCCACTGGCTCAGCTCAGAAGACCTGGAAGAAGCTGCTCACACTGCAGTGGAGTTTCATTCCCAAGCAGCCATATGGGCCCTCCGTGTATGGGCTGCACTACAACCTATAGACTCCTTCCAAACCAGAACAGACCCACCTGGAGTGGCCAGAGACAGCTTTTTTATTTTCTCTCCATCTCACAATATCAACCCTGTGGGGTGAAGCACCATCTTGAATTCAGCCAAAGTTCAACTTCTCCCTGAAAGTGGTGCGATCAACTCTCTAATCATTAGTGATGCTCCTGCTCCCTCGTCCCAAGTATCTGTACCTTTCCAATGCTTCATGGACTCCACCACCTGGTGCTTAGGCCAGCAGAGCATCCCAGGCCAAAATTACTGGCACAGAACCAATTTCCCCCTTTTTACTGTAGAGAGTAGCACACCAGAAACATGCAAGTCACCTACTGTGTTGTCTTCACAGGGAAGAGCTCCTTGCAAAACTGCTTAGGAGAAAGAACAGTGAGGCAACACACTGTCAAACACAGAGCCAGACACAGCTGCGCTTTACATGCAATTTCCCAGCACTGGAGACCATCAAAAGGTCTGAAAAAGGGGATCTGTTACATGCAGGCATTCACCTTCTCAGACACAGCTCGAGCTTCAAAAGTGGAAAAAACCCAACAGATTACAGGAAAGGATGGTGGGGGAGAGAGATGAAATACAAGAAAGGGGAAGGAACAAATGTGAAGTTGTTTTCAGATGGTTTTCCTGTCCTTGAGTAACACAGTGGACTGTCAGGTACACAGGTTGGAGATGCTTGTAATGCTCAGCGCTAATAATGCCCTTCTGTCAAGAGTGCTTCAGATGAAAGGAATTAAAATAGCACCTGGCATTTAGTGCAGCACCACACTGGTTGAGCGTGGAGCCTGGGCTGCTGCCAGGTGGGCAGCACAGGACCTTCACTACATCACCTGCCAGGCATGCCCTCTGCTCTGTCCACAGACTTTGCTCTCTGACACGTTAGGTTCATCTCCAGCAATTCCGGTGAATTTAGTGGTTTGCCTGTGCCAGCCAAATTTGTTCCTGTTCTCTTCAGGATGACTAACACAGCAAAGATGCAACTGTGATTTTTCATGCTGGAATTCAGACAACATAACCGCTGTGAATCAGAGGGTATCACTCTGGATTTGCCCTTCCTGACAAACTCTTGATGTTTCACCATATCTGCAAACAGGCAAACAAAGGAAAGGCAGCTGACCCTATCCCCCAGTGCAGAATTTCTGATCCTGCCCCCAGCCTCTGAGAATGGAAGGCATCCTTATCATTTCTTCTTGTTTTCTCACTTCCTAGTCTAGCCTGTACATCCTAGACAGAAAACAGAGAGACCATGTGAAAGGCTCCTTCTGTTGGCTCAGACAGAAACTGGGAGGTTTTCCAAGCCCAATTCTGTAGGCTCCAGGAATCAGATTGTCTGGAGAAGATCCGGGTACATATCTGAACATTTTGAAACTCAGTCTCAGAAACTCAGTCTGAGTTGCATATCCCACTCATATCCTCATATCCCATGCTCACTGGCACCACCATTCCTCCCTTTAAACCTGTGCCCCACTCTGAGTCCAAAGCCACCACAAGAATCTACTGAATGCCACTTACTTGGATAGAAAATCAAAACATTATTGCCAAGCTGTACCAGTTAGTGAGGTTCTTGTTTCCTCTTGCAAAAGCACTGGTAAAAGGGGCAGTAGTGCCTCAAATCTATGACATGAACTAATCTGAGCCGAAGGCAAGCATGTTCCAACCACAATAAAAATACCTTCAGGAAATCCTCCTTGCATGCAATACATGCAGTTTTATTTGCAAATCAGATATTGGACTTGCTCCTCTGCAAATGAGATACTCCATAAAGCTTCTCGAGCTACCTGTGACACAATCCAATAAAGTCCACGTTCACCACTAAGCACGCTGGCTTTGCCGTTCCTGGGAATACCACGCCCTCCTACAACCACCACCCAAATCGGGATAAATAATGCTTTTAGCCACAGTCCAGGCTCCAGACAATGGCTTTTCATTGCTACGCCTTAACCCCAGCAGATCTTTTCAGAGCCCGTGATTCATTTCAGAGGCCGCACTGGGGTTTTGTCCTTCCTGCTGCCCTCCAGCTCTGCTCGTGAATACATCCCATTCTGCCAGATCAATCACAGTCGCTTTCCAAAATGAATGGGGGGCTGCAGAGAAGGCAAGCAAGTTCACAATCCCGTCTTCCAAATTATACTCAGAAAGGCTCCAGAATGGGAACAGTCTGCTTGATCACAGTACCTACCCCAGCTCCATCTGGGCAGGATAAAGCCCTTTTCAAGCGAGCCAAACTTGCTAATGCGCTGCAAAGGCAAAAGGCCTTTCGTACTTCAAATACAGAGGAACTACATGCCACTTCCCAGGGAGAGCTTGGGAGATGAGATGTGGTACACGTCAAATTAATGCCAGAATAACCACAGCAGCTGCTGACTCCAGAGATCTTACTCAGATCCTCCCACTCTCCCGGCTCTGAGGCTGGCAGAACAGAGTGCTCCAATAGCCAGGCTGACCATAAGCCCTGCCATGGACCTCATACCAAACAGGTCTGTCTGCCTGCCTGCTGTCAGGGCAGGATTTCAATTTTGGGCCTGGCCAGTTAAGCTGGGGTTTTGTTTTGCCTTCCCCATTCCCCTGCCAGGCAGGAGATCATGGTACAACTGCCAGATTTAGTTTGCTCATTTGCAGTTCTGGCTGGAGTTCAGAGCCGTGGAGATGGGAGGCCTTCATGCCTCCTGAACAGATTAGCCCCTGATGTTGATGGGCATGGAGGAGAGCCATTCTCAACTGGATTGCAAAGCGCTGATGGATATTGAAAGGTCTAGGGCTGCAAGACAGGGCATTGCTTATTGCCCTCTGGCTCTGGACAGAAGAAACAAACGTGACACCCACCTCTGATTTTTCCACTTCAGTACTCACACAGCATCAAACCATGCACTCAACTTGCAAGTTCTGGGCCGCTGTGGGAGCACTGCAGCAGCCCAGGCTGTCCCAGGCATCCCTGCATACACTGCAAGCAAACCAGAGGGATTGCCAGTGTGGTACAGTAATAAATTTGCCTCGCCACAATCTGACAGGCTATCATATAAAACTGGTAGTCTTTGCAAAGCCTAATGGTCAGCAAGCAGACAGTGGTTATGGGACATGCAACATTCCCAGGCTTGAGCGAGGCGGGAGAGACAGAGCTGTCTGTTCTGGCTGGAGTGATACTAATAGTCACTGCGGGGATATAAAGCTGATAAGCAAAGACAGAGCAATGTGATGGTGGTTAAAGGTCAGGCCAGGGGGCTTGGGGAGGCTTGTTTCAGCTAAATGCTTCCTAGCCAGCATTCCGGCAGCCACTGTTCTCAGCAGTGCCAGCTACACTCACTGCAACTCAATTACAGTCTATAACAGATACGAGTAAATCTAGCCCTCAGTTCAAGTGCTGACACGGCTCCAAGCCTGCCCCTTCCACAGTCCCTGAGCACCATCAGTGACCGTCACTGCCACGGACACCCCGGGCCAGCTCTGCCTGTCCTGCTCCACCTACTCACGCCCAAGCCAAAGCACTGCTCAACACTCTTTTGTAATTCCCTCCCCACCTCGCAACGCTGCCTGTCGTCTTCCACCTCCACAGATGGCCACATCCTGCCCTTCCTGTTTCACTCACCCACCTCCAAAACATTGCCGAAAAAACCTCCTCTGGCTGCTAAGAAGGACCTGAACTCCTGCAGGCTTTGGGGACGGTTGGTTACCACGACAGGGACAAAAATGCTATCATAATTCACACGTGCATACACACACACACAGATACGCACACACTCCTTGTCTCCGTTCCAGACCATGGTCAGCACTCCCTCCACAGCTGGAGGAACCACAGCATGGATCAGACTCGTGCTCATTTTCACACGTTTGGAATACGTGTTATGCAACATCTCATCATCTGTTCCCGAGCTGTCGCCTTCACAAATTTCTTTTGCCTTTCTCCTTCCGTCAAACCATTTTCAACTGGCCTTATCTCCTGTGCAAAAGCACATCTGAGACACCAACCTCTCTGCTTGAGCCTGGTCGCAAGAACAGCATGAGAGGATACCACACTCCACACACATGCTGAGGCAGGAGGAGGACTTCAGGTAACAATCCTCAAATACTCAAGAAAATGAACAGAAAATGGATCAGAAATTTAAGTTGCTTGGTGCTGAAACTGCTTATAGTCTCCCCTGTCTGTATTATGGTGCAACCAATTTGCTCCTGCAGCAATTTTTACTCTGCTTTTAGTGAGAATCTTGAGTCCACCTCATAGCTTTCCGTTGCAGAGCAGACTTCCACCTATGCCTCCTCCCCAGATGCTTTACTTGGGCTTATCACAAAGATAAGCCAGAGCAGATGGTTGGAGTTAAAGACAAAAAAGAGACAAAACATGTTTTCAGATAAGATTTGATTCGAAGCAGAAAACAGGACCAGGAAAACAGGGAGGCCCCAGAAAGGGTCCCATGGCATTACGGAGTCGGGCTCCTTGAGAGACGGACAGAGAACAGAACACACAGGAGAGCTCAGGCAGGGACCGAGACAGGAAAGTCCAGGAGAGCTCAGAACTCTGGAAGGAGACTGTCACCAGGGCAGCTGAGCCAACAGCAGCAGCTGGCCTCCAGCAGAACACGTGGGGTGCATTACACATCTCGGGTTGCTCCTAAGGTAAGCTCAATAAAAAACAAGTGTCACAAGACACAGGAAGGAAGAAGGAAAGACAAGGGAAGTTGTCAAAGTATAAAGGTTACAGCACTGCTTGTTTTTGTCTTGTGGCTCTGGATCTGTCCTGGAGAGGAAGAGGTACATTCGGAGGAAGAACTATAAAAGCCTACAGCACTGGAGGAAATCTCTCCAGCACATCACAAGAGAACACACGCAGAGATTGCCAGGAAAGGAAAACAGAACAGTCATGACACTGGGGCTCTCCACTGGAATAGTATGAAACATTCAGCAGTCTGCTTGTGCAAGGCTGAGGACAGATCTTCCAAGCACAGATTTGGCTGGTCTAAGTTCCCTACCCCAACAACTACAAGTGAATAGATAAAGAGAATAAAGAAAAAGAAATTTTAAAAGCCCCAACTACCAAACAGGCTTTTAACTTTTTTAAATTCAAAGGGGCCCGTGAGGACAGGAGAGGGAGGAAGAACTATTTTTCTCCTCTGTCAGCTCAGCTCAGTCACTCACACAAACCTGCTCCCTTCTCTAGACAGGGTTGTTCAAACTGATTTCATCGGAGGCCGTGGAAGTTGTGTCCCTTAGAGCACAGTTTTGAGGTGTATATATATATATATATATATATTTGGCTAAGAGATGGGGGAAAAAAAACCAAAGCAGAAAGCTATGCCACTTTACTTTCATATTCACGAGATTAACAGCTGGAATTTAATATTTTTTAAATTGCATATGTTTTTGCTTTAGAAGAGAAAAGCCCTTCCCCTCTCTAAACCTTTCCCTGCCGCTTTCCACCCACGGAACGCAATGCTCCAAATCCCCGGCGAGCCCCGGGCCGGTACCGGGGGCAGCACTCGGGATCCCTCCTGTCGGGGGCCGGGACCTCCCCGCCCCCGGGGCTCCTAATCCCTGCAAACCCCTTGCTCGGAGGGGCCGGAGCGCGGCCGGCAGCGGCGGCGTGAACCCAAAGCTGGGGGGAAATCACTCACCGTCTCTTGGCCGAGCCGAAGCCTCCGGGAGCCGCGAAGCCCCCAGCCCCGGGGGGCAAGGATGGAGGGGCGCAGGGAGGAAGGGAGGAAGGGATGCAGGGAGGAAGGGATGCAGGGCTGGAGCGCGGAGCGATGCGCGGCTCCCCCGCGTCCCCCGGCGCGGCCCCGCGCGCTCCCCGCGCACAATGTACCCGCCGGGCGGGACCGGCCGCGCGTGGGACCGCGGGGGCGGGGCCGGCCGCAACGGCCGCGCCCAATCAGCGAGCGCCGCTCCCGTGACGCGACCCTTCGCCACGCCTCCTTTGGGAGCAATGCCCAATGGGAGGGAAGGAGGGCGGCTCGTGGGCGGGGCGAGGGCGAGCCGCAGCTCCCCGCCGCTAAGGGCCGCCTTCCGCCGGGCCGGCCCTGCCGAGGTGGGGCCGCTCGGGCCGGGCCCCGCGCCGGCTGCTCGGGAGAGCTGCGGGGGAACGGCCGGCAGTGCGCTTCGGCCGCCTGTGGAGCCACTCCAGGCAGGAATCCGTCCCTCTGCCCCGGCCTTCGCCCCCGCAGTCAGCGCGCTCCGGGGTTCTGCCCGGCCGCCCCTGTCCCCCGCGTGTCCCGCAGGATGGGCACCCCACAGGGTGATCTGGCGTGGCACGCACGCAGCGCCCGCCCACGCCTGCAGCGGGACAGGGACAGTCAGCAAAACTTGGCTAAAATTCAGGCAGATTTGTGAAATCGCCGGCCTCAGCAGAATTTCAGTGCGTGGGGGATGTGAAGGTCAGCGAGCTCACCCCCGGGGTCCCTCTGCCTGCAGGGAGCCTGGGATCAGATGGACACTGGCCAGGGTCCGTGCCCCTGCGTGGGGACCACCCGTGGGTCGCTGCCGTCATCTGGAAGGAGCAGGGGGGGACATGGAAGTGCTCTCTTTAGCAACACTGCGGGCTGAACCTTGAATAAACCCCACTCCTTTAGAAACAATAACATTTTTCAAAGCAATAACATTTTCACATAACACAAGAGCAGCTGGAAACAGCAGTGCCTCTGCTCCCACACGTGTTTTCCAACCCCTGCTCCAGAGTGATGCACAGCAGGTAACTGCAGACCTGCCCTCTGGAATAATTTCACTTTGAGTGGCTATGCCCTCCCTGCAATATGTGGAACACTTCATCTACCAGAAAAAAGAAGTTGAGAGCTTTTTTGGCTACACAAATTTTGAATACACAGAGGAGGCAGGGAAGAGCTGCTCCCTATCTTCTCCCACGACCGCATTTCTCCAGGGCCCTACTCCCTATACTCCGTCCCAAATGTTCTGTAATAAGAGTCTAGAGAAAAGCTAACAGTTCTATTAAGTGTATCTCCCCAGATAATATCTGGATGGGAATACGCAGGTCCGAAGTGTGCCGAAACTCCCGTACACCCAGGGATGGACTATTGAAGGGCTGCTTCTGACCTAGTGAAGGAAATCTCTCCAATATCCCACTGAAGTAACTACAGCTGCTTGTCCTGGCTTTGCGGTGGTGCCTCCATTGAAGTGCTGCCTGCGTGACCAATTTTACGCAGCGTGGGCACGGGAGGAGGTGGAAGGTTGCTGCTGTCGAGATATATTGAAATAAAAGTTCCAATAAGTGCAAAATACAGTCCTTTCTTCTCTTCCCAGCTTGACACAGAAGGTGAGCTACAGCTGGCAGAGGCTGTGCATGGTAAATAACAAAGTACACTGAAGACGCTGAACTGTATCAAATTCCTGGGTTTTTGGATCTGTGTTGTTCCAGGTCATGGCAGTTTAACTCTTAGGGTGCTGCTGTCTTCCCAGCCACAACCACAGCTACTCTTGAGGAGGCTGAAAATTGTCAGGGAGCCTGCTAATGACTTTAATGAGCTGTTCAGGAAGACAACAGGGATTTGAGCAAGAGGTGGGTGTGGTGGCATCCTGAACACATCTGTTAAAACAACAAAAACGTGAACGACAAAATTGATTTTCCCTATTCCTGCTGTGTTCCACGCAGCTATTCCCGAGTATGAAAGAGCTGTGGAGAAAAACAAGGTCGTGTTTCTTAAATCCGAAGCACTTTCAGAGTACTACTACAAAAGCAAAATGCCATCCCAGCAAGGTGTGTGTGAACCCAGCCTGTCCCCTGCCACCTTGCAGGGAGAATTCTGGCAGCTGCCAGTCACGGGGGCCTACAAAGCTCAGGAGAGCTCCCTGCAGATCTCTACCTGAAAAGATGCTTCTCAAACAGGATGTCTGTCACTAATCTCCCACCCACCGGCTTCTGAGCTCTGTAACTCTCACTCCTCTGTCCCAGGAAACACTGCAGGAAACATCCTGTGCTGTAGCAGTGCACACATCTGCTGTTTAGATGCTCAAGCAGATGGGATTAGGATACTTGCTTTTGTTCCAAGGGAGCAGCAGAAGGCCAGATATGGCAGTGAAGGGCACACCAGACATACAGAATGGCAACTACCTTCTCACTGTGAAGGACATGCAGAGCCAGACATCTGAGAAGGCAGGGGCAGCACAATAAGGATGCTTAATAGAAAAGGAAAAAAACCTGGCAGACATTTTAAAATGTTTTTAAATCTCTCGTTAAAGAGGATTTAAGAATGAGGCGTATGTAGGGGAAAGAAGCTTAATTTATGATGAATGTTAATACCAGCTCCTTACATATGGTACTGGCCTCAAGCATCCCTGAGGGTTTTTGAGAGACTGGTGCTGTGGTTATGACTTCAGTGTATAGGGGAAGTTCTCCTGCATTATTAAACAAATCATGCCCTGCATTGGCCTGTGGTTTGATGTATATGATGCATACTTGATGTCAGCCAGCTGGGCAGACGGGATTCTGCAACTTGTTGGCATTTTGAGACTAAGTTGGAAAACTGCTGACTGAGATCCCTTCCTTCATCATGAACCATCAGAGTTAATTTTTTTTAAATTTGGAAAAAAACCCCCAAACCCAAAGTTTTATATAATAGTATTTACCCTTTGGCTATATTTGTTTAGCATAACATTAATTATGGATGGAAAATGTAAACATTTGCAAAGTTAAACATTTGATTTGACTACAGAAAACTATTCTGTTTGTTACAGAAATCAGCACTAATTGCCTGGTTCCCATTAAATCTTCACTTTGCCAAAAATGGAGAGTCAAAAGGTTTACCCTAGCCAGAATTCACTAGCTGGATTTACCCATTTAGACAATAGATCTAGCTCCTGGAGGTAGCTAAGTAGGTGACATTCACAGAAGTACCAGGAGGGATAAAATCTGGCCAGCAAACCATGTTGAGTTCTTCGCATGTATTTCTGTTTTTCCCTGAACATTCCCATCCTACAACACCCCACTATCCAATGGGTTAAATAATAAAATTAGTGTTTTCTCCTCTAGGCCACCGTCTGCAGCCCATCACAGGTCATGCCACCACCAGCTAATGGCTGCTAAGTGGTCTGTGTGAAATTAGTTTAGTGGGTCTCCAGCCAGAAGCCAGTTGACAGATGCCCAAAAATCAGTACTCCAATTGGCCTCCCTGTTGGCAGTGGCAGCAGGTTGGTCAAGGCCATGCAAATCCAGCGTTTCCCCAAGGCCAGGAGCACTGACAAGGTTGCTTGTGAACACGTTCCTCTCTTGAGTGCCAAAAGTCTCTAGGGAAGGTCAGAGCACGATGCTGAGTGCCAGTGCCTGAGGACCTTGCTATCACCCCGAATTCAGCTCTCCAAGGAGCTGGTGGTAGCAAAGGCAGGAAATGCTGCTGAAGGAGAGGGTGCAAAGTGGCAGTGGGAGTCTTGATGGAAGGTTTCACCCTTTGGTGCACAGGAGGGCAAGCTGCAGAGCTGCCAGTCAGACTAAACCAATTTCACATTCCCTGCAGTAACAATATAAATCCAATCTCCCTTCCTCTCCGCCTTTTCCTCCTGATGCCAAATTTAAACAACCTTACTTTTTTGGCAGCAGGAAACTTCACAATTAAATATAGAAGCCGAGCACACTTTGGGATGGAACTTGCAGCCAGGGAACAACAGATGGCATTGTTTGCTGGGCTGGAAAGGCTGCATCTGCTCCTAGAAGAAATGCTAATCGGAGCTTAATTAGGCATTCCGAGGGAACCGTATCCCATCCCCAGGACAATGGCCATGTGTACATGATCCTGAAAAACACAGGGAAGAAGATACAAAATCATCAAAAATCCTCACTGAACCCAGTCCAAATTTGGCGCATAATGTGGTAGGGTAACCCGGAGACTTTCCCGGTGCTGAAATCTATCCAAGGCACTCAAAATAAAAATGTAGTTGTCAAAGACTTAACTTTATTTCGTTTGCAAGTGGTCAGTGATTTTGTTTTCCGTTTCAAAGCAAATAATTCCAGCCTAACAATGGAATCAGATCCTGCCCTGGCTGCTCTCTGACTCGCTGAGGTGTGGCAAGATTAAAGGGTAGCTGAGATCTTATAGCAAGTACTGTAAATGGGGAGAGAAAGATCGATAACACACACCTTGCCCCGGATAACTGATCCCTCTGTAGAAACACAAAGGAAGTAAAGAAGAGGATGGTGGAAAATGTCCCTCAGTTCATTCCAGCTGGGTGTTCAAGCACAAAAGGAGCCCCATGATGTGCTGTGCCTGTGCATGTAAGGACATTGTTCCTCCTTCCCTCCCTCAGCCCTGCCAGCTTTCCCCAGGGGTGCAGGCAGGCAGGCAGAGCTCTGTGCCCTTACTGCAGCGTCCTCTCTCTGGGGTACCAAAGCACCACCTCAGTCTGGAGCTGGCAGAGCTGTTTGCCAAACCAGACTGCCGAGCATTTCACCAGGAGACTGGCCCCAGCTGCCAATTTTGCCAGCACTGCAGAGATCTCCGTTGTGCTGAGGTTTTGCTTTCAAGCCCCCGTCTTGTTTTAATGTCCTCTTTCTCCCCTGCCTGGTTCAACGCTGCTCATCTGACCAATGTGGTCTAGTGGAAGATATCCCTGCTCATTGCAGGGTGTGCTGGACTGGGTGATCTTCAAAAGTCCCTTCCAACCCAAGCTATTCCATGTTTCTCTGCCCTGACATGTGCCTGGGGCTGCTCTGTGTGCCTGGGCACTCCGTACCACTTCAGATGCCCGGGACAATGTGCACCTCGTGGGCAGTGCCAGTGGGGACCCCTGTTTCGCTGGTGGCATGCCCTCCTTCCAAAAGCTCTGGAAAGATTCCACATGGGAGAAACAACACCCAGGTCCTTTACACCTAAAAAGTGTTGATAAACAGGGATCATTGCTGATTCCAAACAATGCTCTCCAAACACTGCCAGAAAATCGACGGAGATTAAAGGAATTTTGGAACAAGTGACTTAGAGCTGCAGTAAAGGAAAGAGTTTTCTTGGCACTGAGGCAACTTTCAGCAGCTCCAGAGTGGTGAAGAGAAACATAACAGTATCCTAAACCATATCTGCCTTCAGCACCATTCTGCTTCAGAGGGATGTCAAATCCTGGTCTGTCACAAACCTCAGGGCAATTAGAAGTAAAAATGGTCCTCCTGATAAAGGACATAGCTGCAGATGATGAAACTGAAGGCCTTGATCACCCTTATTCCAGAGATTGCTGTGCCCCATCCACCCACCACCAGTTTTGTGCCCCTGGCTTGTCTGTCTGGCTCTGAGTGTGCTCTGTATCCCATTAAACATCATGACCCCCATCATGTCTCTTTGAGAGAAACCTTGGAGATTTGCTGACTGTCTGTATCTCACTGACAGCAGATTTATTTTCACTTCTGCAGTGATGTAAGTGGTGGCTGTACCCTTGTGCATGCTGACCTGCAGCTGGGCTGCTCCCGAGCACTGGATCTCCATGGTGTGTGGTGGGGCAGGCACTGGGAGCAGGTTTTGGAGAAAGGCACCCACTGAAGGTGTCCAAAGTCACAGAAATCAGGGAAGGTCAAGTGCAGAGGTGTTGCTGTCTTTTGGAGATGGCCCAAGCCAGGTGGCTGTCCTAGCAGTGGGCTGTATGAGTCAGGTTTTCCTGTGCAATGCCGGCGGATGGATGGGTTGCCCTGTTCTCTTCAGAGGCAGTCCAAGGAACCATTCTCCAGCATTACCTTCCTGCGGTGAAGGATGAAATGTCCAAGGTGTCAGAGTTGCCATCCTCCTGCTGTCCTTTGCCCGTGGACTGGTAGGACTGGGACACCCAGCAGCCTGGTTGAAGGAGAGATGTCCTCACACCATGAGATTGTGCTCAATGGGGCCATGCTACCTTGGACTCAGCTGACTCCAGAGTACTGAAGCTCAAGGACATGACAAATGGCAAATGCCACAAGGTCTCAGCTCTCTGAGGACAGCTGGAGAGCTGGTCCCAGCTCAGCCACACGTATCAGCACATGGGGCTCCAAGCAGGGCTGCTGCTGACCCGTGTGAAGCTCTCCAGTGATCACGGTCCGAGAGCAGACACAGACTTTGGCCGCCTGCCTGGAGTTTAAATGTCTGTGTTTTAGACCCAGACTTCCTTCTGAGCAGTTCCAGAGGGAAAAGAAAAAAACCCAAAAGTGCTTCTAAAGCTCCAATTTATCCATCAATGGCCAGTTTTCTGCAATGCCTTGAATCTGAGAAAGGCGGAGAGGAAGTGTGACCGGGGAGCACAACAGGCCTTTTGGCTGCCCTCTTTGGCTTGGGGGTATTGAGGGGAGCCAGGGGACTCCAGAGGAAGCAGAAAGTGGCTCCAGCTGGGCAGGGGTCCTGACAGCATCGAGTGAGGAGGAGGGAGAGGACAGACAGCCTTGCTGTGACTCAGCCCCAGCACTGCGTCAGTGCCTCCTACTCGTTCCCAGGATTTGAAGTCTGTGTCCCTGGGCTGTCCACCTCCATGAGCCCAAACTCCTTCGTTTTGGCAGGGGCAGGTACAGGAAATGAAAAGGTGATCCCAGGAGGCCCTCATCACACCCCTTCCCAGCAGGGTAGCATCTGAATTGTTTTATTGAAAATGGGATCATTTATTCTACATGTTAAACAGGGCAAGAAGCTCAGTGACTCCAAACTGGCCTTATCTGAGAACTGGTTTCAAAATCTGGCCAGCAGTGCCAAGGCTCAGCACCTGGGGCTTCTGGAGTAGGATTTCTTGTCCTCAGAGAAAGGATTACCAGAGGAAGCATATAGTGGGGAAAAAAAGAAGGAAAAAAAAAGAAAAAAAAAGAGAGACAATTAACTATTGCTGTAGAGTCCTCTAGTGGTGAACATTCATTTCACAGACCGCCCAAGTGTGCACCCAAGTGAACTCAACTTCCCATTACTATTTATTTTCTATTTACATAAAAATGCATATACAAAAAATGTCAGTTGCCAAATTCCGAAGTATTTTAACCATTTATGAACAGTGTCAAAGGCAATGATCCAAAATAAAACAACTAATCTTCCCCACCATCCCTCAGTGGCTCCCTTCCGAATAGCATCTCCCATCCAAGGTTATATGATATTCCTCCAGATGGGTGGTTTGAAACTCTTTATGCTTAAAAAAATTCCAGATCTTGCCTGCTCAGTTTCTGTTTTTGCTGCTGCTGAGAGAAATGACTGAATAGAGAGAGCCTGCAGAACTGAATTGCTGCCACATGCATACCAAACACTTGCCATTTTCAATTCCAGATAAAAACTGGATGGTGGTGCAGCATTATTGTGCTGAAGAGCAGAGGCCAGCTCAGTCTCCAGCAGCCACAGCAGTGGGTTTAGGTGAGAAGCTGAGCTTAGAGGCGATTTCAAACCCAAGTAATTTAAAGTATCCCTCACGTTACCCTTTTCTGTCTCCTTCCTCCCACGTTGTCCCAAGCCTGCCTTATTTCTGTTCCTGGGCTCTGTCAGTCAAAGGACACAGCCTTGTGCAAAATCCGTGCCCACTGTTGAGTAAAATGGTGTTTGCAGCAATTTGAATATGAGATAGAGGAGAAAAAAGCTATTGCCTGCTGTGAACTCCCTCTGCTCAAGGGAAAAGCATGACCCTTGGCAGGAATTCCCCTTCCTAATGAGCATGTCCATAATCTGCTCTCTTCTTCAGGCCTGGGTCTTCTCAAACGTATTCCAATTTCTGCTTCATAACCGAGGAAGAAACCTCACAAAGATTTAAGACTTCATTACAAAATATAGTCTCACATGCTGCAACCAAATAATTGGACACTGTTTCTTTCCTAAGAGTCTTTTCTCTTCTCCCTGTGAATAATCACCTGCCAATATTGCCCTTTGAATTCCAGTTTCTGCATTGGAATAGCTGTATTAACACCTGCTGAAGACAACCTGCTAGTCATTGACAGGCTGTGTAATTTAAGAAGCATCAAAAATACTAAGAAAAAAAGGATCATAAAATTATAAGCAGACTGGAGGATGCTGTCTCTTAAAATGCTACTACACCTATGTTAACACATAATTCAGAGGACTGAAGCTTTAAGAATTTTTTTTTTTTTTAAGTATTTACCCTGTTCAATATTTTCCCTGTATTTGAACACACAGAAATAATACAGCCCTCAAGTCACACAATAATTTGGGCTGGAGCAGACCACAGGCAGTCATCTGGCCCAACACTCAGCTAAGCACAAGCCCAGCTAGACCAGCTTGCTCAGGGGCTTGTCCAGCTGAGCTTTGAATGTCTCTCAGGCTGGAGACTCCTCCACCTGTCTGGCCCTCGTATGTGATACAGCAGCACATATTCAAGTAATTCATGTCATGTTTTGTCTTTCTGTGCAGTCAGGCTCTGTGGTCTGGTTGTGGAGCTTTTCTTGCTGAAAGCTGCAGTACTTGGTATTTGAATTTACAGGTCCGTTCCCACTGATTTACTTTAATTATTTTTCTTCAGGCCTGACATCCCACCACTAAGCGCAGACACCTCCTTGAATACTTCTGCTGAGAAGTAAAGCCTTAAGCTTATCTCTGCCAAACCCTCAGCAGGGTCCTGATGCTCGCTGGTGTCACTGTTAATTAGGCTGATTTCAGAAGTGCTCACTGCAAACTTAAACTGAGCTGCCAGCCCCATATCAGTCCTGCCTGCCTGCATTAGTTCTTATATCGCCTCATGTCCAAATCAATAATATTATGTACCAGTAAATATTAAGGGTTTCATAAGTCTGAAGTAACAGAGATTTAGAGTGTTGTTTCAGCTACAGAAATGAGCCCCTGGGGTCTGTTGTTTAGCTGTTGATTTTTCTGTGTCCCAAAGGAGAGTTTCAAAGCATTTTCGAAGTGCTTTTCGCAAGGGGATTAACAAACAGACCATTGCCAGGGCCCTGGGAGAGCAGACATTGTTGCATCCAAGTGGGAAAGTTTTCTTTTGTTCTCCTTCCCCTGTTTTCTCCACGCCAGTGAAAATCGTGAAGAAAATGAAGTACCATTTTCATGCAAGTCTTTAACTTATGATGAATGTCAGTGACAGCCAGACAGACCATTTTCAGCTACTGACTCCAAACTCCATTATTTGTTTTTATGTAGTTAAAATTTCATTTTTTAAAATAGATTTCCAACAAAATCTGTTACATGCATTTTAACTTTTTTCACTGTAAAACCATTTTCCATCCAAAAATTGTTCACTGTGAAATTCTAACTGGGATAATTTATTTATCTTTACAGCTATGAGGATTAAGTTTCAGGAAAGTGACTCAGATACCAGGTAACCGACATGCCAGAACAATTAGACTTGATGAGAAGCTCTGGGCTAACAAAATTTTTTAGATAAACGAGATGGTAATTCTGAATTCCAGGATGAAATTAAACTTCTGACACCCAGAGCAAATCCCTTCTACACTCCAGGGAGAGAGACACTGAAATCTGCTTCCCTGAGTGCTGGATTTAAGGTGAACAGTATTGGTTATTTCCTCAAGCTTCAGCCTTACTTTCCCTTCTCACAGGACACCAGGAAACCCAAGGAATGTGAATGAAAACCCCTGTTCACACACAAAGGGGAGACAGATCTACTCTGTCTTTTTTAATGAGTTTTTAGAAGCAGATGGGAAGTGTCTGGCTTTTAGAACAGGGCCCAAGCACCTTCTTTCAGAGGTATTTTAACACTAATTCTTGCTGCCTGTTTAATTTTGACTCTCTGTGTCTTGTTCAGACTACCAAATTAAGAACCTTTGCAAATGCAAGGAATCCCATTGCCATCAGTAAAACAGAAGTTTTACTTGAACAAAAAGCAAGGATTAGATCTTTCAAATGGAGGAGGCCTTGTGGTGTGTTGTCTACCTGGCTGGTATCTTTAAATCAGAGTGATTTGCTCCCAAAATCTCTGTGATCCCAGGGGCAATGCAGAATTATATGACAGCCCTAGCTCAGGGGGCCCTTATTCCAGGTGACTTGTTAGATGCTTTCATACTAAATTAGATAAACAATCTAATTTAATATGAAACCAAAGGAATCCGAAGAGGGATTTGGTGGCTCAGAGGGAGCACCGTGCCTTCTGCTCTATGTCTACAGATCTTCTCACCTGTTCTTAACTCCCTGGAAGCACTGTGGTGTGGAGATGCTCTGCCAGAATCAGCAAAACAGAGGCTTTGTTATCTTTGGAAATCACAAGATCACACGCCTGGTCCCTTTACAGCCCAGAATTTTTTAGTGGAAACGTGTCCACACATCTGCAATTCATACAAACCACGAAAACTGTTTCTGATGCCTCGCTGTAATTGCAACCCCCCTGCTTTCCATGAGGAGATCCTAAGATGGCTCCTGAGGGATGGGAGAGAGGGTGTGTGGGGCATTGGTCAGAAACACATGGGCCCTGACCAGTGACACATTGAGGAAGGAGGGACGGGGGGACAGCTGTGGTGGCAGCTGGAGAGGGAAGCCTGGTCCTTGTCCCCTAATCACTGCGGGGTACCCAGGGAGCTGTGGAAGTGTTCAGAGGATGCTGCAGCCAAGCATGGACCTCTGCATCCCACATTCGCATGACCTGAGGTGCTGGCTGAAGGCTTGGAAGCTCAGGCATCTCCAGACTTTGCTCCATATTAATTACCTGCTATGTGCTTCCCGTGTAATTAAAAGCCAGAGCAAGTCTTCCCCTCCTCGGTGCAGTGGCACCACTCCACTGTTGTAAACACACTTGAGATTGGAGCCAGGCCTTTTGCTGGCTGAACTTCCTGCTTTTATTTCATGTTAAATGCTACTTGCAGATACTACCTGTGCTGTGCAGGGGCCAAGGGGTTCATATTAATTAAGTGTTGCTATGGAAACAGCACATCAAGCAGAGGATGGTGTTTTTAGGGGAGGGAGGGAAGGAGCCGCTTATAACAGAAAGGTCCGTGGCTGATTTGAAGGGACAAGGGTTTGCAGAATCGTGTTTTTGTAAAGTTACCAGAGCCTGGGAAAGTCTCTTGGGTTCCTGTGTCCTTTTCCTTCCTATGGCTGATAATTCCTGACTGCATCAATCCTCTCCTCTGAGCCCTGTGAGAAACCCCAGTTTGCTGGGAGATCAAATAGTCTTGTCTTCCCCTTGAAATGTTTCCTAATTCACAGCCCAAACAACAGAGAACCAGCTCTGAACAAGTACAATCATGGTATTACAGCTGGACACCTGAGAAGCCAGAAACTAGAGCTCTGTCCCTGGTGAAAAATGGGAGGTTTGACCCTTTGCAAGGGAGCATAGTCAGACTAATCTGGGTAGATATCCCTGAAGTCCTGCCTGGGTTATGCAAAGAGCTGGTTTAAGCCATTTTTATATGTGTTGCTTTTCCTGCTTCTCTGAACACAGCAACAGCTAAGACATCTGGCTTTGTCAGCTCAGGAATAGAAGTAATTGCAGTACGTTTTATATAACTGAAGAACCACTTTTACAGGCCAATTTTGAGGTAATATATAGATCTTGATGGCTTATTTGGAATAAGCCCTTGAATCAATCTGTGGTTTATCAAATTGGAGCTATGAAACACAGAGGAGCAGTCATCCAAAGTACACATGGATGAAACCTTTCCAGGTTGCCTTCCATATATTTAAACTGAGATGTTTCAGGGTCATCAGGTGCTTAGATCATTTCAAGATCTAGATATCCTTCTTCTTTGAGAATTTCGTGGAGAAAGGAAAGCATCTGCGTAGCCACTTTGAACCTGCTGTCTAGAAAATGTTTCCCTTCCACACAGCAAGCCTTAAATCTGCCCCCACTTGTGCTCAGATTAAAGAAAAAAAAAGGAACTGGAGTGCATTTGGGATTGAAGCACGGCACCGAGTTCCCTTTCGTGCAGCCCAGGAGTAAATGGGGGGAGCTGCAGAGAGCAGGTGGATAATAGGTCTTTGCACACATAAGCCTGCTCTGTCTTTGCAATCCAACCAGATGTTTTTGAGTATGTGTGACACCCCAAGTGAGATCAAAACTCTGTGCATAGTAAGGAACATTTCCTTCCCTGAAAGACATGTTATCTGAAGAGGCACAAAAGACAAAAGGGTAAGAGAAAAAAGTATTATGGTAGTGTGTTCCCTGTTTCACAGATGGAACTGTTCAGGAACTGAATTTAGCTAGGTTCCGTAAGGTTTTGCAGGGCTGAGTTCTGTATAATGGCTCTGAGCCAACATCTCAGGTCAGGAATGAAATCTTCCAGACAGCTTTGATTTCTGTTATTTTGTCAGGCTGCAGTCAAATTCTCTCCCAAATACTTCCCCAAACCTATACCCCTCATTTTCATCTAGCTCCAATAGAGATCCATCCTTTGAATGATCCCTGACCTGAGTAGCTGCTGCTGAGAGGGGCAATATCTAATTAGGGTGTATACTTAAGAGATAAACACATCTCATAATCATGTCATCCATTTATCCATCCATCCATCCATCCATTCATCCATCCATCCATCCAACCATCCATCCAGTTTTATCTCCCCTCCTCAAATCTGGATGCAGATCAGCCATGCCACCTGCTTATCAATTAAGGAAGAACAGATTCATGGTCTGATAAATTTAGCAAGTACCATGTAAGCTCTAATTGGTGGACATGATCCACTTGCCTTGCATTAATAATTCCAAAAGGTTCTGCTGATCTTATCACACACTGTGTCCTCTTTGTGTTTTAATCATCCCCACCCCCATTGCACTGAAATTTTCTGCTGTGACAAGCCCAGCTCTGAAGCAAGCACGTCACTGCTTTCATTGACACTAAAAAATCCTGTCTTGTTAATAGTATAAATGGACTAGGGGCTTTGCCTTCCAGCTTAATTCAAGAGCGCTATCGGCATGAGTGGGTTATAAAAGCTCTTTTTCAAGATAAAAGACAGTTCCTCACTAGAATAAAAAAAAAAAGCTCAAACATCTTTATGACATCCCAGTGCAAAAAACAATTGAAAAGGATTGTCATAAAAGCAAGCATGTCAGTTGTGAACTTTACTGAATTGAGTCTAATGCAAAATTCATGCCGAGGTGTCACAAGTGAAAGGCAGTTTATTAATCCAACTTATCTGGAGCTGGTAGGCAGCAGTCATGGTAAATTAAGATCGTATGAATATTCCCCAGGCTCATTTGGGTTCCTATTCAGGACCCCTTTTGTGAGTGCAGTGGGGGCAAAAGGGTCTTTTGGACCTGAAGCAGCCTTCTCTTGCTCTCCCTCCAACATATCTTTTCATACTTGTCACACAGTGGGTGCATTGGGGCTAAGTGAAGCATGATGTCTTTGCCATCTGACTGATCAGAATGCAATGCCAAGCTCACCGTGTCATGCTGCTTTATTCCAGCCATGCATTTGAAAGCATTTTATTTCTCCATTACGTTTTGTGCGTTCCCAGGCTAACTTTCCCTATTGGGAATGAGCTGCAGGGAGGATGGGGTTCTTAGACTCCTTTTTCACATGCTTCCCTGATTTTGCAATGTCTTATTTTCCCCACACAGAATGGCAAACGGTCTCATAGCTGGTGTGTATGGAAGAATTGCTCCAATGAATGTCTGTCTGCTGGGAAAGCATCAGGGCACCTACAGAAAGAACAGAGTGGGCTTGTTCAGCACAACAGCCTTTCAGAGGAAACCACAAACACCCTGAAGCAGCAGTGGCGTGGGACCAATGCCTTCCAAAAGGATGAAGGAAGGAGGAATTCAAATGGTGTGAATTAAAAATGGAGCAGGCTTGCAAGCTGTCTCCATTGTCTCCTGGCGCTCTTGGGCAGAAAAAGTAGATGATGATGAGATTGACGGGTCTAGCCAGGAAAATGGACCCCCTAGTGCTGGCAAATTACATCAAAACCCTTAGAAGAGGGACGAAATCCACCTCCTTGCAGGTTTAAGCTAACAGCAGGGCTGGGATTTCCCCAGAATCGTGGGAAGTAGGAGGGCTCTAAGTGTGGCTGGCTAAGACGTATGAGGTCAAATTTAGTCCTACAAGAAGCCAGACCAGTGCTTCTTATCTCTCACTGGACTGAAGCAGCTGACTGAGGAGCTCAAGCTGGCCAGGGGCAACTGCAAGTAGGAGAGAGGATGAAGGCTGTGGAGTTCCTGGGAGGTGAAGGAGTTAGAGTGGATGTGCACTGGAGAGGGCTGGGTTACAGCAGGAGAGCCAAGCAGAGATGTGGTTTACTGAGCTCCTGAGGGTCTGAAAAAGCTTTTGCAAAGGAAAGACCTTATTGAAACCTAAGAGGGGAAGAACCTGGAACAAAGAAAAGGCCTCTGGAGCTGATATTGCTGGAAGATGACCTGGATCTATTAAAAAGATGTTAAAGTTGATCCCTTTCTGTCATGTTTATGGATGTTACCCAGAGTGGCTTTTATCAGATGCGCATTTGGCTCAGCACTGAAGGATAATTGCAGCTAAATAGTCTATAAAATGAGATCTACAAATGCTATAGATTGTGAGCTGCCCAAATCCTGTCCCCATTTACATCCATGAGGTTTCTCTAATATCCGTGATGGCAGAATTTGCTTGGGATGTTATGGAGGGTAGACAGGAACACATTGCATGATAACGACAGTGACCTGCTTTGTGTCAGCTGTTCCAATGACTCATTTCATGGTTTTCGGAATGCCACTTAACTTTTCTGTGCTGTGATTTACTCAGCTCTGCTTATTCATGTTGACCTGTCTTACATGAGGAGATTGCTCTAGAATTCCTTGGACCCTGTTGAATGGAGGGTTTTGCAAACTGCAGTGCACAGACAATTGCAGCTGGGAGCAAAAAAGGAGCAAAATGTACTCTGAAATGTGCCACTAAATGATTTTTCTCACCTTTACTTGCTGAAGCCACTGAAGTGTGACACCCAGTAGAAGAGAAAAATACTGTCAAGTTGGTCTTCCTCAGCCCCAGTCATGCAAAGATTTAGGATTTATTTCTGTAATTGTGTGAAAATCTAAAATAGGAATGCTTTTTTTTTTTTTTTCAGGATGGAGATCTTACACTTCACATTAAGGACTGTCTTGAAGTGTGCTGGCACAACGAGACCTTGAGGCTGAACTCCAAGGAACAGCAGATGTGATGTGTCCGCAGTTTCTGGGAGATTGAGGTACCTTTATCCTGAAGACACGCAGCACCTTCACCTGCCTGAACTCCAAGAGGACTGTTACTTGTCTGCTCTAATCCCTGCGCTCTGGATAGCTGATGGAGCAGGAGACAGACACACGGATGGGGCTCTGAGGATGCGGAGTTTGTCGGTCGGTGCTGTTCCGGCTGCGGTGGCAGCAGCGGCGTTCCCGGCGCTCCGAGCATCCCGCTGGCTCGGCGGGTGCCTCGGGCTGTCCGTGTCCCGGCTCCATGGATCAGTCCCCACAAGGTGGCACCCGCCGCCAGCGCATCCCTGTGTCCTGGCAGGCGGCGGGATCGGCACCCAGCTCCGCTCCTGCCAGCGTCGGGAGCCTCGCAGTCACGGAAGCACAGCGTATCCTCCTCCCGAAGGGACACGCAGGATCGTGGAGTCCAGCTCCCGGCCCTGCACAGGACCACCCAAAATCCCACCGTGTGCCTGAGAGCGTTGTCCAAATGCTGCGTGAGCTCTGTCAGGCTTGGAGCTGTGAGCGCTCCCCTGGGGAGCCTGCTCAGTGCCCGACCACCCTCTGGGTGAAGAACCTTTTCCCAGTACCCATCCTAAGCCTCCCCTGGCCCAGCTCCAGCCGTTCCCTCGGGTCCTGTCGCTGGTCACAGAGAGCAGAGGTCGGAGCTGCCCCTCCTGAGGAAGCTGCAGCCCGCGGGNGGGAGCTCTGAGTCTCCCCCAGGCTGAACAACCGAGTGCCCTCAGCCACTTCCCCTCCACATCCTCCACCATCTTCATAGCCCTCCTTTGAACATTCTCTGATAGCTTTACAGCCTTCTTTTGCTCTGGCACCCCAAAGGAGCCAGGAGGATGGAAAAGCAGTACCCGTTTGCCATAGGGGAGCCTCCTGGGGAGCTGCCTCAAGTTTCAGTGGACATACCTCTAAAATCTACATTTTTCTCTGAAACAGAGATGACAACAGGGCCCCTCTATGGAGACTGGGATTTCACTCTCCTTCTCACTGTGCACATTTTTGCTGCTAGGAAAATTCTCCCAAATAAAGGGAAGGAACTGAAGTAGGAATCTCTGCTTACTCCAGCTGTCAGACTGGCCCCTCCTGGCAAAGGCATCGTGGAATCAGTGCAGTTGCCTGAAGCTGCAACACTCCTCAGTCCTTTGGAAACCTCTGGTTGGGTTGAAGTGCATCAAAACATTTCTGAAATAGGAGCATTTTAGATCTTGTAGTGCAGAAGTTGTGATTTCAGCATTTCTCTGTAGACTGTGATTTGAGAATCACTTTCCAGTGGAGGAATTGGCCACATAAATAAGAAAAACACATGATAATTTAGGTGGCAAGCTTAATTACATGATTATTTTCACTCCTGTAAATATGTATAACCTACAGTGGAATATTCAATAAAATTATAGCTTGGGCACTGAAGAGATTTCCTTATCACTAAAAATATGCACTAACTGTTCTTAAAGAAAGGTTTAGTAAATTGCCTCTAAAGTACAGGAAATTGGCTTAGCTCCTTCTGTGGAATATTTGTCTTAAGAAGCACGTCATGGGCAGCAGGACTAAAAAGAGTCACTAAGGTCTGAAGCACATGAACTCCTGCAGCAGCAATATTACCAGCCCCTCTAAGAGAACTTACGGGACCTAATTTTGCTACAGATTCTCTGGAGGATTATCAAGAAATTGCTTTATGAGTTGAAATACCCATGCTATTATACTTATAATTTGATACTACAACACTAGATCGCAGTCACTTGTGTTTCTGCAAATCATAGTCTCTATTCTATCTCTAGTATTTTTTCATTGTCTGCAATAAAATACTCTGAAGAAGACATAGAGACCAGGATAAATTTTGCTAGTGGTACAGCATAATGGGGTGAGATGTTTCAGGACATCCGTTCTAGAATGTAATAGCAGAAATATGTTATGAACTTGATTTTTCTCTCATGATAATTGTGACTTTACAGACGTCTCAGTGGTTGAATTATTTTAAAATGTTGTATGAGAGAATTCAGGCTGCTTATAGCCAAGATGGAAGCATCCAAAAATTATTTACTGTTTGGTGATCTAGATACAAATAACTTGGTCTCTCAGAATGATTGTTTTCCATGAGTTGGGCAGCTTCTCCCCAGATTATCCATATTTGCATGCATATGCATTTACCTTATTAAGCTGAATTGACAAGCCAACACCTGCTCAGATGCAATAGCCAGAATAATTTCTTAGTCCTCTACCTGATATATTTTGTTCCACAATGCCTTTAGTCAGGCTGGAGGATAACAGTGCCATGAGGAAAACATGTGTTTTTATCACAGAGATGCAGGACAAACAGAATTCTCGCGTCCTTATTTTCCTCCAGCAGCTTCCAGCACTAGCTGTACTCCATGAAGAACTCACAAATCAGCCAGACTTCTTGTAGAAGAGCATCTGAGTTGGCATATCCCTCCCAGGTTATTAAATAAGAGCTACACTGTATTGTCTTTGCCTCTTGTTTGAGTTGCAGACAGATGAGGTAGTGCCTGAACGCTTCCTACAGGAGATATTTAAAGTCAGAGAACTTTTCTCATTGTACTTTTCCTCTGCCTCCTTAATCGAACATCACATTCTAGTTAATGTGCAGTTTCCAAGGCAAACTCAGTTTTGATCAAGTTGTGCTAACTTTGAAAAGCTGACTGACTCCAGCTTAAAATGGATGCACTGAAAGCAGGATGAAAGGCCTTTTTTATCAGTGTTGAAGGAAGTAGTTCAAAAGCAGAGATGGTTTCTTTCTGAAGACAAAGAAGCTCTTTCTCACCCACCTCGTGCCATGAAAGGGATCCTTTGCAACTAACTGCCCATCAGAGAAGAATTTGATGAACTGGAGATGAAGTGACAGTGTATTGGGAATTTTATTACTATAGCTGGAGTAAAGGAAATTCATTGTAAGAGAATGCCCCCTCATGCCCCACAAGTGTCCCCTTGCTTCAGTCCTTTTTGATTTGTCTTTTTCTTCCCCTCTTTGGGTGTCAATCAGTGTTTCCCCTTTCTGGCTGAAGTACTGGTGTTGTCCTTATCATCTCCTACTGTGAATAACCCTGGACAGGGATGGGAAAGGAGAGAGAAGTATAGTGACAGAAATTCTATCAGCTGTTGAAGCAACCAGGATTAGAGTCTTAATTTGGAGACACAAACCTTTTGCATGGATGAGGCAATTATTGGTGGAATAGAGCTTTGTAGAAGGCTGAATCCCCAGTGACTTGATTCCCATCAGTTCCTAAATGAATATTTAATTGTTGCCTGTTAAGATGCTCGTTATCTGTAAAGCAGACAAAACTACTGTTGCTGGGATTGCCAGCTGGTGAAATTGGTGACATGTTAGATTAGGGCATTGGACCATGACTATGCTGGAGTGGTCTGGTAGATTATACAAATTCAGCAGAACACTTTGGCTTTGCTGACATCCACAAGATATGGATGCTTAAACCAATGGGACTGTAAGAGACTGATTTAAATTCCTGCTCATCCTGCCAGGGAGAAGATACCCTTAAAATTTACAAGGTTTTTCAAAACGGGCATTGAAGACAATCAAATTTCTGGGGTCCCTCTTTGGGTTAGATTTCCCTTTCTACATTAATCTTAGAGAGATAACTTCATTCCTCAACCAGTGTCTTACAAAAGATTTCTTTGCTTAAAAAGCTTAAAAATTGGGAAGAGACAACACAGGCACACAAACACGCACAGAGCAGCACATGAGCTTATGAAGTATTATTTAAATAGTAAAAGGCAATATCACACTAAAATTGCCAGAAATATAGCCTCCATATGATTTGATAATGAGGAAAATTAACCACTGGAACGACCTAGCAAGGGAAGCTGTAGTTTCTTCACCTGAAAATCTCTTCAGTTCCCCGACCAGATGCCTGGACAGTTTTGACAGGCACAAATTCTCATAGCCAACAGAAATACAAGGGCTGAATTCAATGATCTGCAATCTACAGGAGCTTAGGCAGTGATACTTTCTGTTTTCAGTTAAGGCTCTAGGGATCTTCCTCTTTCCTAATTTTATATCTGATATAGATCAAATGGCACTGAGGAACCTATTTAAAAGGAGCACACATGACCTTGAACAATCAGGTGCAAGGGTTACTGGGATCAAAGCAAAGAGCAAATTCCTCCCTTATTTTGGGTGCTGATCTAAGACTGAAGGGCAGCAGGCTCTGAGATACAGATAACAAAGCTCAATAGCAAAGGCAGGAAGGAATAGGTACAGCGTCCTTCCACTGCTCTTTTTAGCTAGAGGCAATGCAAGCAAAATCATCTCCTGCTACTTGATCTGAATTTGCATAATATCAGATTGTATCCATTTACCAGCTTGATATACTTCACCCCTCCAATACATTTATTTAATGTATTTAATTCCTTTTGATGCGTGAACAGTGAAAAAGCATCCTGATATGAGTTCTAAGTGCTATGTCAATTATTTAAAATTGCACCCAGGCTGCACCGTAATCAGCTTATCCCACCTTACAGCAACAGCATGTTATTAAAGATAACCATCACTTTGCTTCTCTTCAGTCCCCTTCCTGCTCTTCAAAGAGCCGAGGGAGTCCAGGTGCTGGCTATAGTGCCCAAGGCATTAGTAGCCCTAGCAATTTTTGACCAAAGCCAGGAGGGTTTTAAGGGGTTCAGGGTTTCTGTGAAGAATAAACCATCCCTTTTTACAGGGCTGAGGGATGACAAGCATCTGTGTCACAGCCAACTCTAGCTAAAACAAATTACCATGGGAAGGAAGGTGTTTTTCCAGAGGATGTGAAGATCAGAAACTGAATCTTTGCCTCCTGTAAATATTCTCCTTCACCTCAGGCCAGCTGCTACCGTGTATTGTTGGTGAGGGACTGGCTCAGAGGATGGAAAGCAGAAACCAGTCTGAAGATGCTTCTTCCCCCAGTTCCTGTCCATGCTCTGGCCACGTTCTGCATCCTTTGGGAGCCTTCCAGTGGCTTTTTTGTTCCCATGTATCATCTGGCTGAAGCATCTTACCACCCCCTTGAAATCCTGCCCACACCACCCCTCCTACACACCCCCTTTGATTCCAGCTGCAGATGGGAACGAGAGGGGAAAAGGGCAAAATCGTGGTGGGGAGGAGGTGGAGATCAGAGACACAGATGAAACAAAAGGTCTAATTACGTGTGCCCTCTCCTCTGGAGCTACAGCCCGGGTTTTGTTATGCACATGGATGTGCAATGGCTTCCAAGTTTATAAAAGGAGAATATGCTCTCCCAGCCAGTGCTGGGGAAGAACTCTTGCCATCCCCTAACCTGATAAGATGGTTAATGGCAGCATCTGCTACACTCACACACTTCTGCTTATTAATTAAAAATACATAGGGCTTCAATTTGAAGTTAAAGTGACACGTTTAATAGTATCTTTCAGAGCTCGTTAATGCTCGGTGAGGACTTGATAGTCACAATAAGTTTGCATAATAAAAATTTTGGTCCTGATGTTAAAGTACTACACATTATGCAACATGAATACAGATGAGGAAAAGAGGAAACCTCTGAATAATGTGTTCCTCTGTCTTCCCAGAGCAGCAGCAGAGGCGTTAGTCGGGGGCACTTCATCTCCAATCTGTGCAAAGGCAGCAGCAGCATTTATTTCTGCCACGGGTTATCTGTGCACCCAAGTATCTGCATAACTTGATAGAGAGGGCAAAAGTGTAGGGAAGATGAGAGCCTGAATGTTCATCTCTTCCTCAGGATGTGCCTTCCTGTACAGCTCTGACAAACCTTACGCTGGCTGCAAAGGCAAAAGGGGGCTTCTGAGGATGGGATTGGAAAAGTGGATTCCAGGGTTCATGTGAACTTGGAAAGTTAATTCTGATTCAGGCAGCTTAGGAATTGCAATAAATGTTCAGTGGGGTAAACGTAACAGTTAATAAGGTCTCCTCTTACCCCAAAATTACAACATTTCCACACATTTATTATTCATAGCCACTGAGCAGTGTGATGGGTAGACAAAAATATGTAGCTTAAATAAATGATAATTTTCAATGTTAAGGGAACCAAAACAATTTTAAACCACTTTTTTTTTTCCACCACATTTCTATACTTATGCATTTATGTCAGCTCAAGCACTTGAGAAACCTGCTTCAGTTTCTGTTGTCAGTTTTGGTCTCTACTCCTCCCTGCTTTTGGCAATTGGTTCTCCAAACTAGATCTGAATCTTCTTCTCTGGATATTATGTTTATCTGATTCCTCATATTAAAAGTTACAGCAGAATTTGTAAAGTGGGAGGCTTGCTATTTTTAATAACATTTCATTAGCTATTAAACTTTCAGAAAATCTAGGAAGTTTTCATGCTTTTGATAGGTAATATTGTGTTTTAAAACACTTAGTGAGAGTTTTCCCTTGACAAATAGCAAATAACATTTTGTATTAATGGAAAATCTTCCAAAGCTTTTGTTTTTCCTATATATTTAGTAAATCTTAAATGAAATATGAGCCATGTAGTGTATTTTGTGGCTTATTTTCACACTAAATACTGTTTTATTTTAACTAAATGCTTTTGTGTCATTGCATACTACTAAAAATAAAGTCTTAAAAAGCAACTGTGCTATATAGTACAGGCTCCTTTGTTCTCAGTGCTGTGAGGTTTGATGTCTGCAGTAAAGATGAATTCACCATGCTTAGAAAAGAAAAAAGAGTTCACACTTTAGGAGAAAAGATGCATTTTGAAAAGTCTTGTGTTGACCTCAACTTTGAAGATCAGGGCAGCTCTCCATCTATTCTCCAGTCCGAGGCCAACTTTCTCCTCTCTGATTGAGCCTGTGCTGCAGATTTCACCCAGAAGTATTTTTTCTTCCCCCATGTGTGACTTGCTGAGGGATATCCCTCAGAGCAAACCCGCCGAAGGTGCTGGGTGATGCTGGGTGTGGCAGAATCCTTGTGCTGATGGAGCTTCTTCCCCCATGTTGCATGGCTGGAGCCTTTTGTGACTGTGATCCCCCACTCCAGCCCTGCTCTGGGCACACACAAGGAAGATCCAACACTAAGGAATATTCTTCCGTACTCTGTCTGTCTGAGCCGCACCATTTCCACCAGGAAATATTGAAGAATACACTGACCAGCAGCTGTTTTTCCGTAGCATACGAACAGAGCCCAACCCTGGCTGGGATGTATTCAAGCAGGTATTTTTATGGTACCCATGTGCTTGCACACAGACTCGTGTTGAGGCAGCCTCACCTAACTCAAAGATGAGCTTCCGAGCAGTGAACAGAGCTCTGCTTCACTCTCAGCAAGGGGATGCCTTGGAGGGGTCCCTGATATAGGTGAGCTGGCAATGCTTCACTGTCATCCAGATCACTGCCTGCAAATCACATTTATCCTCTTGAGTCTGCTTGATGGAAAAGAGCCGTGCCAGAAGTCCCACAGCAATGGCCAGCAGTGCAGTGCAGGCTCAGACACACACCTGCCCTGCAAAGGTTAACAAGATTCTGACTTGCACTGAGGTGCTGGCGCTGAATCACTTACCTGGCTTACCACTTTTTATGCTCTCGTACACCAAGATTTTATCTGAAGGGACCCCAGGGTGGAGGTTTGTACGTGTTGTTGAAGGTTTTGCACTTCTGAGTGAATGAGTGGGGATGGCAGGATAAGCCTGGGATCAAGACACCTAATCCTAAGGTATCAGAAGTTACAGAAAGGCACGTCTGGGGGAGCTCCGTGGGGGACAGAGGTGTGCCTGAGGGGCTGTGTGGGCATTGGTAGGGTATTTCAGGAATGCAAAGTCAAAGAGATGGATTTTGCATTCTGTTCTGACGTTAGGCTGGGTAGCATCATATTTTTATAGATAGAAATGAAGGAGCAAGGTCTTCAGCTGTCAGTGATCCACAGCAAGGCCTCACCACCTCCACCAGCAATCAGCCTGTTTGCCAACCTCCAAGAGTGCCTTCTTTGGGTGGAAGCAGCAGGAGGGTTCCTCTGAGAAAACAGTCCACTTTTTAAGTATTGATAGAATAGTTGGAGCTGGAAAAATTGCAGTTTCATTCAGATTCCTGGAGGCACAGACAGACTGGGGCGTGGGGCTCCTTGGAGGAAGTTGAGAAGTTCATCTGACAGACCAGCTGCCCCCTGGTAGTTCGACGTAGGGAATCACTGAGAGCCTGCCCAAACCCACAGGAATATGTCAGGAAAACACAGTTTGTGGCAGAGTGAAGGAAGAGGGAAAACAACCACTACAGATCATCATGCCACAAACTCAGTAGGATGCAGCTGGAAGGAGACCCTCTAAGCAAATAAGAATAGGGTGATAGGAGAGCTGTCTCTGCTGAAGAGATAGGGAATATTTAATTGATGAAGCCACTGAGGTGGGGGAAGAAAGGAGAGCAAAGCTGGTACTTGGATTTCTTCATTCCAGGTCAATAATCTGAGACTAAATATCCCCTTGCACCTTGTGCACCAGGAGCTCTCCAGCTTGTCAAAATGGAAATTTAAGGATATTAAACTCAGCTCCTACTGCAATTACTATGCAGATGGTGGAAAATAAGTGTTGGCAGATTTAGTGTGGGTGCTTGGTGAAGCTTGTATCTATTGAAGAGGCAATGGGCAAACACTAAAGGGGAAATTTCAATTTCTTCACAGCTCTGGAAGACCTGAGATCATCAAAATATCCATAGGGACTGTTTAGATTCTTCTTTTAGGAAAAAAACTCTAAGCTGCTAGTTCCTGTCTGTTTGCTGTCACGTACAGGTTATCTGCAAAGGGCAGATTGTGCTCTGGGGAGTTACTTGTTGATTCAGAGTGTGGTGTGGAAAGCAGAGGCTGTGTCAACTCTGACCCACAGCACTAATGCCCCACGACTCTGAAGCCCCATCAGCTGTTCATTCCACCTCAGTCTTGTCTGGTGAGTGCCTTGTGTTATCTGGTGACAGTCCTCAGTCCCAGACTCCTCTTGAACAGCCCTATTGTTCTGCCATGCCAGAATTGTTGCTGACAGTCAGGCTAAGCTGAACCTGTTGTGGGTCTCTCATCAGGCAAAATCACCTTTTAGAACCCTGGTTTGAGTCCAGATATCCAGGACATTATGTGAAATTCTGCCTTTCTCCCACTGCCGTATCACTGTCTCAGCTGAGTTTTGCTGTGGGTTCTCTTTTCCGTTTCTTATTTCTCTGGAGAAAAGGTTGCAAGTCTCCCCCTTGGATGGAGATTCACCAAGGACTGATTTTCTTTATATTTCTATTTACTTTCAGTCCAAAGCAGGCACTCTTGGTAGGCAGCCTGACAGCATGAGCTGGTCCCTGCTTGAGCCCTGTAACAAATGAATAAATACTAAGGTACAACATTTTCTGGTGCTGATTAACCTGAGCTAAAAGATGGATACCACCTCCTGCAAGCTGTGCTGTCAGGGAGAGCAATGCTAGATGAATTGTGTGACGTGTTTTAGAACCAGACCTTGGTAGCTAAGTGGGTAACAGCACCATCTACCATTTAAGCACTTTATATCCCTGTGCAGCAAAGTCACTCCAGAAGCACACAGGAGGTGCTCAATGGCCATGCTGTGTAGAAAATCCATTAAAGCCCAATCAAGCTCAAGTTTGAAATCCAAGCTTGGTGGCAGCATAAAAAAAACCACTTGAAGTGGAGAAATAAATCTGTGCTTAATCTCTTGGAGAAAACCTCAGTGGCAACTCAATGCAGGCACAATACAGTGCAGCAGTGGCTTCCTCTGACAGCACAGAGAGGGGCTCAGAGCTCTGCAGAAGTCACCCACATCCAGGCTATTTAAACTGCACTTGGGTGCTCTGTACAATATACCCAGGCATGCTGCATCCTAAGGGAAACTGAGAGGGAGATGAGTCCTGGGAAAAGGACTCTGGTTCTGCTGATCATGGGTGGAACTGCTTGAAGGGCCCCACTTTGGTGGGATTCAGTAGTATCCCAAAAGGAAAGAGAAAGTGGTGCCAATCCAGAGTGGAAAAGAGGGCATGAGTGACAACATTGGAAAGCCACGGCCAGCAGCTGCACTTCCCATAGGATGGGCGGGGATGGGACATTCTCACCCCACACACATTTTTATATCATTGCTGTCTCAAGAAAGGTCACCTTCAGAGTGACAAAAGGGCTGTGGCACCCCTCCATCATTCTGTGATGACTTTATAGACCAGTCAGTACATATAGACCAACAGGGCCTCTCACAAACACAGTTGTTCCCCTCCACTGACTTCTTTTTTTGCCTTGGAGACAATATTCAGGTTTTTATATTGCTGTGCTGGAACTAATGAAGCAGCCTGGTCAAGCTGCCAGAGTGAATCAGTGGGATAATGTTGCGCCGATATGCTAGGCCACAGCCTATTCTTTTCCTAAAACTTTAAATTGGTTGAAATCCAATTTTGTCTCTCATTTTGACACTCAGTGGGGGAATTTTCTGGCAGTGTTGCAGTCTGGAGATTTTGCTTCCTGTGTATCATACTCCTTCCAATCATAAAGTTGGAGGGAGGTCAAGCTGAGCAATATTCCCTTGGTGTGTGAAGAGATGCACAAACTGTTTCTCATTAGAGAAAAGCCAGAGCTTGGAACCTCAGTTCTGAACACCTCAGAGTTCTGAAAATTAACCTTTCCCCAGGGTTCTGGTCCAAATCTAGACGGGACTAGCTCTGTCCTGCTCTGCTTGTGAAGTTTTGTAGAGAGAGGAGTGCAGTGCTTAAGTTAGCTCTGATGCTGGAAAACCACCACCATCATTTTGCTCTGGATTTGTTGTACAGGCCATGGATTGACCTCGAACTCACAGCATGAGGGATAGCAGCAGATTTTTTTCTTGAGTAGAACAGGGTGAAAATATGGCTTGCTTTCCAAATACAGCTTACTTTTGAGTTGTTATAATTGGGTAGGGAAAAAAAGCAAACAGGAGATACCTGTTTCTGTAATGTTTATCCACAGTGTATCAGAAGAAAGTACCATTACAACAAGTCCGCAACCACCTGGCACCTTTTAAATTGGCTTGACTGATCAAAACCATTAAAGTTCCATCCTGCCTATAAACACAAATAAGATTGCCAGTTTTTCCTGCAAATAAGTAAAGTAGAAGCAACAGGGGTCCTTCTTGCTGGCAAGTCCTGATAGAACAAATTTAAAAAAAAAAAAAGAAAATGTTCTTTAACTACTTTGAAGGCATGTTTAAATTCTGTTAAGGAAAAAGATTTGGAAGCTGAGTGAAAAAAATCAGAGGATGACTATCCCCAAGGATTAAAGATGATGGATTTGACCTGAGTCTAGAAAAACATGTAAGATTAACATTTAGTTGGCTGTTGGATCTTAAAAAATGAAAAATATCTTTTTACTTCTAACATTTGTCTTCTCTTTAAAGTTTTGAAATAACCCAAAGGGATGCAAGAATGAAGGCCTAAACATACCAAGCTGACATAAGAAATATTTTAGTTAGTAAGTAAATTTATTTTTCACATGGGCTTGGGCTTTTTTCAAAAAAGCATAGAGAGAGCTCAGGATCGGCATAGTTCTTTTATATACAATGCTGAAATAAAGAGTCTTAAATTTGTATGTGGAACTGCCTCTCATGAATGTGTTTGCTATCTGGTAGCATGTTTGTGGGGTTTATGATTAACTCTGTGAGATTTCTTTCACAAGGGAACACCAAGAACTGGAGTCTGGGCATGGCTTTGACCTGCAGAAAATGCCTGTGGTGTCAGCTCCATCGCTTCTTGATGGACATAGACAAACATTTCCTGTCCAGGCAGAAATTGCCCCTATTTACCTTCGTTATTTATCCCGGGATGCCAGAAATCCTTCTGTCTGCTTGGATTCCTCTTCCTTCCTCCCTTTGGCTAGATGGGGAAAGGTGTATGTGTACACCTACCCCTATTTTGTTGGTTATATTGGATCAGCAAGCAAGCCAGGGGAGTAGGAGTGCAAGAAGGTTTGAAGAGGTCGTGCTGGGGCACTTCTGCTGTGCTACACCAAGTCTGGGAGTTTTATTTCTGGCTAGACCTGGTCTGGTCCCATGGACCAAATGTCTCCCTTATAGATTTGATCCAAAGCTGTCTGGAGGACCAGACAGCAACTTGGTCATTAAGTCTTGTGTCTGCCTCAGGGTTTGGAGCACATTTGCTGCACATTTGGATTGGAGCTTCTGGTTTAATTTTCTCCGAAAGGAATCTAGTTCATGGGCATCAAAACAGCTTTGCAAATGGAGCCAATGCATGGTAAATTGATGACTGGGAGATTTACTTCAAAATCCCACTCCTGTTCTGAAGCAAAATGCTAATGTAGAGGCAGCCTTATGTGATGTGTGGAAACAATTCATTTGGTCCTTCCAAATGCAACTTGATTTGTTTTTTGGTGTCTGAAAATATTTCCCACATATGAGATTTCCGTCTCCTAAAGAACTCTGTCAACCCATGAGGCTGAGAGCAGGAGCTGATGAGGAGAGTTATTTCAGCATCCCGAGGGGGGAGAGAACAGACACAGTGGGTAAGATTTAGCAGCACTTTATAATGGATGCCTCATCCTTCTCCGAGGCTCTTCCTCCTGTGCTGCTGCATTAGTGGCCCTTCCTTTGCCTTCTCTGCAGGTAAGACTGGCCGACAAGCTGGGTCTGAAGGAGGCAGCTTGATTTTCTCCCTGTCTCCTTTAGCTGGATGTTGTGCTCTTGCCAGTGGTTGTCTGTTTTCATAAGACTACCAGAGTCAGTTTGAATCTTTATAAACTATTTGACTTGTTGACCTGCTGCAATAGCTAATTCCACAGGGTGTCTGCAGCGTGCTAAAAAAAAAAATGACAGCTTTCTTCTCGTGACTTCCAAATTATGTGCCTTTCTAGCTTAATAAAAAATTCTCCATCACTCTAGGAGGAGAGGAGAAGAGGAGCATTAGGTCAGGATTCACCACAGAGTTCATTTTCTTTTTTAACTGCCAAGCCCTCAGTTTACAATCTTTTAAATTCTTTAAAATTAAAGATAAAACACCTAGTTACTGCAATGGGAACAGATTTGTGTTTTCACATGTGTCCTTTCTAGGTTAAAATCACTCCCAGCCTTTGTGATCTCCTTACAAATAGAAGCTTCTGCTCCCAAAGGAACTGCCACAAAAATCTGGCTGCAATCTGTCCACATGCTGCAGGGCCTGTGTGTTTGGAGATGCACTCAGTGCACGGCACACCCAGAAAACACCTCCCATTTCTCTGTTGCTCTCCTTCCCCCCTGGACTTAGAATTCATTTGGTTACCTCTGGTGACTCCTATGCCTGTCCTAGGGAGAGATGGGGTGTGACTCTTGGCTGCTGAAATCGGTGTTTTGGTGAAGGGAGGGTAACACAGAGCTCAAGGCAAGAGGATGCTGTCACTGAGGGAGTGGGCACAGGATGGTCACCTGCCCCAGCAGGGTCCCCATGTGTGGTACTGCCACCCAGAAACACAAAAGCTTCTCTGGCCATCCCTGACTGCCTGGGAAGGGCTCAGTTGTCCCTATTCATGGCTAAATCCTTGAAATAATTCCAGTAAATAAATACAGTGCCTGTTCCCATGACATGAAGGGTTGTGTGCAATTAATAAGCTTTCCTGTGAACAAGAAGGAAATTGCTTTTCTCATCTGTTTTGTTATACAGCTGCTTGCAATGGAGATTCTCTCTTTGCACAGCCTTAGGTGACTATTTTCGTGCTATAAGATACAATAAAAATTGAAGCACAGGTTATCTTGTGCAAAGAAATTTAAATATTTGCAGGAATATTCACTGTAGCATTCAGAGCTGGTTTGTTAGGATCAATTTTGAGTCCAAGATCTCTGAGAGGGACAGAGAGAAATAGCAGGAGAGAGAATTGCAGTCTCCTTAAACCAGTGAATCGTGTTCTGGCCTGGATTGTAAACTAGTCTGTGGGAAATGTATCATGGCTAGTGCACTTTGCTGCCTGAAGCAGAGGCATCCTAGCACCCACATATGCCCGTGCCTGTATCCAGCACAGCCCTGTACAACACCACTGGCGTTCCCAGCACCATATGCCTGCCTTGGCCAGGAATAGACCTCTTTAAAAAGCAATCATTAGTCTGGGAATCACACTGACATGGATGTGCTGCTTCTCATTTCAGAAGCAGTGTACAGCACGGGCAAGCCCTGAGATTCAAGTCACTGAATCAGACATGGACTAGGGTTCTTGTGGCACAAAAAGTCTTCAAAAGGGTTTGTTTTTTCTCCAGTGTGGAATAAGAACAGCTCTGTAGCTCTGGAAATTTGTCTTCAGGATTGGAAGGAGTTTTCCTGTGCCTGTTGTTTGTGGTCTTACATCTCACAGTGTGATTGCAGCATTGCACTGATGCTGAGTTGAAGTCTGCTGTTTGGAGCAGCAAAACACAACAGTATCAGGGTGGCTTTGTTCTGGGCAGGCTCCAAGTCCTGGGCCCTGCTTTCAGCACTGAAACTGAGTAATGTGTGAAAAGCAGGAGGATGATGGGATCTTGTTGGCACTTTTGGGAGATGCAGTGTGTGAAGAGCTGTGTTTACATAAGCCCTTGCTGTAGTCTTAAAACTCCTGTGGGGAGAGACAGTGATATTTAAGGTGCTTTGTGAATCCTCTGTTCCTAGAATGGAACATATCAATCTGGTTTGTGTCACAAAGCAGTTTATAAACATAAAATCACAGAATGGTTTGGGCTGGAAGGGACTTTCATGAGCACCTGGTCCAATCCTCCTGCTGTGGTTCAAGGCCAAGTTGGATGGGACTTTGAGCAACCTGGTCTAGTGGAAGGTGTCCCTGCCCATGGCAGGGGGGTGGAATGAGATCATCTTTGAGGTCACCATTCTGTGATTCTGTGTGCAGGGACACCTCCCACTAGACCAGGTTGCTCAAAGCCCCGTCCAGGCCTGGTCTTGAACACTTTCAGCCTTGGGGCAGCCACAACCTCTCTGAGCAATCAGTGCCAGGGCCTCCCCACTCTCAGAGTAAAGAATTTCTTCCTGATATCTAAACTAAATCTGTGCTCAGAAAAACATTTGTGTGGTTCCTGCCAGCAGCTCTGTGGGAAGCA
This sequence comes from Atrichornis clamosus, assembly GCA_013400975.1. Taxonomy (NCBI): domain Eukaryota; kingdom Metazoa; phylum Chordata; class Aves; order Passeriformes; family Menuridae; genus Atrichornis; species Atrichornis clamosus. The sequence goes on from WBMZ01011338.1 coordinate 265,267, forward strand.
GTCCCAGGAGTGGTTTGCCAGAGGTCTGCTGAAAGGTTTGGAGCCAGGTCTTGTACCTGTATTTCAGGGTTCGTCTGAGGCTGCCACATGCATTTCTACAGAAGGAAAATGCCCAGACTTAAGTAAGCAAGGTGGAAATTTGCTTTTTCTTAAACCACGAAGTCCCCGTTGTTCAATCTTTCCTTGTCTTGGCAAGGTTTGCCACAAGGTTTTCCTGAGCTGCGAGAATTGGGACCAATTCAGCCCGGTCACTTCTTCATACCAGACAGGATGTGCCATTATTAATCCAAGCAACACATAACTCTCTCACACACCTGCATAGCATGAAAGAAATCTTCCTCTTTAAGCAGCCTTTCCTATTTTCTAAGTTTGTTTGTCAGGTCAAAAATCCCGTGACAAAGCTGTAGCTGTTTGAGTGACATTGGTTGTGTGTGACATTCCAGGTTTCAGTGGGTCTGTCTCAGTTAACACATGTGGCCACATCTGCAGCTGGGGCAGAACAGCACAGTTCCCCTGCAGGAGAAGAAGGAGTTGTAACTAGATGAGGGCATTTCAGAGGGTTCATTTGAGCTTTCTTGTTTTCTCAATATTTCTTCTGGTTCTCCTATACTCATCCATTAATTTTGGAGCTTTTTTACTCCAAGGAGTTTGACAAATATGTAAATTACAATGTTCTGATAATCTGATGTCTGTTAAGAAGAAGTAACACATTTATATCCTTTTACAAGCTGGGGTTTTTGAAAACGTTTATAAAATGATACTAAACCTTAAAGTGTTTATTTAAATGTTTGAAACTGTGAGCAACATGAATTTGTTGGAAAATGAATATCTCCAAAATCAGTCACTTAGAAGCATCACCTGTAGCTAAACAAGTGGTTATTATTTTATGCGGAGTTAAAGAAATTTTGGAATAAATGCTTTATATATGATGGAAGAAAAATTGCTTTTTAATTCTTTTACTCTGCAATACTGGTTATCTGTGTGTTGTGTACAATATATTTATTCTTCGTATGTTCTTTCTTCTCCCCAAAAATAAGAAGATTTGGGATTAAGCATCAAATTCAGAAATGACACACACAATAACTAATGCATAACAGAATTCCCCTTTAATCAGCATTTCTCTTGCTGTGTAAATGTTCTGAGCTTTCTGTCCCTGTCTGTCCCTTTGCGGAGCCAATCTGGTGTTAATCTCACTTTCGCTCATGGCAGAACCTGCCAGAAATGCATCTGTATGTCATAAACTCACATTGCATGTGCCTTCAGCTACTACTAAAACTTGTTTGGGGTCTGTGCACCAATATCCCAGCAATGGATTGCTCCGGGATGATAGTCTGTGTCATGTTATTTAAAGCTGATAAACGGAGATGTAATGGCTTCTGTTTAGTAGCTGGATGATGTAATTGTTCTGTCTGCCCTAAAAATCGATCAGACAATGGAATGCACATTTTAACATGAAGGCTGCTTATAAGTGTTGGCCATCAGCAGTGTTTGGTGGACTTGGTATTCATAACTTTTACTGCTTTGGACATTTGAGGTAGATGAGATCACGTGGCACAAACTGGCTCCTACACTGGGCGGATCCAACTCCTTATGCCAGGTCTCTGGACTGAATAGTGGCAGATGATGACATGAGGACTAGTTCAATAGTCTCCTTGAGGGGAGTATTTGATATTGTTAGTCTTGCTACATTCCTATTGGAATTGCTTGCTGGAATATTCATGCAGAAGTGGCACTGCTTCAGTCAAAACAAATCCATTGTCAGGGTCTGACCTGGTATTTATAGATTATTTTGCTGTGCTTCTGTCTGAAGGAGCACAAGGTGACACAGTAATTCAGCTCTATGTATGCTGTAGTACATCATATGATAATCAACACATGTTTCATGTGGCACGACAAACACGAGAACTCAATTGAGATTGATGGATGGATGGCCCAGAATCTGTGGAATTTCTGGAGGCCCACCCGAGGCTGGAGAGATGTGCTGCACAACGTTTGGAAACATTTGACCCCGCTGGTGCTTTGTGTTCCTGCCTGCCACATTCATGTGGGGAAGAATCTCGGGAATGACGAAGGTAATGGAGAGGTGGCGATCGCATCACTTGGAGGGTTGAGGTCTGGGCACAGGCCAGCTGGATGGAGGTCAGCAAGACCAGGCCTTATCTATACTTGAAACACGCATTGGTTTTAAATATCCCCCAGTTAATTTAACTCTTTAGCTTGGCAGACACCAAAGCAGCAGGGGCAGATAGACCCTCCAAGCTGAACTGTCTGGTGCTGGCAAACATCCAGTGCCCTGTACTGAATTGGGATCAAATCAAGGCCACTGAAGATGGTGGAAAATATTCTGTGAGCTTCGAGAGATAATGAATCAAGCTTTCAAGGGAGCACTCAGTGATTTTCCTCTTTTCTGGGCAGCCCTGATAGAGGAAATTTTCCAGGTTTGAGAGTGGGACATTGAGATGAGGTCATGGTGTGTGGGAGAGGAAGATTGGTCGTCTTCTGCCATTGTCACACATGGTCTGTGGAGAAGAGATGGCCCTACAGATGTGCCCAGCTCACATTTATGGCTCCTTCTCTAACTATGAGCTACGGAGCAACAATGCACATTTGCAGAGAGAAAATGTTACCTTTCCATTCTTTGTGCAGCACCTCAGATTTGTGAAGCAGTCAAGCAGCGTGAGCACAAAGAGATTCCTGCTTCTGGGTGAGACATTGGGGACCTTCCGTAGGAGGGTTATTCCCTTTGAGCCATGGATAACGGAGCAATCTCATCCATAGCTTGGTAACTGTTGTGCAGTACCTGATTTTAAGTAGCTGTCAAGATTCCTCTTTTCTGCAAAGTTGGGAAGATATAATCCATGGAAGAAGAGGAGAGTTAAATAAAATATATGTATAAATATTTATATACATACAGTGAAAGAGAGGAAGGGAGGGAGTGGGGAGAGCAAAGGAACACGTGAGTACCTGCAGCACTTCAAGATGAAAGGTGCTATAGAAATATATTATCACTATTACTTTTATCAATAGTACAATATTGCCAGCTCACTTACTTCATTATAGTCCCATTGCAACATTGATGTTGTTACCCTGCCTACTTTAAAATAGATTGGAGTTTAGTTTTATCTTTTGCTAGGTAAGAAACCACTCTGAGAGCTCTAGCTAATGTGCTTCAGAGTGACAGAACAACTATGTTTTATGAAGCCAAATAAAAGTTTGCTTCATCAACTACTGCAGGGTATAAACAACCGTCAGCCATCTTGGGGAGCAGACATTCTTTTATTTAATTGCAAATTAAAAAACATAAACCACCTTAAACACAGAGCTACTGTCACATCAAATCAATACAATAATTGTGCTCAAGCAGTTGGAAGGCACACGATGCTCAGCTTCTTGCATACTAAAAATAAATCAATCAACAGAGCAATAAGCAAGTCTTATAATATATGAGCAGATTATGGTATATTAGCAAATTTTGTATTGTACGACTGCTTTTCCCCATTTCCATTGAATACAAAAGGGAAAATTTGTGATCTGAAAGTTGTTAGCAATTTCTTTTGTGCTGGTGAATTCCTGTTAATAAGAAAATCCCTGGTATAAAGCAAGAGACTGTAAGGTCACAGGCAACCCCCCAAGCCAGACTTTGCTGCCTGAGTGTGAGCTGTTCTTCTTTATTGGTTTTAGGCTGATGGATGTGAGGATTTTAAATTCTTTTCATTAAATGTAGTAATGAAGAAAGGTCTTAGAGACTGAGATTGTTGACCTATCTGAATAGTTATCTGCTAGCTTGAAGAAAAAAAGTCTTAAAATGAATTCCCAGACTTTTGCACTAATTTCATCAGTAACCCAAGTTTTGATGGTGTTGCACTGACTCCATCAAGGTTAGGTCTGGTTTCCACTTGCACACTGCACGTGTCTCATTGCATGGAGGGAGAGATGCTCTCCCAGGCAGGAGGGGCAGCTCCAGGGATCACTTTGCAGGAGTGCTGAGGGAAGCCCTTGCAGTGATGCAGAACGACAAGGGAAGCAAAGACGCTGGATGCTCCAGGGTTCAGAGCTCACTGGTGCTTCCGAAAAAGGGAGAAAATTTCTGCCTTTCCCTGTGACCACTCCTTCCCTATCCAGACATCTCTCAGCTCTCTCCTCTTTAGAAACTGTAAGTAAACACCTTAGTGGCGAGGCCAGGGAGAGGCTGAAAGGCTCCTGTTGACGCTGGGAGCCACCGGCTTTCACAGCGGTGCCGCTCTCTTATCACTGCTCCAAAGACCGACTTTAATCCACAGCTTTTTTTCCATGCTGCTTGTAAACAAAGCTTTGCAAGTGCTTCGCATTTGCAGGTCTCAGCTGCAGGTAGCTCCTGCCTTTCTCTTGCCCTCAGTTCTTAGCCCCTTGCCCTCACGTTTGCTAATCTCCCTCTTACACCCTGGAGTGGCCCCAACAATTGAATCGGGGAACTCCAGGTTTATGGGTGCGCGTTGCTGCTGCACGGAGGGACCTGGAGCTTGGAGAGCAGGGGGCTTTTTTGACTTGCTCTTTGCCCACATTTCTCACCACAGATTTTGCTGCGCTCCAGTTTACAGTCACCACGTTGGAGAAAGCCAAGGGAGCTGTCTCAGAAGAGCAGCTCCACCTCGCTCTCTGCCAGCCTCTGCAGCCAGGGAATTTGAAACTCATATAAAGGGTAATAAAAGAGAGATTATTGAGGTAGAGCTGGAGAAAAGCCCAAAGGAAGTTATTGTACCAGATGGAAGTCAATTCTTTCCCAGTATTAACTGTTGCTGCCTTTCTCTTTGCATCAGTACTTTATTGCCCTGATCTGAGAAAGACGAAACATTGCACCCTGATTTTAGTGAGTCCTTGCTGCTGTGCATTTCCTGTCCACAAAGCTTTCAAGTCTTTTACAAAGATGGCTGCAAGCAGTTCCTGAAAAATTGAGGAATAAAAAGCTTAACTGGGTTCCCCTGAAAGCCAAGGCAAAACCAGGTGAAAACCCCCAGTGTTCAGCAGCTCCTGTGTGTTGCTGCCTGTGTCACTATCGCCTCACTGGCCATGAAAGCCTTTCACTTTCTGTTTGAAGGTTGCACCAGGGGTTTCAACTGTGGGAACTGCCATGGCACTGCTCTAAAAAAAGCAAAAAATACCAACCTGAAAACAGAGATTTATGGGGAGAGGATAAAAGTATTAGTGAGGAACCAAGATGCCTGAAGAACAAGCCCCAGAAGCATTTGGCAGCCAGCCCTGTGTTCTCATCTTTAGCCCGTTACCCTACTCACGTTTCTGGGGCTGTAGAGTGATAGAGCCAGTTTATCCAGCTGATACTGGAGAGGTGATAAAAAGGAGTCACCAATTAGCTCCAGCTACAAGTGCTGTGCAATCGGAAGCGTTCGGCCCTGCAGGGAGTTATTTGCCTGAGAAAACACAGCGAGAGGTCCAACGCTGGCACTCCTGCCAGGCTCAAGCAATGTCTGTGTCAGAGCCCTCTCTCCAAGGCACTAGACTGAAGTCTCATCTACCCTGTCAGCTCCTGAAGTTGAGCTGAGAGAACCCGTCCTCGCAGCAGGGGCCGGTGTCCTCGTTGGAAAGGACCAAGATCCCCTTTCCACAGGGATTGAATTGCAGGTGGCTACGCCTGGGCTGGAACCTGAGCTGGGGTCATCCTAATTCGTAAAATTAGGCCACACTTTGCTCTGGGCTGGGAAGGGTGCCCGGGGAAGGGAGAAGGTGACAGGGGACACATTTTGATCCAGGAGGGCTGGGCAGACCCCAGCTATGTGAGCTGAGTGATTTAAGCCACTTTCAAGTCAACATCTTAATCTCCTGCGAATCTCCCGTGAAACAGCAAGAGGAGCAAATTTCAGCTGGGTTGGCTTCGATTAACATCTTCTTTATGAGTTGTGCTCCATGGCAGATGCCATTCATTAGCGTTATTTACGCATTAGGAGACCTATAATTGGAGACTAGCAAGTGTCCTCATCACAGCTGACCTTCTGGATGGAGAAGCTGACATCTGAATGTCAGATTTGCATCCGTGACTTTTTTCTTCCCAATAATCACTCTAATATGCAAATACTGAGTTGGAAAAGAATGGAAATAAATAAACCTGCTATTTCAGTTGTCTCTGGGAAGATTTGTGTTTGCTGCAACTTTGGAGGCTGTGTTGAGATTAGACTCTGTCACTTAATCAGCAAGTAAGTGAGAAAGAAAGGCATTTCAGATGCAGGGGTATGTGGCATGTGAATTGTAAATAGCCTGTAGTGCAATCTGAGAGAAGAAGCAGGTATAAAGTACATTACAGGGCCATTTGCAGTTCTTTGTTCAGGTGTAACTGACGCTTACAGTCATTTCGTTAAATATTCTGTTTATATGCTTTTCCATCCTGAATAAGGAGCTATCCCAGTCCCCAGAGTGAAGGAGATTCACAAAATACCTGCATTCATGTGCTCGAAGCAAGGCATTAATGGAGCCATGGAAGCAGAGGGTATGAGGCATCAGCAGGGAGATGATCAAGGGAACAAACCGTTCCCTGTTGCAGTGCTGATTCTCTCAGAAGATGATACACCATGAGGAGAGAAAGCCTTTGGGGCTGGCCATGTTCTGGGTAGGACACGTAGAGGAAAAGGCTGCTGGTTGAGAGTTTTCTGGCTGAATAATTTTACATTGGAAGAGGTCAGTCCATGGTGAGTCAAAGACGGGTATCCTACATCTCTCAGACAGGTTTGGGAGTGCTTTGCTGTGGCACACTTTTGGGCAGAGGGTCCTTGGCCATCACAGAAACAGAGCCCATGGTCCGGTTGTTCTCCCATGGTTTAAGCATGCTCTAGATCATTCCCATGACTCTACCCTGTGGTCCACTGGGATCAGGGAGATTCAGTTCCCTCTGTTCTGATCGCCCCAGGCTCCCCATAAAACCATTCGTGACAGATAAGCACTTCTGGAGTGTAATTTGTATCCTAGGCAAGCTGAAGTGCCCTTTCTCTTTTCCATGATTATCTGGACAGGTGATAAGACTTTGGTGGTATGAAAGGCTCCCTCGGGGTTTGCAGTTACATCTCCAGGGACACATGATAATAAAACAAACAGCCCAGGATTTTCCAGGCATTCACAGTAACTTTATGAGAAGAACATAAACCTGTTCATCCCAGAAGGATAAACCCTGCTCTGTCGTCTTGTCACTGTGTGTTTGGTCAGAGTCCTTCTGAGTCCTGAGAGGCTGCTTTGCAGATGTGGTTTCTTTAAAGCACCACCTTTTTTTCCCCCCTACATCCAGCTGCCAACTCAGCTTCCTTTGATTCCAGCTGGTCCCACAGCTAGGTGCCATCCCCAGTGCTATGAAAACACACTCATTGCTCATCTCTGCTGCTTGGTGAGTCCTTCAGGTATGAAGACCACACTTTTAACAGCTTTTCAGTTATGCTCCTTCAGAGGAAATCTCAGTTAGACACAGCTTTGTAGGAAAAGTGGAGAAAAGGACTAATTCTACTGCTTTTGAGAGCTAAATGTGTCTACTCCTTGCTGAATCATACTGACAGTCCTCTTTGGTGATAGGTGAGCAAACACTGCCTTCCTTTGCTGAGTGCAAAGTGCAGAAAATGGGTAAATTTGTACCTAGAGATCATACAAATTATTGTATTACAAATCTCGCAATTAATATTTTGAGGAATAGCATTGAAATGGTTGGAATGCTTTTTTTCCTAACGCTGTGAATTTATTTTTCTTTTTTTAATTCACAATAATGTTTTTTTCTATTTCAAAGCTGTAAGAAATTGGCATGAATAAGGTTAACTGCATGAAATGCCAGTATGTAAACATCTCAGCATTGTTACTTTTCACAACTTGCTGGTCTGATGCTGACTCTTTCTCTCCTTAATACTGCTTTTGTAAAATTGTCAGAAGTGTGACTTAAGAGGGAAAAAAGCTTTGGCACCTTTAATTGTGTGAGAAGGAGGAAAATACGTTGGCTGGTGGTCCGCAGGACCAGATTTGTGTACGTGATAAAGTGCCAGATTTATTACTGTTGCTATCAGGAAAGTCAGGCGCTGTCTAATGCAGGGGTATAATTCTCCCCCATCAAGTTATGTCAAAGCATCCACATTGTGAGGAGAAGGAGAAGGGTGCTCATGTAGGCTGAGTTTAACTTGAGAGGGATGGGAGGGTGCATGAGATGAGCTGGAGGAAGAAAACTACTGTTTTCACCACGTTATCCCCAGCGAGTTTATCTGCCGGGTTTGCAGGCGGCCGAGTGGAGATGCCTTCAAGGCCTTGCTGGCAGAGCCATCCCTGGAACTGAAACCTGTCAGCATGTGATAATTTGTGTTATTCTATATTTAGAGCAGCAAGTCACAGCCGCAGTTGTTCACGGCTGGTCTTCAAACTGTCAAGGAGAAAGCAAGGCTTCCCTAGATGGGCCTGAAAGTCCCTGAACAATCTCTGCAGGATGGATTTCGAGGCTTCGTTTCACCTCAGCCAATCCCAGTGTTTATTCTGACGGTCAAACGCAAGGTGAGGTGAGGGTCTGTTGTAATCAACAACCCCAGTTCGTGGGGTAATTAACAACCCCAGGCCTCTCCATGGCACATCTTTTACTCATCAGTACAGAATTGCAGATCCTCAGCCTGGATGGATGGTGTTGAATGGCCACAAGCTGTTTTACTGGGAACAGCCCCACTCGTGGACATGCCTATGGATCCAGATCCCATGACTGGCTCATTGCTGGACATCCAAAACCTGAATTGCAGTGACGGTCTGCATTGTATATAATTTAACTGTTTTCTTCCAGTTTACTTTCTTGACAAGATCTGGGTGGGATCCTGGTGTTCCCCTTGAAAAGAATTTTTTTTAGTCTGATTTTGCCACCAGACTAAGATAGGACTGAAAAGACTGGAAATACTATACTAGAATCATAGAACTAAACCCTCTCCATACATATCCCACATTCCCATTGATCTTTGGGTCAAAATGTAACATTTCAACACGATTGAAACATTTAGTTCAGATGTCAGGTCTTTAAAACAATATTTTTTTTTTTACGAAAGAAACATCAATTTTCTTTTCAAAAGCATGTTTTGAAGAACAATATGACAGCTTTCAATTCCATGACTGTTACAAGTGGGACATGCTGATATTATCTGTTTCATTTTTTGCAGAATGAAATCTGATGACAATTAGGAAACCGTCATGTTGGAAACAACTTTTTGCAAACCTTTCCCTGTCCCCCAGCAATGTGGCAAATATATTCTTCCCATTTCACCCCTCTCAACAGTGCTTTGCTTTTTTTTTTTTTTTGGGTTTTTTTTTTTGTTTTTTTTGTTTTGTTTTGTTTTTTGTTGCCTGTCTGTCGAAGTGTTTAAGCTTGGCAGCCTGGCTAATCCTTGGCTTTTTTTCTGGGATCAGCTGTGTGGCACACCTCTATGCTATGTATACCTGGCCTCCAAATAGAGGCCTGAGACAACCAAGGCATTTTCCATGAGTCATGGAGCAGCCACCAGATAGCAGTGCTATTCCATCTGTGTGGACTGGGGCTCGCCAGTGACCCAGCTTTATCTGTCACCTCTGTCCCATTGGCAATGCTAATCCGTCCATTTCTGCGGTTTCTGAAATCTTTTCAAGTCGCAGAGACACATGAAAGTGGGGAGAAAATGGAAATATTACCTTTCTTACTTCTGCCAAAAAATGTGAATTTAGAACTATTCACAGAAGAGGAAAAAAAATCATGACAGCACCTGGTAACTGCTGAAAATGTTGAGTCACAACAAGGGATCCGTCTGTTTTCTGTTTGTTTCAGTGACAGGTGAAGGAGGCTTGATTTAATTATTTTTTAAAGAGAGTGAGACAAGTGTTGATTTAGCAGTTTATTCATCAAAGTAATTCCACTTATAGAGCTGCAGGATTCCAGAGAAACATGTTCACAAGCTGGAATTAATGTCCTGCATGCAGCAATCTAAGAGCTTTGCAAATTTTACCCATAACATAAAACAAAAAATTATTTTGTAGGGAGGCTTCTAGAGAAACTGGATTGCAAAGTATTTTTTAGGATGAAATGAGGCAAAGCAGTCATAAAGACATTGTCTGGTGAATAAATTTCAGTCAGAAAACTCATAACAGGGTATGAGCCAAATTAAGAGGTAGATGCAAGGAGAAGAGAGGAAATTAATTTTAAAATGAATGTTGAACAGAACTAGAGATGATGAGGCAGGAACTTCCCAGAGAAACATCACAGCTTCTGCTCTGAAAGAAAGAGTCTAGCAGGGTGCAAGGAGAAGAAACCAGCTCTGACAACGTTGGCACACCAAGTTCCTGCACACTGAAAGTTCTATTTTTCGCAGGGTACAGCAATGTGCATTTTGTGCTGCCTCACAGAGTGCCCAGAAATGCTTCTCACCCCGGTGAATCCCATAGCAGCTCTGCAGCAATGGTGTGGGAGGGAACGTGCTTGGAGATGACAAGGGCCAATTTCCAAAGTTGCTGGCACCTAATTTACGAGCACGGGGTGTGCTTGCCCAGGACCTCCCCGGTACAGTGGCTAGCTGGGCTAACCAGCCCCACGGCATAAAAGGCATGATTTCTGCAGGTGCAACGGGCACTGAAAGGCAGAAATATGTGGGCATAACTATGCCTGTCCCATTTAGAGATGATATATGGGGTAAAACGTACCTCCAAGAGAGCAGGTGTCAGGGAGGGCAGCAAGCTGCTGAGGATTTCTGCTGTTCTTCCTGTCGTGTCCGGTTCCTTTGCTTTGCTCTCTGCCCTTGCCCGGAGAGCTGGGAAGAGTCTTACAGTGAAAAAGAGGAAGATTAAGCTGACTGAAGATCAAACTACTTGGAAGGGATTTAAGATTTGCAGAGCAGCTGCAGGGAAGGGTGTGATCCCAGAATCATCATCATAAAATCACAGAATGGCCTGGGACGGAAGGGACCATAAAGATCTTCTAGTTCCAACCTGCCTGCCATTACTCCCACCAGTAATGGCAAACTCCTCTCCTGGCTGGCTGACAAGCCCAAGGGTGAGCAGGAGCTGTGCTCAGATGGGCTGAGGGTGGAGGAGCAATGCCCAGGCACATCATCCCCTCTTTCATCCCAAACTCCCCCAGAAAGTGACGCCCACAGACTTTTAAAGTCACAAAAGCTCCAGTCCTTATCGTGGATCACAGAACCACAGAGCAGGAAATAGCCAAGAGGTTCTTCAGCACCTAATAACACTGAGCATTGCACAGTAATGCTGCACAGAAAGGTTTCAGGCACGTATTTTACAGCATTTGCAAAGCTAGTATTGAGCAGAATTGCTCTGGCAATTAAACCGAGTGTCCCCAGAGAGCTTTTCACAGCTGTGCAGGTTTGTGATGGGTTTGAGGTAAGGGCAGAAGTATGAAGACACTTGCCAAGGGTGCACATTATTTACATTCGATATTTAATCCCTTCCCAGAGAAGCAGTGAATTTTCTTGTTGATAATATCTGTTGAACTGACTACATTTTCTTTCTTCTGTATGTGAATATTTGGGTCAATTAAGTCTTTCCATATGTATTGTTTATTCCTATTTTGAGCCTCCTTTTCTGTGATAAACAGGGAAAAAAAGAAACATGAGGGGAAATATATCAGAAAAAGAAAACTGAGGGAAAAGGGAAAGTGAAGAATATTACAATGGAATGTTTCATATAGAATATTTTTAAAAAATCAAATAAATGAAACAATGTTCTGAAGAATAAAAACATGGTTTGCAAAATAAATATTTAAAAGATGTGTGGATGGGGCACTTAGGGATATGGTTTAGTGGTGGGCATGGCAGTGCTGGGTTAATGATTGGACTTGGTGACTTTAAAGTTCTTTTCCACCCTAAATTATTCTTTGATTCCATGATTATGTAATAGTTTTCACAGCATTGGTTTTCATCCTCACTGTCACAAAGCACCCTCTGATTTTGTTCCTAGAAGTTGGGAGCAAAATCCACTGCTCACATTTGCTCCTTACAAGCTGGAGGTGAGATATCCACCTTAGATGCAGCAACTGCTTTTCTGACTAACCCTCATTTCAGTCGTCTTCTTCCACTGTTTAAAGCTCATGCTTGTTCAGAGGCTGTAAAACTTGCGATATCCCCTTTTTCTTTTCAAAATCCCATACTTCTTCTGGTGCTTAAATAAACAAGAGAAAAGCTCTTTTGCTAATTTCTGTCTTGAGTCGAGAAGAAAGCTCCCAGTACTTAAAGTTTTTTGTCTGTTAAAGTAATTACAATAATTACATGATAAAAAACTGCTTAGAAATAAGATAGATTAGCTCAATAACTGCTGTACTGAATTAGTAGTTGATGAGGCTTATTGTATTAATCAACGGCCTGCAACTCAGAAAAATGGCAGAAGTGGAATTGGAAGTAAATGCATCTAAATTTCATCATTTGAAAGACTCTGGATGGATGTGCATCACTGCTGAGGTGAATCTGGGGGTAAGAAACAGGGCAAAATACAAGGTATCATTTATCCTATAAAAAGGTAGAAATAAATAAAACCTCCCACAGAGTCTGAATTCAGTAGCTCATAAAATGTCAAAGTGCAGGTGCACATAAATAAATGGAATATTTCTGTTTAGATCCTGCATGCAATTTTAAACATCTGCAGAAGCAAAACACAAAACCTGCAAGCTGGAGAGATCTTGAAGATCTGTGCATCTGGAAGCAGAGCACAATTGTAAAATTTACCCCTGAAACCTCTGCTGATCCAGCCAGTCTTTGCAGTGGTGGTGTAGAAAATGGGTTCGCTAATTCAAAGAGGTTCATGAATTTTCGATGAAATCCACCTTAAATCTTCCTGGGTATTGTGATACACTCAGTGAAGCAAAGTTCACTTTCAGTCTCCAGAAAAACTGGACTCACAAATGCTGAGATGCCATAATAGCTTACTCTTACAGCATTTTTTAACACCTATTTGAAAATTCCTTGTGAATCTCACTAGAAAGTCTGCTTTCAAACCACCACCAACTCAGCATTATAAAGAAATTAAATAACCTGTGTTGGCTATGAATAAAATTTCTTATTAGCTGATGTTTATTTGGAACAAACTTGAAAGGAAACCTTGTCCCACAGCCGCTGTGGGACCCATCAGTTACTGTGGGCTCTGGAACAGGAATAGGTCAGGAGCTTTTCGGAGTCTAGTGAAAAAAAATCTACATTTATTTCTTTGGCCTGAGCAGCCAGTGCTTTTTGGAGCACTAAAGCATTTTATTCAGATTGCTTAGATACCAAGGTGCTGTTGTCTCCAATCCTTGCCTTGTCTTCCAGAGTATTTATCAGAACACGGACGTTGCTACAAATCCCCATTTTTTCCCTGCCTCTGCATGTTAAATCCCAGGGGGAAAAGCTGTGATGGAGCACAGTTTGGGGGACAGTTTCCTTCACAACACAGCCTTCAACAGGAGAATTGCACATGTCCAGATTAGTCTGTGGACACTCCCCTGAGAAGATAAATGGGTATTGACTTTAATGGGCTTCTTGGTGGCCTTCAGTTAAACACTGTGTATATTTAATGGGACAGGGGCTTTATCTCCTTATGGTTGTACAACATGGAAAGCATTTGTCAGTACCTGATCAATAATAAATAATGTTGATAATAAGTGCCAGGATGCAATGAAAACTAACCTGCATTTTCACTGCCAATTAGAAGTATTTATTTTGTGCGAGTGTGGTGGGCCAGGACACTAAAGCACCCAGTGATAATTCCATGCTAAGGAAATATGTGCAGTTATTATTTGTGACTGTTATGGTAGGAAGAATCAGTTGGGTCAACATTTCCTCCCCTCTTAAGTTTAACGTATTTGGCAATATTTTTATGACATATATTTCTTGTGTTAAGTATGTTCTTACATCTCAGGCTGGGGCAGGAATCTGTACCCCAAAGGTGCAGGGGTGACTAGTTAGAAAAGTTTCTAACTTTTTCCATCACTCTGGGCAAAGGTTGGACTTCAGGTGGTAAATTAGTGAGCATCTGACTTCCATTATTGGCAACAAAAGTGTATAAATTGAAACCAGGAAGCTCCTATTTGTCAAAAACACTCAGAGCCCTTAAATCACTGAACCATGCGATGACACATTTGTTCCTACCAGGCCTTGAAATGTGAGGTCCACTTTTGATGCCACCACAGAGCTCTCCCTGCTGTCACCCGGGGGTCCTGGGGGCTCAGACACAGACCTGCCTTTCCTTCCTGTCTCCATGGAGCCTTAGAGAGTTGCTGCTGCCTCCTGTACAGATGAAATATGGGGCAGAAAGTTTGAGAAAACCTATAAAGTCCAAAGTGTCTCCCTGAGATGCTTCACGTTGTCACCAGGTACCCAAGCAAGGTGTGAGGTGGGTGGTGGTACAAGGGTGCTCCTGCAAGGAGTAAAGGGCAGAAGTCAGTGGCTGTCAGGGCATTTCACTGCCCCTGGGAAGAGGAAGGCTGTTGTTCCCCACAGCAGGGTGTGACTGTCCTGGGATGGGGTGCAGCACAGATTTCTGTATCTCCTCAGTTGCAAATGTGGTGGAGTGGGGTTGGGGGAAGCTGCCTTGGACTCATCACACAGTGCAAACACAAGACCGTCCACTCCATTTATTCCCCTAAAATCACCCTATCAGAAAGCCAGCTGCTTTTGCATCCATATGCATCTTGGATAGCTAATAGAAGTGAAGGACATATAGATTCTGCTGAATTGAATCGTTGTGTTTCTGCTGTGGAAAGGTGTAAATCAAGAGCTGACAAGTGGGGTGGGAAATGGCAGAAGAATCAGGACAGGGAGCTGTAAGATCAGAGCGGTCAAAAGCAGTAAAAAGCTGCTGCTGGAACAATTAGATCACCACAAACCAAGGTGAATTTAGCCTCCAGTGTAGCTCTTGCACGTAGTGCAGTACAGAGCTCTTCAGCAGCTCTCTCCAAAGAGGGACTTTCATGCCTGTGTCGGTGCCCTGGTTTCGCAGAAGTCAGCAGTATTGCTGAGACACTGAATGTCAGAGGCAGAGCGACTGGCAGAGCTGGGATTGCTGCCAAACCGACTGAAACGCGCTCAGCCAGCAAGTGCTGATTCCATCAGTACCAAGGTAACTATCCCAAAGGCCCAGCATGGAAGTCTAACTGGTCCAACCAGTTATGCAGGAGAGCTGTGGTGCAAGGACACACAACAGCCTCCTGCCTGCAGTGGCTCAGCAAGGATGCAGACTGGGGCATCTCTGTGCACCTTGGTGTGTCTCTGTGGTGCACCCCATGGCCAGCTGCTTCTGTCTGCAGAAATCCTGCCCGTGAGTTACTGCCAGTAACCCATTTTAAGGACAAGACAAAATCAAAAGAGAAAACGGGGAGAGTCTGGGCTCTCCTGTCCTGGCACTGACTCAGAAGCTCTGAAAGCAAAAAGGGCATCTGGAGCACGCATGGTATTGCTGACTCAGCTTTCTTAATACTTTTATTTTGTAATTACACAGTGCTGGCACTCAGTGCCTGCAATCCAGCTTGAGGAAGGCATGCACAGACAAACGAAGTCTCTGCCTCAAATGATTCACATTTTCACTTCACGACGCCACTGCTACTCGAGCCACTGTTATGGATGATGTTATAGACTAGCAAATAGACAGACACATGGACTTTTTTTCCTCCAGCCTCTGCTGAAGTCCTTCCTCCCTTTGAAAAATCATTTATCTTCTTTTCAGGTAGTTCTGCTTTTTTTTTTTTTTTAATTGATCTAACATCTTTTGAAACTTCAAGTCTGTTTTTCCTGCTTTGTTGTGGAAGCAAATAAGACAGGTTTATGGCTCCATGTAAAATTTCAGCCTTGTTTATAAATTGCTTGTGATTGATTAAGTAATAAAAATGCTTTTAAGACAGGGAGGTAAATCTCCCAGCTAATTGTTTAGTGCTTTACATTATAACCTTGTTACAGTGACTGGGCTGAACAGCTTTGCTAATTCTATCCCTTAAGAGTCACACTGGAAGAATCATCCCAGTTTGCTGCTCTGCCCCGACCATCAAAAGACACAGACCATAATTAATGGGTCAATAAACAAACCGAGTGATGCATCTGAAACAGAACAAATCTTTCCTTTTAAAGGTGATTTCTGAGGTGGAGATGATTTTTCAGGCAGGAACGCCGCCAATTTCCAGCCATGGTCTGGATAAAAAACAGCAGGATCATGGCCCCTCTGCCTTTCAGCCACTTCTCATCTGCCTCTGTCATGGAGCCTTGGGCAAAGAAATCAGCAGCAGTGAGCTGGGTGTGTTAAGACTGGGTAAAATGAAGACTAACTTGGGAAACTGATGTGATTCATATCCAACATGCCTTCACTGCATGTCTGTTTTCTCTTTTGGATACAAAGCAGGGACCCTGTTCACATGTTGTACTTTAAGGACCATGAAAATACATATAATAATATGTATATACTAATCTCAGTAATCCTAGATTTATTTTTACCTTGTCAAACCTAAACTACCAGAGAGGAAGCAAGTGTTGAACACTAATTGAATGCTTGAGATGGTTCCTCCAACAAATGTTGAATTGAGAGTTCTGATAGTAATTTTGATAAAGTTCAGCAACACGTATGATAACCTGTGACAACCAGAGCAGCCCATGCACAGTTCCCCCTGTTTTCAAGCTCATGCAGAGTTAGATCAGGTCAGTCTCTTGGGTGACACAAGCCAGTACAGCCTTTGTTCACCACAAATACAGAGCCACTGGCAAATTCAGACCAGCTTTGAAGGCATCAGCAAGGTACCAGCCTCCTTCATGGAATCTGGGGGCATAAATGCACTTCCACCCTGTCCTCTTTTCGTTGTGTTGTTTTTTTAACCAAGTGGTCAATTAGTCTCTTGACCCCGAGGTCCCTTCCAGGCATTCATCAGCGGCAGAGGCGGGAGGCTGATTGCTGGGGCTGATTGTGGTGGTCTTATTAGGGGGCCTTAATTGTGATGACTAGAAAGAGACTAAAAAGCCACCGAGCCTTAAAACTTTTAGGGAGGGTGTGCCTTGCTTCTGTGGAGCATTTGATGGCATCTGGACCAGCAGCCTCTCCCTTCCTCATGGATGCTCCCTCTGAGATGTGCTTGGGTGTAGGTAAGCTCAGAAGTGAGCCACCTTTTTGAGGATATTTTTCTAGGAGGGAAATGGAGGTGGTCTACTCATAGATCTGGTGTTCCCAGCTGGGCCCACACAAGCAGCCCCATCCTGGTGCTGCCAGCACCTTCAGCAGACACCCTCAGTGTGAGGTGATGCTGAGGGAGGCGGCTGGGACTGCAAATGCTTGGATGCATCTGGGCCAGGTGACCTCCCTTTGCAGGCTCACGTGTCTGAACGGGTACCTGAAATTAGCACTTTGATTTTTGCACACCTGCATAGCAAAAGATAAATGGGAGGTAAAGGAGCCCTCCTTATCATTAAAATCAAAGTAATACTCCAACACACAAAACCTGCCAGCAGGCAGCTCTGCCTTTCATGTGCTCTCAGGCTCCTTGGTGTGGCACGACACACTGATCCCCCAGTGCTGAAGCTAGTGTCTTAGGGAAAAGAGTTCTAGACACCTCTATATGCTTTTTCATATACTTTGTACTTAGTTTACATATAAATTTCCTTAATTGTCTACATTCTCATACCCCCTTTTCAGCTACTACAGCATTTACTCGTTCAAATTTGTGCCATGTTTGCATTAACCCCACTGTTAGGGCTTTGTTGTTATTATTAAAGCTGATGCTTGCAGGTGGCTTATCAAGATGCCCAGAACCAAAACTGTCTGAGGTTTGGTTTACCTGCATTCCAGTCTAATAAGCAACCACATCTTTATAGTCTGCTCCCCAGTTAATGCAAGGTCAAGCCAAGCTTTCAATTAACGCAAAGCAACATTACCTGATCCAGCTGAAAATCAAACAAAAATCATTGTCCTCATTACACATTTACTTATCCTAGGTAGTAAAACTCCTAATGAATGAGGCTTCTCTGGGGGGCCTGGGTTCTCTGCAGCACGCACTGCTATACTGCTGGAAAACCTTTGTGCCATCACTCCAACCCAATACAGCTCCACTTAAGAAAGCACCAGGAGGTTGAGTGCAGTTGCTTTCCCAAGCCTGGCCTTACCCACACCTCACAAACCTTTCAGTGTCCTTACTGGCTGCTCTATCCCTCTCCTCTGAATCTTGAGGATATAATAACAGCACTAATCAGTCCCACATGTAAAAAGTCACAGGGGAGTGTTTTGTTGCCTCGGCCCCCACCTTGCACATGCTGGTTTATGCAATGAAGCAGCTCTTCTGCATCCCAGTGGAATGAATACATGACAGTGTCTCAGTCACAGAGCTTAGGCACTGATGCTGCCTTGAACTGAGTTGTCTCCCTACTTTCTTCTGCTCTTAGAGAAGATTAATGAGAATTCATACTGAGGGGGGAAAAACATAATATTTTATTTTGCTGGCAGCATGCACATATAATAAAAAATATCTTTTTTTAATAAAAATCAATGATGACTTAAAATACACAATAAATGTTGTAACATTAATAAAAGATGCTACACATAAAATTAGACTTAAATGTGCAGTTTTCCCAGCTATTTACAACCCACATTTCAGACCTGATCATGCTTCCAGCAGAGTGAAATGGTCTAAAACAGCTGTCAGATGAAATAAAATAAATACTGTCTCAGTGCAAATAAAACAAAACAGCATCCCGAAAATTCCTGATTGAGCTGCAATGTCAGCTCCCAATGAACTGAAGAGGAGTCAGGATGCAGGTCTCAGGCACAGATGAAGGTCACTGCCAAGCAGTTACCCAGGGTGCTGTTGTGGTTTAACCCCAGCTGGTCACTCAGTACCACCAGACCCTCACTCACCCCCAGTTTATGTACCGACCAGAAGAGGGTTTTTCTTTCTCTTTTTATCTTGTCCTCAGAGAGTCAGAGAGCCCCATTCCCTTCCCTGGTTGCTGTAGGTCCCCTTGTTTCCCTGAAGGTCCTGTTGTTCCCCTGCTCTCCTCCAGCAGCTCCACGCGGTTCTCAGCTGAGCCTGCACCAGCCCAAAGACAACAAAAAGCTGTTTTCGTGCATCCCACCGGCCTTACTGCTGTTTGTATCCCAGCATGGTTTGTCCCTTTCTCAGCAGTGTGACTCTTTTGCCTCTTTTTCATCTTGGTAACTCTAGATCCCGTTTCATAGTTATTTAACCAGTTGTCACCACTTTGCATTTAGACTGTTGACCATCCCTGTTTATCTCTTCTCTGCTGAATTTTAAGCCTGTCCTCCAGTGTTGCTCTGAATAGAATGTTGGGACTAAATTTAGTAAGTTTAGTTTCTCTTTTATTACTTGGGTTATTAATGAAAATATTGAGCAGCACCAGAATTAAGAGGCATCGTGTAAATCCTCCATGAGAGGTACTCTGCTAGTCTAACAATGAACCATTTATTATTCTGGATATGGCTTTTCAAACATCTCTTCACAAAAAATATGAGTATATTTCTTTAGTTTATCATGAGCAATGACAGTTAAAACCTTAGAAAGCCAAAACACAGCTTAGCTTCTGTGTTTGCTTAGGCACATAGTTCCTTACCCTGGAAGGACAGAGTAATTTATTATGATTTTCTTAACATAAACACATGGTCCTCCTCTGGTAACATCCCAACAGTGAAAGAAAGCTGCAGAATGGATCTCAATGCAAGAGGGAATTGTCTTGCACAGAAATTTGTGGACACGTTCCTGAGAGAGGGGGTTCTTAAAGGATAGAGAGAAACGAGTGAAGTAGAGACAAGCAGGTCTCTCTCTCTGTCTGAGTCAAATCTAGAATTTGTAGTAGTAATTTTGTGCTGGTACCATGGTAACTCTAAGGACACACAGAGAAAAAGAGTAGCAACAAAGGCAGTGTTTGCTCTGTTCAATGATATGAACCTGTCTTACCCAAGGAAGCAGAGACAGTGTGGAAAGACCACGTGTAGCACACTGGGTCAGAATAAACATCCCTGGTGATCCCTTCTGGCTCTAACTCTGCCAGCTGCAGTGAGCTGCTGCTTCTGGATAAAGGGACCAGGATCTGGCTCCATACAGACACTGTCAGTTTTGGAGTGCAGACAGGCCACGGAGAGAAAAAGAGGGATGTCCAGTCTGGTGTCCTGGGTTCCGTGTGCCTCTAAATAAAACCCATACGAGATAATTGTAAATTAGGATTGTCACTTTTTTGCAGTGGGTACTGCTGTACTGGAGGGAAACTTCCAGAGACTACAATAGGCTTTAGGTCAAGACCTGGTTAAATAGAGTTCAGAGAGAGAGAAGATGATGTCCCTATTTTGTTTCCCATATTTTCCTTATTTCCATACCATCACTCCTAGTAGTGCACTCCAGTAGTTGCCCTCTGTGCCCTCTAAATATTTTAATTCCATCCTTGATTATTTATACCCCTTGATACACAGGGACTTTTATCACAGACCCTGCTAGTCATTAGTTATCTGTGCAGGCTATTTTTAGCAATGTTAATCTTTCCTCCAAAGTCACTGCCTTGAGTACCCTGATCATTCCAGTCGCTCTTCGCTGAGCTCCCTCCAAGTTGTTGGCAGGACACACCCCACAGCCTTTTTATTTTTTTTTTTTTTTGAAGATCCCCTTTGTGTTTTAATTCCAACAG
The DNA here is from genome assembly GCA_013400975.1 of Atrichornis clamosus. NCBI lineage: Eukaryota > Metazoa > Chordata > Aves > Passeriformes > Menuridae > Atrichornis > Atrichornis clamosus. Next base: position 285,855 of record WBMZ01011338.1, read on the forward strand.
GCATGAGACAGCGTGGAGATGCTGGGTGGTGTGAGTCATGGAAAATGCAGAATTAGGGCTGTGGGATGTGTTCCAGCCTTGACAAGCCTGGGGAGATGCAGGGTGTCGAGGGGATTGGAGATGCTGAGCAGGAAGAGAGCTGTGCTATTTCAAGTGTTTGCAACAAGACCTGAAGTTATAACAACTCACCTGTTTCAGGGCATTGTTCAGAACCGAAAAGTGAGAGCTGTGGATCATTTTTAACAAAAAGCATCACCGAGTTCTTGAGACTTCACCATCACTTTAGTCTGTGAGGTTCAGTGTGCAGTTCCTGGTGGCATGTGGCTGGGCAAGGTCTGCACAAGGACCACTCAGTCTGACAGCAAGCACATGCAGGGTCACACTTCAACTGGACAGTTTACCAGCCTGCCCTGTAAATTCAAACACCATTTCAGGCCTCAGAGGAACTGTGTAAGTCTCACCTCCAGGTTTTTCAGCCTGCTACCCAGACAACACCTTTCATATCTTGCATGCAGGGTGGAAAGCAGTGCTCCTTCCCTCACTTCATTAGATTGGGATACATTTAATAAAGCAAATAAATATGTCACATGTTTGTTTATTTTATTTCTGTCTCCTATTTTCATGTTCCTTTTTTTCACAAGGAGCAGACAGAGGCTGGAAAACTGTCCTTCTTGTACTGTTACCATGGAGAGAAAGAAAGGCCATTAACATTGTTATTTAGGCTTTTCATGTTATCAGTCAGAAGCAGGGAGCAAGCTACATGAATGTCCCTGACCTAAAACACAGGGCAGACATGCAGTACAGCAAAGTCAGGAGATCCATCACCCTGTGCCTGTGCTCAGGTCAGCTCACCCTTAAAGCATTTGCAAGATCTAAATGTTCCTGCTTAGCCCAAACCTTGAATGGCGTTGGAAGGAAGGACCTGAATCTAAGAAATGAGTAATTTTGGGAGAATCTGCAGCTGGTCCAGAGATGGGCCAAAATGATGCAATTTGTCTCATCTCTCAAAAGCACAGAGAGAGAGAAGTCAGTGTTCTTTTCTATAGTTTAGCTTCTTACTCTCCCACTGCTTTATATCCCAGGACAATTCCACTTTGAAGTAGAAATAAGGATTGATGTCATTGGTGCCCAATACCTAAAAAATTGACACAGCTAGGAGTTCATCTCCACTTGCATAATTTCACTGATTCCAGCAGGATTTACAGCTCCCAGTCCCTGTGCTGAGAAGAATAAAGCCAGTGCAGTCTGGCTCTTCTTTATTATCCCTCTTAAAGTTTATGTCTTCAAATATGGTCTGGTTATGAGTTAACAATACTGAAAAGATCAATACCACAGTCTGACTAGGGGAGCTCAAAACATGTTCATAAAAGTTAAATTAGAATCATAAAATGATTATGGGCTCCTGCTTTTTTTTTGTTTTGTTTTATTTTTTTATTATTTTTTTTTCCTTGAGTGTGTTACTTGATTTGGGTGGCAGTTTGCTGGCTGGCAGCGAGGCAGCTCCCATCTGTCCTCCCCTCCTCTTCACTGTATCTTCATTCAGGATGCAAAGGGCTGGAGTAAGGCTGTGTGGAGACCCCTCTGCAGTGTTTCAGTGGGCTTTCAGGTCACATGTAACTGCTCGTCATTTTTATCATACTTTTTCTGAAGCAGGACTTTAGCAGGTGGCTCACAGAAGGTTCTCCAAAAATCACAGAAAAGAGTGAGAAACACAAAATGTATTCACCGTCTTTATTGCAAGGGCATTACAGGCAGTGCCTGTAACACCTCTAAGGTCAGGACAATTTCTGCCCTCTTTTACACCATCTCCAACACTTGTCAAAAAACGGAAACAATTTTGCTGTATCCTTTTATTGGCTTCTTGCCTCCCTATCTTCCCTTGAACCATCTCAGTTTTATTAGGGGGAGAGGACAAAATCGAGGTTAAATCAGAGGATCACAGAATAGTTTGGATTGGAAGGGACCTTAAAGGTTATCTCATTCTTGTCATGGGCAGGGACACCATCCACCAGACCAGGTTGCTCCAAGCCCCATCCAGCCTGGCCTTGGACACTTCCAGGGACGAGGCAGCCACAGGTTCTCAGGTGATGTTTTTTGTAAGTCTATGGTGACGTTTCTGTGAATAACCATAAGACATGCTGATAAATCTGGTCTCAGCTTATGGTTAAATGTCCCATATCTGCCTTGTCTCCTTCTATGCTTCCTCTTCCTGTATTTTTAAGATGCTCGTCCTTGCCAAGATAGGATGTTACACCAGTTTATCAGGTGTCAGAAAGAGGCACAGAGCAAAAAGTGACCCTGTGGAGACCAGGTGGGAGCTCTGGGGTGCAGCACAGGGTGGAGGCACTCCTCAATATCAGAGCATCTTCCTTTCCCATGCCATGATTATCTTCTCCCAAGGATTCCAGCGACAGCCGAGTTTGTGTGAACTCCTGAGAGCTTCTGCACGTGGGTGTATCATGTGAGATATCAAAATGCTCTTGAGAACTACCTGAAGTAACCTTGCTCTGCTTCTGACAAAAAACACTGCTCAGTGATTTACATTCCTTTGTAATCCGATGCAGTGATTAGAAAAGCGTCTTCATTGTAGTTTTTCCCTTTAACACAGCAACCCATGACCCCTGCGCTGGGTTTGAGAGGGAAATGTCAGCTCTTCATGTGGAAATGAGTCAGCCATCCTATGTAAACATCAGGGGGAGCAGGGAGCCGACAAGGGCCTGAGCAGGGGAACATGAAATGGGCTTTAATCTGATCACAAATCTCTCTTCTAGGGCGGTGAGCCGCGGGCTGCCAAGTGCCCTAGATGGTAAAGACAAGTCCCCAGTTAAGGATGTGCAGGCTCAGGAAGATTAAAGGAAGGAGCTGGCAGGTGATGATACTGTGTTTTACTGGTGGTTCCTCACTGAAGCCAGCCCTGGCACCCTCCATTAGCCCTGTTTCCCATCACCACCAGCCCTCTGCCCTTGCATCACCCCTTCTTCTCCCAGATCCTGGTGTTTGGAAAGGGCATGGTCAGTCTACTTTCTCTTTATTTTCTGCAATTTCCCTGTAATGAGCTCGGACCACCAACGGATCAGCTTCTGTTACCCCATTTAACCTGCGGGTGAAAACTCAGAGAGGAATTGCTGGTTCCTCGACCTCTGAGTGCAGATTTGCTCGCCCTTGAGCAATCTTGAGGGTGGTTCAGAGCCAGTGAGGCAGTTCCTGCCTCCTGCTCTGCTCCCCTCCATCTGAGCCCCAGTGCAAACCCCCTGCACCCCATGGAGGACGGAGGTGGCAAGGCATGGACCAGGGAGATCAGATGGGAGGAACACTCTACTCCAGAAATCCCATTTCCAGTGCCCAGCTACTGGGAGGTGCTCACCCTTCTAGGTAACTATAATGCCTTTAAGAACAAGAATGTGGGAAAGCGAGAAAATTAAAAAGAACATAGAAGGTAGGCAGGGAATAGCATGAGTGGTCCCAGGTCCCTTCTGGGAAAAGGAAGACAGACACTCATCCTGAGTGGGCAAACGGGATCCACGGTGACGGGGGAGTCAAGGACCAGATTCCCAAGTCACTCACTGAAGAAAGGGGAGTCTAGCAGGGAAGCTTCCTTGGAAGATGGAAGAAAAGAACATCCCAGATTGTTTTGAGGGTTGGAATGATCACTGCTACTCAAGTGAACACATCAGGAACTGCCTGAGGAGGAGATTTTCAGGTTTCTCTTAAGAGAAGATAACGGGTCTGCCTTTGGGGAGAGACACATTCAGGGGCTGCAGTGTGCAACATCCTGCACTCAGGCCCTGCAGAGCGGAGTCTTACACTGCTGTGTTCAGTGGCGTGTGCCCTGGCAGGCTCCGTCTGGGCTACTGTTCTCCACAACACCCGTTGTCAGCAGCCCTCCTGCTCCCAGACAAAACGAGTGGGGCAGCTCCTAGTCCAAAGGCTCTGTGTGGAGCAAAACCTGTGAGTAGACATCCACAGAGCTCACCCTGCTGCTGCCGCACGCAGGGGTGTGGGGGGGCTCGCTCTGGGTTTGAGAAGTGCCTGTGCAGCTCTGGCTCGGCAGCACATGCCACAGTGGGTGTTTTCCTGCAGCCTGGCAGCCCAAGCGGAGCGGGGATGATTAGTCTTGCAACCAGACTGCTGCTGCAAGCAGCTTTGATCTTGGGTCACCTCCCCGAGCGCTGCTCGGCCAGTGGGGAAGGGAGCAGCAGCAGAGCTTTGTGCAGTCCCACTTTCCCACCTGATAAGGAAAAATTGAATTTCTCTTCTCTGACCTCTGGATCAGATTCCTTTCCCCACACCGAGTTTATTGCAGATCAATGATTTTTAAGTGCTGACATAAACACAAATATTACAGCTGGACAGTTGCTAATAGAGACTGTTTATTACAGCAGCATTCCTCAATAAGATACAATTACGTTCACACTTACATGGCTCCTTGCAGCTGAGGAGCTCAAAGCTGCAAACCCTCACAAGACCTTGTGATGTGAGTCTGATGCTATTGAGGAAGACAAGAGAGCTCAAATAGGTTGAACATGACAGCATAAAGCCATGTCTTATGGCTCTGCTGGCTCAGATGAAAGCCTGTCTGGCCCTGGGTTGTTTCTCCTGTAGGCATGACAGTTTGAAACCTTTTCTGGTGCCCCAAGTACTCTTTTCTTCAAACCTACAGCCAACCTGTGGCTTTATTTCTTTCTTAACAGCAACCACAACAACCTATTAATATATGCATTAAGATCCAATAGGATCTATGGAGCCAGTTATCATTTTAGCATCAACAACGAGTTAATGAGGTATTGCTCTGTCAAGCCCTGAGAAGAGGAAAAGAAGGCAGAAGTCCTTCTCACCATCATACAAACTCTTACCTTTAGGAGGAAGATATAGGGGTGCCAGCATTGCTACCTGATTTTCTCTGGTGCTTTCAGACTGCCCAGGAACTCAGTGACAATGCCGAAAATTAGACCTCTACCTTCAGATTGATCTATACTTTTTGTTATAAAAAGAGATCCACATCCTTCAGGCATATGTAGGAAGATATTTAAAATGAAAAATGATGAGAGTAGAGCAAGTACAAAAGAGAAGTAAAAGCTTTTTGAAACAGCACACTCTGTTCCCAGCCCTGTACTTAACTTGCCATCTTGGCTACTGTTGCTGGAGAGGGTTGGGTAAGTGAAGGTCATTGCAGGTACCTGCAAAAGTGTCTGGAGGGTTGCTTCAAAATGAAAGGCTACTGCTCTCATTTCCTCCTGGACTATGGCCGAAGAGATCTGAAGATTCCAAAGCCCTGGGAAGGCAGCCCAGCATTGCCTAGAAGCATGAGCTGAAAATATTTGAAAGCTTCAGTATTCCCCTTTTTGTTGTGATTATTTTGCAACCAGCATTTACAAAGAGATACACAGCTCTTTGAAACTCAATTCACTGGTGCAAAGAGAAGAGTGATTAAAGCAAATTCGAAGACCAGATGGTTTGGGGATTCGAGAGAGTCTAAAGATTCACATCTCTATTGTGAGGTGAAAACCACTTTTACTACTTGAAAATCATAAGCAACGAAAGGACTTCGTTCTCAGGGAGCCCATTGCTGCTCTAGGATGGTTCGTGCCAGTCCTTATGTGGTGCTGTCTCTACCCCCAGAAATACATCCACACACTCCAGTGTGTCACTGTCCTTCCTCCACCTTTCCCACGGGACAGCTGGAATCCTCCTCATATGGTGTCCCAAGCCAATTTTTTTGTGTGTTTTCTGCTTTGTGTTGATTTTCCACTGTGTATAGACATGTTCCTGAGATGCTGGGTAAGGATGCTGGAGAAGCCACTGCGAGAAGAGACAAGGACCGTTGTACTTTTGCATTTTTAAAAAATAATAATTGTATTACCTGTAAATCTTTCTGGAGCCAGAGGTTGTCTGAGACTGGGCCACCCCTCCGGTTACCAGTTTTAGAGAAGGGGATTTGTATTTCCTTTGAGGTTGTTTCCTGTGTCACAGCACAATTTTCACCAGTAGAGGAGAACCTTCCCCTGGTCACAGTTTCTGTGGGAATAACAGAGCAGTTGTCAGTCACACAAGGCTTGACAATCTGGCCCGTTTCACCAGGACTAAATTTGTTTTGCAATGTGAATAAATTAAGACAGAACTGAAAAATGCCTGTATGAGGATTAATTAATCATTTGGAGAGACCCATGAGCTCCCAGGGCTCCACCATAGGGCTCCCAGAGCATCGTCAGTGTGTTCTGAAAGACAGCCAATAAGCAGGATCTGATTCACTGCCCAAATTAATCTATATGAATGGCTGTGGGATCCATTTGAAAGCAGCACTGAGAATTGGCCTATAAAAAGGCAGCCCAATTTTTAGAGGAAGCTCATTTGGGAAATGAATGAGGACTTTACAATCTCCTTCAGCCATAAAAAACCATACACATCTCACACTGCTGCTTGCCTATTTTAATTAAACCAATAATTAAATTTTAATGAAATGAAGGTTTTACTGAAAAAGCGTCAGCAGTGATTGACGAGTTTTCAGTTGGAGGAGGGAGGTGAAGTGGATCTATCAAGCCACGGGGCTCCCCTTCCTTAACAAATTTTGGAGGAAATACATGGAGAACTGGATTCACATAATGAGCTGAACAAGAAACACTTATGGTAATGAAGTTGCGAGGCAGTTTGTTTCCCGTGGCTCTCCCTGGCTCAGTGTTTCTTTCCCCACTTCCCGGAGGATAAGTCTGAATTCACAAGGTTTCGACTTCTACCTGAGCGGCCAAGTCCTTATCGATGCCAGCACTCCCCACCAGCATTCTGCAGGGACACGTCCTGGAATGATCAACACTTGGCTCCACGTCGTGGTGAGAAAGGTGGAGGTATCAACCTTTGTGGCCACTCTTAATTGAAGCTGGTCTCTGAGGCCAGTTTTCATTAGAAATGAGTCAAAACCCTCATGATTTCACTGAGCCTGTCTCCAGAACAAGGCAGATGCACACACAAGCTTGCTGGGACTAACCAAAGGCTCGCCAAATGCTGCCCAAAGGACAAAAGGGTGCAGATGTTCAAATGAACACTCAGGCATCAGTAATAAGGTCTGCCTGCCTGAAATGCTGACATATGTGCACCTGGCCACAGCCTCTTTGGCTTTGGGGACAAAAATGCAACAGCTGAATAGATGACAATTTTTTTCCCTTTCCATTCCAGATGTCACTGCTTTGAGTTTTCTCGTGGTGGCACTGGGGGCGATGTGACCTGTGCTGTCCTCCTGCCTCTGCCAGCGATGCTGTGAGTGTCCTTGAGAGACTTCTCCTTGGCTTTGCAAAGTGCAAACTGGAAAAAAATTGTCGAACTCCCTGGGAGGGAGTTGTGAGACTTGATGGATTAATATTTACTGCATTTTGCACATGTCAAGAGCTATTGATAGGCACACCAGGGAATGTACCAGGCACATCAATGGCTAAAAGGATGAGCTGCCACAGCTTGAACAAGAGGACTGGCCCGGGGTTTGTTAACAATTGTGTCAACCACTGCAGGTCTGAGCAGGATGGGCCTGGAACATACCTGCACCAGTGTGTCACATTATTGTTTTGTTCAGAGATGGTGTGAAAATAGCCTTGAATGATTATTGTTCTAACAGCTGCTCTTTAATTTAGTTTCCTTTGGAAACACTGTTGATAAAATCCTGCCCTTTCTGATTTTGTTGCCCCACCCTAAAAACTTACAAGCTCATGGGCCTATTTCAAAACGAGTTTTACAGAGAAGCAGAAACCTCAAAGATAATGTAGTTCCTAGGATTTAAGGAAAGATAGGTGTCTGGGTATGAGTGAAACATACACTTTGTGCCACTGGTGAGGAAAAGGCTTTTCTGGTAGACTCTGGAGAGGCTCTGTGGACCAGGAAAGTGTGGAAAAGATTGCCCCAAGCACTTCAGGTGGAAAGCTTGTGCTCTCAGCCACAGCTGGTCAGCTGTGAAACTGCATTCAATAAGAAGCCAAGCTTCAGTAAATCTGTTGCTTCCAGAAATAGCTTTTGCCAAGGATGATTTCCACAGGGTTTGTGCTTTGACAAGAGGACTCTTCTGAAATTGTACCAAGCCATCTTCTTCAGCAGGTCTGCAGGGGTTCCTCCAAGCAGGCAGATGAGATGAGAGTAGGGAAAATGTCCCTAGGATGGGGAGAGGAAGCAGAAGCTGGGCCCACAGATCTGTGGGTATAATATGGCTTGTAGTGGTGTGTGTTTTCATCGGGTTCATGGATACGGGAAACTGGGCCAGCTCTTCTGAACTGCTTCCTCCTGGAGTGTTTGCAAGAAGCCACTGTTCTGCACAACCAAAGGGCTGAGAGTGTAAATACATATTTCTGAGAAAATTCAGAAGGGCCTATTCTCCTAAGAGATCCTCTTGAATTGCTTCCAGAGCCAAGTCTCCAGGAACTTGCCTGCTTTCAATCAGTCAAAGCAAAATGTAGATAAATGCTGTCCCTTAGTCTTACAGCTTCTCTGTCTCTGCGATTATTTCCTTCCCCACAGTATAAATTTCCCTGCATTTAAAATTTTGCTGTGTTCTCTATTCCTATAGAGAACTGTTCATCATTCAGGATGGAGAGGATTTTAATGAAGTATTGTAAATAATTGTCCATCCTCAGTTCCAACAGTGTTTCTCATGATGACATCTCCTTCCAAGGCCTCTGTAGTGCTGATAAATTTATTAGGTCACAAACTATTATACAAATTCAGTGTTAGCCAAGTCTGTGTATGTACTGAGACTCCTCTAGATGTGGAGAATTCAGCTCCAGTGCTAGAATCAAGTGAGGTTTGATGGACACAGGGGAAATAGGATAGGCATTCTCCCACCATCGTTGTTTTTGTCATTGCTTCCTCATGAGGCAGATGGCTGATATTCATCACACCTCAAAGCAAAACAAGAAGGACGATGTGCTACAAACCACGATGGGTTTCTACAAAAACTGTGGTGGGGAAACCTTTGTGGAGTTCATTCTCTATGTCCTGATGTGGTATCAGCTGAACCAGGCCAGCTTTCCATGCTCTTCTCCCCTTGCAGGGCTCATTAAACTGCTTAATCTGTGAGATTCCTTATTTGGGTTGAATTATCTCCTTTTTCTTTGTTTCTCACTCTTTCTGAGCCACATCTTTTTCTGGCACCTTTGCATACTGTGTGTGTCAGAGATGCTAAATGTGAGACAAACAGAAAGGACAGATATAACACAATTTGTGCTGCTAATGGGATGGGTTTGTGTACTGCTGCGTCTGGCTGACATGAAGTCCACTTCCTTAAACCTTCAACAAATCAGATTCTTCCTCTTCCTGCACTTGTCTGTTCTCACAGTTTTGCAATGTGAGTGCATGAGGGTATTTTTAAATTAGAACAGAGACATTTTAAGCAGAAAAAAATTACATAAGTGGCAAAGAAAGGCTGTCAAGGTAGGAAAAAGAATGTTTTCTTTTTATAAGCGATAGAAAAGCTTGATATAGTCATGTCTGCGGGAAACAGGGAGGATGTTTTGTCCAACAGAAACATTTACTGAGCGTCAGGATAAATGGGGCTTTGCCTTGTACTGCTGCCCAGGGAACTGCCAAAGAGGATTAAAGCATCAAAGCTCTTAATTTAAGTATTTTGTTATAATTTCATCCTCCTCCTCCTCTGCTTCTTTAGTACATCTTTTCTGTCACCGCTCAACACGGGAGTGGCATTATGGGCTATTGGGCCAGGGGTGGGACAGGGAGCCTCGTGCTGTGAGCTCTCTATCAGCAGCCAGAAGAGCAGCAGCCCAGCCAGGGCTGTGCCTGCCTGAGTCTCACAGGCTCACAGGTGTAGCAGGTGGCTCCTGTGTCAGGGCACTGGGTGCAGTCAGTAGCTCCACAGGTAGATCTGACTGCAACACACTTGCAGCATTCAGTGGAAGGGCAGGTATTCTCCACCTGCTGTATCTGAGGCATTAAAGAACACAGCAAGGGGTGCCGTAGGGAAAAAGTGGGAGCATCTCACAGCAGTCAAGTGATTAAATACATCTTTCTCAAGGTAAGTTGTGTATGTGTATTTCAGATATGACAGGCTTTTCATAGAATCACAAAATCGTAGAATTTCAAGGGAGCTTAAAAATCATCCAGTCCCACCCCCTGCCATGGACCGGGACACCTTCTACTAGGTCAGGTTGCTCCAAGCCCTGTTCAACCTGGCCGTGAACACTTCCAGGGATGGGGCAGCCACAGCTTCTCTGGGCAACCTGTGCCAGGGCCTCACCACCCTCACAGGGAAGAATGTCTTCCTAATATCCAACCTAAACCTACCCTTTTTCGTTTCAAAGCCATTACCCCTCGTCCTATCTCTACAAGCCCTTGTCAACAGTCCCTCCCAGGCCATGCCACTGTGCAGTGACACAACGGAAGGCAGGATGGATGGGGACATCCCCAGGGAAACAAAGCTCTGACTAAGCCTGCCTGCTCCCCGTGGTGCTCTGTACAGTCCCAGCCTCGTATTAAACCAGTAACACTAGCAGTTTCCACAGGTCTGGTTTTGACCCAGGAGATGTTAACTTCACATCTACAGGAGCCTTGAGCCACTTCCAGCAGCATCTGAAAATCAATTTCACTGTATGACTTGTGTTTTCACTTTGATTTTAACCCTTTCACTTCTGTAGAAGAGTAAATTATTTCGGGGGGCTGAGACATGCCATTATTCAGAGGGATAAACCTCTGCATAGTCATTCACAAATGGAACATCATCACTCCTCTGCATTCAAATATATTAAATTTATTTTGGCAATCGCTTACCATAAGCATTGTGCTTGAATGAAAGACAATGAAAATGAAGGCTTTGTTAGAGAGAAAAGCATCCAAATAGAAAAAGCAATATCCCTTTATTAAAATATATACATTTCTTGGCTACACATAATTTAGACAAGGGAAGTCTATCCTCTATTTAATATAAATGAAATATGGACAGTTAACTGGGTATTTTACACAGTGATATTTCAATTGCATTTCATAAAACTCAGGCTGGCTTCAGAATGAATAATTTATCCAATTAGATTTTTTTTCCCTTCCCATTTTTAACAGAACCTGGCTGTTCTCTTATCTATCTCACTAGTTTTAAAATCGAAATAATCCTATTAGAAACCAGGTGTGCAATGTGAGTGCAAAAGTGGTGTCAATGTTTTGAGAATGAGGAGGAAAATATCCTCAGGTTAATCACAGGTTTCCAAGCTGATTTTGGTATTTGGACTTCATTTAGTGCTAATGTCAGAAAAATGAATGAGTTCTGCAGTTCCTTGGTATAGACTCTGGACCTGAAATGTGAGTCTTGGCTGTGGCTGGTCACTTTATTCTGCTGATATTGATTCTGGTGCTGCCTTTGCACTGTTTAAGACTTCTTTGGGCTTATTTTGATTTAGCCTGTAAATTACTCTCAAATGCGATTCTGCAGGGGTTCAGATGGATAAGAACATGATGAATTCTGGTTTGGAGGTGACAGAGTAAGGGGAAAAGTGATAATAACAGAGTAAAATGCTATTTAAGTATGTTAAATCCTTGTATGGGCTTCACACTTTTAGTAAATATCAAATCAATAACACTGTGGTGGCTAGATACCCGACAGGGGACTTCTGTCTTCCTCTCATCACCCTGTACACAAGGAAAATTTCCAGATTATCTCATCCAGGGAGATTTTTAACCTTAGATCATTCTAATGTAATGCTATAGGTGAAAAAAAAAAGTTTCTGGATGAAGGCTTACCAATTTTATAGCTGTAAAACATCTCCATGAGGAAAACTTCAAACTTTTACAGGTAGGGAAAACATCGGTTTAGTCATGGGAACAAGTTTCTGTGCTTAATGTATTACTTAATGTCAGCTGATCCATGGTAATGGTTTCTGAATATGCTCGTAAAATGTGAAATAATTGGACTGAGTGCTCTTTTAACGCAGGTAAAATGATCCTGAATTACCTTCCCTTTGCTATGGGCTAAATGAATGTACACATATTTACTGGAGATCAGATGACATCTCTAACTTGTTTGTGCGTCTGAGCCCTGAAGCACAAGAAAAGAAAACTGCTGGTCTGAGCCTGTGCAGCACCTGCAGAGAGCCCAGAGGTCCTGCCTTTGTGCTTCTGATCCCCTCTGTCCTCCCCACGAGAACATTAACTCTGGGACTAGTACGAAGCTGGAGCCATGAGTTTAATTTTCATTTTGTTTAAGTATCACATAATCCTAAGGGCACAGGGGAAACGACAACAACATAGATATAAACTAACAAGCCAATCTTCAAACTGAGTTTACATTGTAATATGAATGGAAAGGGAGACTCTCTCTGCTTTCATTCTGGCATTTAGCTCTGTGTACGTTACCTAATTTATTCAGCCTTTGTGTGTTGAGGTGGGGGACCTCCTCTTCTTAGACACCAATAACAACATTGGAAATCCAACAAAATCTGGAGAAAATGGCTTGGGAATGGTGAATAATTAGAGGCCTCCATGATTTATAGCTGAAAATTTGGTTTCAAAGGGGTCTTGCTGTACGCCATATATCAATGCAAACGCCACTATCACTGTTGGGGTCTTTCAGGAGGGTTTCATTTTTTAATCACTCCTCTCATTGTGTCTTGTTTTCAAACCAAATGCAAGCTCCAGAGTTTTCTGCATACAATGTTTTCTTTTACTCTGGGAGTACAACCAATCTAACTACCCCAAAATCTTAAGGAACATAAGAAATCTTTTCCCCCAAAGCTTTGATGTTGGTGTTCCTTTCCTCTTGGGTTGGCGTATTTGCAGTGAAATTTTTGCAGTTATTTCTAAAGCTTACACAGAGAGGAAGAACCAGACCACTGTGTTAGAGACTCTGTTACAGAATTGCATAACAGTGTCCAAAGTTGTGTTTTAGGTAGGGGATCAGGGCATCCAGGCTGCCTGCAGCCACTGCCTGCTTACATCCATCAGCTCTCGCTGCCTTCTGAAAATCCACACAGCAGGAATTAATAGTTCCACACAGCTCTGGTGACAAGTACAATTGTCACAAGAAAAAGAACGAAGCGACAGTGTGGAAGAGTTTCTTTAAACAGCTTCTAATTAGCTCTGAAGTTGTTTTCTGTCACTGTACTAATTTGCAAAAGAGATATGTGTTGGCACTGCTCCCAAACCCAGTACCCACCGTCCTCCCACCCAGCATTTTGGGGGGACACGGCCTGCATTGCCTCAGTTCTCTCCCCTCATCTGTGGTCCCTTATTAGGTTTTATTGAGTCCTGCTGATGCGAAAGAACCCCAAAGCTGTATGGGGTTTGTGAGGCAAGGTTTTGGTAGTGGGAGGATACAGGAGTGATTTCTCTGAGAAGCTTCTAGAAGCTTATCCAAAATGGCCAAAAATTCAGTGTTCTAATGGCTGAACACCAGCTCTCTATCTAAAATATGGTATTTCATGGATTATTTTTTTTTAGTTAAAAGAAAACATGTTTTTAAGAAAACGAAAATCTTTGAACCTGAATTTTCATAGGAAAGGAAATTTCTTGTCTTATTCTGCCTAGTTGTCTGTAGAGTATCTTGTTCATCAATGCATGGTCTTCATGGCACTCTCTCTGATGTGTCTCCACAGTTATGACAAAGGCATTTTAATCTGCTTTACTTTATAACTTGGTAGTGACATCCTGGGACCCTGCTGGCACACACAGAAACTGAGGAATGTCATGCTTGTGCCATTTGTTCACACATTGCTGGGATGAGTTGGGGAGGATTAGTCTTACCATTTGCATAAAGCACTTATCAATGAAGGTTCGTCATGTGAAAATAGTCCTTGGCCAAGAGTGGAGTGTTTTTTTCTTCATTTGACTGCTTCTTGGAAGATTAGGGGTTTATATTGACATCAGCAGAGGAAAGTGTGTGCACACTGTCTGTGTGGTGTGTCTTTGTGTGGTACTGAGTTCTGCACACATCTGCCTTGTGCCCAGTTCATATTACTGCTGCAAAAATCCTTAGTTATTCTTTCAAAAGGAAAAAAAAATCCTATTGGAGGGACTAAAAAGACCCATACCAGAACAGAGTACTTATTCTAGAGGTGAAAGACTGAAATTAGTGTGCCCAAATTGAAAAGACAAGAGTTAGCCTTTGTCTTCTTCATATCCAGCTATTATCTCCACTGTCAGCCTTCTACCCATGCTGGAGTGATGTCTCTCAGGACCAAAAATGCCATTCTGGTGTTGAGGAAGCTGAAAAATTACTTGTGGGACTAACTGACCTCTTCACATTGAAAATATTTTGCAGGAAAATCCTCACCTAACCCTCTGCTCAACTTCTTTATCTGCTCCTTCTTGTTTACCAAGCCCTTTGATATCATTCGGCTGAGGCTAAAAGTGGACTCCGTGCCCTCCTAGGAATTCAAGCTACAACTACAACCGTACTACAGCGTGTCTTGTGCACCAGGGGGTGAACCAGGCTCCGGGTTGCTGTGCTTACACACAGACGTAGGGACGTGTGAATCACTGCAGTGGCCCTTGGAGCACACTCTCCCCCGCGCCGCCCTTTGAAGAGGTGGCCTTCCTCCCTGGGCAGCCATGCGATGCCCCTCTGCGGTCACTCCCTGCCCCGCGGGGCACTGCCTGTGGCCACAGCAGCTGCCGCTTGGGACAATCATCGGGGTTGGAAGCCAAAAAGCCTCCCAAGCCCTGCTGAACCCGCTCCACCTGTCCCTCATGCCGGGTGTATCTTCCGTTCGTTGTCAGCGCTCGTTAAGACCGAGGGCATCTCTCCCTCTCGCTCGCTTTGCTTTCTCCGTGTCTCCGGTTTCACTGGAACGGAGTCAAACGGAGACGAGTCCACGCAGGGTCTGGAACGGATCAGCAGGTCAGCTGGGAATGCCTGTCAGGCAGCCAGCGTGCTCCCTCCCTTCTCCCTGGCTTTCTTTGAGGTTTGTAGCTCTTCTGCTTTCTTGTTGCTATTGCCACCCTCCCCACACTCTCCCTACCACACATCAAGCACCCAGACCTTTCCTGGGCACTTTACTTAATCCCCGGGATTCTTTATATAGGAATTAATCTTCTCGTCACAGTGGGAGAGCTGGGAGGGAGGGGGTTGCATTTATCTCTCCTGCTGAGGTCTAGAGTTGCATTGCTGTGATTATTGGTGGTAGCAGTGTGCATGTGTCTGGGGATCTGTGTTTAGCTTCTTCGTTTCTTGAACGGCGCAGGGGCAGCAGCAAGGCAAGTTGGCAGCTTCGCTTTCGAGCTGCTTTGTGTCTGCTGCTACAAGGAGGGAGTGTGAGTGGGGAGCAGCATGGCAGAACAAGAAGCCAGTGGCTTGCAAGTCCTTCTCTCCACCCTCCAGGTAAGAACAGCTTGAACTAACAAGAGAGGCGCTTGGGCTTGTTTTCCTCTTTAATTCCCCAGCAGTGACCTGTTGGGCTGAGGCTGTTGGTTCGAGCTCCTGGCTGGCTTGGCTCTAAAAGCATCGGCGTGCGGTAGCCCTGACCTGCACCTCCCACCCTAAAAAGCCTTTATGAAGTGAAGTTTCACTGCTCAGTGATGAGTGCTGGCGATTACTGCTATGCATCAATCCCTGGGCCCCATCTGAGGGCAGAGCCTCTGCTCCCGCGGTCTTGCTGTGTTCAGCAGGGCAGCAGGGAGGTGTGAGGCACTGACTGCTGTGAAATGAATGGGACCTGACAGCGCTCTCAGTCTGAGCTCGGCGCGTCCGAGGGCTGAGGGGGACAAGTAAACAAATCTGCCTGCAAGAAGCAAGTGCCTTGCTGTCAAACACTCTGCACCAGGACCCTCAAGCACTCAAGGGAAGTGAGAAAAACTCTTGAGGCTGAGATCGATGAGGTGCTGGTGTTGGGTGTGCTCAGTGAGTGGTCCCGAGGACCAGAGGGAAATGTCCCAGCCCAGGATCGTGCTTGACAGACAAACTTGGCCATGGCATGAAGGAGAGGAGTTTCTGTAGGTGATCCTCTCAGTTCTGTTTTCCCACAGCATGGATGCGCTCCTCCTGGCCTGGCAGGAGAAGATGCTTAGGTTGTGGCATGAGCTACCCTATGAAATGGGGAGTGTGTTTTGGGAGGGAACCTGTGCTTTCACGCGTCTCATTTTGTCATGAGGGATGGGCGGGAACTGCCTTGCCAAGACAAGCTGCTTGCATAAAAAGCATCTTTCAGACAGTCGTGGTGAGTGTCGGCTGCCTGCACTGCCCAGGTGCCCTGAGCCCTCTGTGCTGACAAGGGTCAGAGCCCACGGGCACGGGAGTTTCATGTCTGGGTCAGCAGCATCCTCTGAGTGTCATCAAAGCCTCACACATTGCAGACGCAGAAAATGAGGGAGAGGGTGTGCAAAACAGACGGACCCACCTGGATCAGCCCAAGGATACATGTCTCCCAACCCAGTGTGTCGGGACGTCTCTGTGACCAGCTACAAGCGTGTAGAGGAGGTTATAAAACCCAGTGATATGCAATTGGCTTTGAAACTATAGTTGTGGGGGCTGGTCAACCTTGACATATTTATCCAAGCTTATGTAACTGGCAACAACTTTTATTTCTCATATCAAACCCTGGTTTGTCCTCTGTAGCATCTTATGGCAGTGATTTCTGCAGGTAAACTGGCCTGCTGAAGAAGATTGTCCTACTGTCCTTTTATGTTTTGGCATGCAACTTTTTTTCCCCATGTTGTTACAGCTTATTTAATTCATATTTTGTACTAGATCATGTATTTGCTGTATCCAGGTTGTAGTCCTCTCCCTCTTACTTTGGGTAATTGAGAGCTGAGTGCACATCTGCTTTTTCTTATGCTCTCTAACATAACAGTTCTGATGTTCTCTGCATAATCTGGGAACAGAATTGGACAAGACCCAGGACTAAATTGGAAGCTGTAGTTTAAAATCACATATGCAATCCATTGACAAAGCTACATGGAGGGCTAGACTAGAAATGCTTAGGAGCACTGCCGGCATGTGTTGGTAAAAACACAAGGTAGCACAGCATTCATCCCAGTGTTACAAAATCTCACCTTGGTACAAGATCTTTGTTTCCAAAAATTCTGTATTCACTTGGAGGAGATAAAAAATCTTTCTTCTTATATCTTCAATTTGATGCAGAGGTTTGAGTGCTGCAGGGCAGAACGTAAGGGGTTGATGACAATTACAAGTTCTGATTCACCTCCTTCCCCTACATTCAGCCAAAAAATTACCAGCATAACTCTGTAATGCCATCACCTGTCTCTGCTAAAAAATCAGGTGGCAAAAAATACCTTTACTTGACACAGTTGGAAAGCACTGGCCTGGGAAATAATAACTTTGGTTGATATTTGCCTTTGCTGATAACATCCCTCCACACTTTGTTATTTTCTGCAACAGCTGTCCAAAACATGGTTGCTTTGTTTTTGTGTCCTGCTGGATTGTCAGTGCTGGTTCATATTCTTTTATTGGGCATGAAGAACATGTCTATTGCATACAGCAGGCTATTCTGCAGGGTGTTACTGGATATTTTCCATTTCTGTTAGCACATAAGATTGCTTTGTGTGCAGGAAATTTTTAGGTGAAGAATGAGGGAATATTAATCCAGTCTTTATAAACTCAGAAAAAAACACCCTTTCTCCTTCAGTCACTCACAAAGGGCTAAATTTCTACCTCCCTTCCAAACACTGTCCCAGATTCTTATTCACTGTTGAAGACAGGGTCTATCACCTTCAGCTGAGGGAGGAATCTGCCCCATCTCCTTCTGGCATAGACACTTTTACTCCTAGACTCACAGCCTGGCTTTGGTAAGGGCAGTATCAAGCAGAACTAATCCCCAATACTGTGCACTTTGTAACTGAACAACTGCTCTAGTCACAGAAAGAAATTCATTTTTTGAGTTCTTCAAAACTGTTCCCAGTGCTATGAAGGAGCGTGATCCTCCAAAGACAGCTCAAACCCCTGGAAGTGCAGCATGCTATGGATGTTCTGCAAAGTGACAAGGTGAATAGCAAAAACTCTTTTCAAAGCGCAGCTGCATTTTGTCACCAAAATGTCACTGCGGGAAAGATGTGACATTTCAGATCTCTAGGTAAAAAGTGCCTCACTGCTTGCAATGTTCAGCTTTAAAAAAGTGAATTTCAGATTTAAGAAAACCCTCTCCCTGTCTCACAGGTTTTGTGTCAGTATGGCAGAGCCATGCTCTGAGGATTTTGCTGTCATTTCTCATTTTATTTCTAACCCTGCTACCTTCCTCTTTGCTCACTCTTCTTGACTCTCCCCCTCCAACATGCTCCTACAATTATCACCTCCCATCCCTCTGGCTTGGGTAGTGTCACCTGTTTCAGTTCCCACCTCTTACTGCATGACATTGAGCTCCTCAGCCCTCATCCAGCGCTGCTCTGCCTTTTGTACACAGACAGTGCAGTCCCACGATCAAGGCTGTGCTGGTTGCCCACTCCTCACCCTGGTCGCTGGCCACAGCATTTTAGAAATAAACACCTTCCCCACGTACGGTCTTTGACCAGGGATAAAAGTCTGACATCCCATTTTACAGGCAATGTCCCCACTGCAGAATCCCAGAGAGATTTGGGATTAGATCTCTTGGTTATTTTAATGCCAGGAGGAGGTATCTGGGTGTTAGTTAAAAACAGCTTGTACTTGCTAAGAAGAGCAAAAGGAAACTGGAGCCAGCATCTTTCCTTGTGACCTAGACTACTGAATCCCTTGAGACTGTAGAGTATTCTAGTTCCTCCTCCTGGTTGTCCTGGCCCTCATCTCACTCCACCCTCTGACCATTTAGACAAATAAGAAGCATTTTCCTCCCTTTCCTTCTCCCTGCTCCCCTCCTTGCTCCCCAGGCCCAGACACAAGCATGCCTTGGTTACCCCTGGGAACATCTCCTTATTCTGTGGCAGAGTACATTGTGTTGCCTGAGGAGTCCCAGATTTCCTGTTGGCTCTCAGTATGGTTTTCACATGTTTCCCAAAGCCACAATCCCTGTTCACATATTCTGCAAAGCTGGCAACCCCTGGGGCCGTTGGCAGATCTTTGGCTCAAACTGAGTCCTACTGCGTTGGACTTCGCCGGTTCCCAAAAGCTATGGTTTGACAGGAAAAAGATGAAAATCTTACGTATCAATAGTGGATGTTGTTTTGTAAAGGGATTTATCTGTAGTGGCTGCAGTGTCCAGCAGAACAGACACAGGATCTGCTGTTTGCTAACTTGAACCTCTCAGCTCTGTGCTGCCTGTTCCAAGCTGTTGTGCTGGCGGGCTGACAAGGCAGGGCTATTGTTATCCTAAGGACAAGTGGGAAGATATCTGTGCTGCTCCAGTGACAATGAATAGAAATGCATTTTGCAAAACACTTTTGTCTCCTCTGCATCCTTGCACTCACTCTGTCAGCAGAGCTGCGGAGATTCTTGGCTTTGGGAGAAATAAATGCAAAAAATTCCAGGAACTTTTCAGCAAGCAGAATGCCCTCTCAATTGGGATGGGGGTGGAGGAGCTCAAAGTTTGGATCTGGAAGGCAGCTTGGCAGGCAGGGTTTAGTGGAATAGCCTTAGAGGGAACAAAAATCAACTGAAAACCAGATGGCCATTTTTATGTGGTTCATTAACTGAGTTTTACTGAGGTTGTTGTATCTAAAGTGAGCAGCAGTGGCCTTATTCCTCCTATTCCTTACAAAAACTATTCTAGCTTTGGAGCAGCAGCAGAAGTGCAGTGAGGACAGGGAGACACTTGGCTTGTAGGGCTCAAGGAGAAACAGGGAGTGCTCCAGCAGCTTTTCCATGTCTCTACCACCAATGCCACTTAGGGTGCATGAGCCTGTTTTCTCCTTCAACCATGAAAGAAAAGGAGTAATTCTCTAGAAACAATCCTGTAAAGGTAGTGCAGGTCCCTGCCTCAGCTTTCAGGGTTGCTGCTTGTTCTTTCCCATCTCAATTGAATCTCCTCCCTGTCCAAGGAGAACCTAAAGGTAACCCAGAGCTTTCCCTACAATCCTTGGCTTACCACCACGGGGCACTGCTAACCAAGAAAGGAGAACAGAGGCTAACATCCATATATTAATCCAGAATTCCTGCCAGGCCACAGAAGAAATATTGAGGTTTATCACTCTTGTGAATTAGCACAGAGCACTAAAAGCCCTCAGAGGAAGATGTGACAGATCTTGGACTTTGCTGAAACCCTTCCACTGACTGAGCTGGGACCAGAATTTCACGCTGTCCCCGGACTGGCCACAGCTGTTTCTCTGAGCACACTGCCAGCTGCTCTGAAAATGCCTCCAGATGGGCTATCCAGAATTTTCTGTGACTGAATTAATGAGAATTTAGAACCTCAGGGTGCAAACTGTACCCAGAGACCAGTCGGAGCAGCAGCAATGATGTCTGAGCTGAGCAAGAGGGTCACAGTCTGAGCCTCAGCAGAACTTTCCGTGTCAGACAAGGAAAGTGGGTTCTGTTTGTCTTCTGCTGTCCCTCGTCCTTGTCTAGGATGGCTTGTGCTTTGAGGACAAATGAGACTGTGTCGGGAATGGTCGTGGAGAGCCCTTTCTCCCTTCATACAGCAATGCAAATCACAGGATAACCTTGTTGCTGGATCAGTTGAATGCCAGTCTGGAAAAATGGATTATAAATCTCTGCGTCTGAGTTAGTCGTGTGTAACATGGCGAATAATCCCAACATGCCTCACCACAGTGTTTGAGAAATCCGGCAATGAACATTGGGAAAAAAAACAAACCCTGAAGTTCTGGTGACAACACAGTAAAAAAAAATACTGAGAAGTAAATTAATAATTTGTTTTCAGTGTAGGGCTTGGATCCTGCACAATAAATAATGCACAGAACCACATGCTAAATGATGATGACAAAATGTTGCATGGGGTGATTTTCCAGGCAGCAGACACTGCTCATCCTGAAGCGAAGGTTTTGTGAAATAAAACAAGTTGTCATGTTGAAATTAAAAAATGCAGCTACTCCAGGGGACCAAATGAAATATCAGGAATACTTTAAAACTGGTGCTTTCTAGCTATTGAGGGACTGACTTTGTGCTTATGGCCAAGCTGTTTAATTTAGACTATTTGGATGCAATATAATGGCACATTATACCATGTCAAGCAACTTAATACTGTGTATTTTTGTACAACTACTGCATTATAGACACAAACAAATTAATAGAGTAAACCACATTATGGAAGGAGGTATATGCATTTGTTTAAACTACTTATCTTTCACGTACAGTATGAAAATGTATTTAAAAGCCTCTGTTTATCTATTTGTAAATTGGGAATAATTATTGGTGGTTATCTAGCCTCTGTAGGTGTTTTATGTGCCTACAGATGTATTTATACATTACATCAATATTTTTATGCCAATGGAAAACTTCTACCTTCTCTTTTTCTCAGGTTTCAATAATTTCCCTCTGTGAAATATATGAAGGGATGTTTTCATGCAGAGATGTGTTTGCTTGAATAGGTCTTCCTTGTGTTTCTTTGTGTAGCATAATCTTATTTTCAGTATATTATGCTGCATTTGTTGTGATGGCTTAGAGATCTTTTCGACACATTTTTTTGTCCAATGCATTGGTCCAGTCCTCTTGGTTTTATCTATAATAGGAAAAAAAATGTCTGTGGTAGAAAATGTGTTTGTGGACATTTTGAATGAGAGTTTATTATATTATGTTTAGCAAGAAGCACACAAAAAGGTTGCTTGTATTGAAAAACATATGGGATGATAATGGTTGACTCCTGCTGTGTCTACTGGCACCAGCAGAGATTTTACTGATGTGTGTTAACAGAAAGAAAATAATTTCATACACATACCAGGAGTTTAAGAAATGGGGAGGGATTTTTTGTTGCTTGGTCTGGGATAGAAGGGTTGTAAATTGCTCCTGCAGTTGTTGTTATCACAGACGTGCTTCCTCTATGTGATCATTCCTGTTTGTGCCAGGGTAGGTAACACAACTCACATCTTCGTTACTCTTGCAATGAAATTTGGTGAGGATTTAAGCCTCTGGGAGTGCAGGTAAAAGCCCCTCCTTCCACAGGGGCAGTCAGTGGGAATGCAGAAGTAAGGCAGTGTTTGCCGGTAGCTCCTGATGGAACCAGGCATGATCCTGGGGAGAAGTGTCCCTGTGCTGTGTGTGTTAGGGTGGGTGTGTGCACACCTGAGAACCTCGGGCTCTGAAAATCCCAAATCCACGCACGCACCGCGTGCCCACACGTGTGGCTGGGCTCTGCCAGACTTCAGTCTCGTGACTGTGCTCTCCTCACCAGACCAGGATAGAAAATAATTCCCTCCTGCCTTCCCCTGTTCTTTTAATAAGCACTTGTCTCACGGACAGTCTATTTGCACCTGTTTGCCCACAGGGCCCAATGGGCCCGAGGGCAGAGGAGCTGATCCATCAGCGGAGCCGCTCTGCGTGCCGGGATTGCTGCTCCTCTCCGCAGGAAAGGATGGGGAGATGTGATTCCCAGGCAGGCTGGTTTCAGCCCCCAGGCAACCGTGAGGAGAGAATGCTCCTGGAAATTGGTGAGATACTCTGTGAGAGGGAGTTACAACCTTCTCCAAGGAGACCAGGGGCAGGATCTCACATGTGGTAGGTTCTTGCACAACTGCGTTGTCCAGCCCAGTTGACACTGGTGCCTCCAATCCTGGAAGCTTTCTGTGCCACAGAGAGCACTCCTGGGCTGCTGCTTCAGAAGAGACAATTTATTTCAGAAAATACAGTTTAAGATGACTTTGAAGCAAGAACATGAGTCCAAACCAATAAAATATTTGTAGACATTTTCTGTTATTAAAAAGCTGCTTTTTCTTTCCCTGATTGTTTCACCTTTATAAGAAGTTGACCTAAATTTAATCTAGGTGCATTCTTTGGGTCGAGATCCAAATCTCCAAGAACTGAATAATCTTTTTTCTTTTTGTGCAGTGAAAACAATTTATCTTAGTACACTTTGAGGAAAGAAAGTCTGATGTGATGAAGATTACCTCTTAAAGTAAGGGAAACTTGGTCATTCTCTTCCAGAGGCCGATGGAGAGACAGCACATTCATATCCAAGACAGTATTTCCTTTTGATCTCTGTGCTGTTATGACTTTTGTTTTACTGAGTGGGGACCTACCACACCATACAGAAATCAAGGTCTCAGAAATCAAGAATTTGTCATTGATTTCATAAGATGTTTTCTAGAGAGGAAAAGATAACATAGTGGAGATTCTTCTGCCCACAGGCATTATTAAGCTGCAGAAAAGAGAATTAATGTTTTAGACCAACTATTGATTAATAGAATAACATTTGCTTGATAAGAAGTTCCATGGGCAAAGCTAAACCTCCTTCCCTTAGGGGGTGTAGAGAACAAGGATGGGTTTTTTTCTCCTCATGGTCTGTTCTCCTGGAAGAACACAGCCTTATTTTCAAAAGGTGCTGTAGGTTGAGGTGGAATTAACGAGATCAGCAAAGCTTTCATGATGATTCTTATTAGAAAATTGAGTAATTCTGACACAGAAGTCCTGCGGGAGAAATAACTAGTCTACCAAAGAAGTTTTGGCTTTTTTCCCCTGCCTTTCAACAGGGATGCTTTGAAACTGAAACATATGTGGGGTTTTTTTTCTGACATGGAAGTACCACAGCATTGTGTTTTACTGCAATCAACTTCTGAGAAGCCTTTTATGCACATTAATTTTTGGTGTAATTTACAGGCAAAGGCTTCCCACTGGGCCCAATGGGAATTTGATCCCTGTAGTAAACTGAGACAGACTCTTCCCCTAGGCCCATCAGCTCAGTGCACTCTCTGCTACCTATTCCCTTCCTTTCAAAGGACAGAATGGTGCTTTACTGATGGATAAAGCAGGAGCCCTGGGCTTTATTTCAGAACTGTTACAAACTCCATCAAACTCATTTAATATCTGTGCCTCCTGCTTTCTTCATTTGGACAGTAGATGGAGATAAGGTTCGTTGGTCAAGTTAGGGCAAAGGGAATCTTAGCTCACATTGTTTCCTAAATCAAAGGGTGGAAAAGCTTACTCCCTGAGCAGATGACACTCATGCAGCCTGGGTGAAATCTGTGCAGGGCCTGCAGTCCTCTGCCATCCTCTGTGGTTTTCATGGGATTCCTGATGAAAGGCCAAAGCAGCAGATTTACAGGGAAGATAAAGTTTGCCCTCCATTTTATTCAGGATTAACCTGGCAAGCAGAAGATTGACAGGGAGAGAGATATCCTCCCATAAGCAGTTGCTTGGCATGGTGAATGCCCACCTGTCTCACTTCAAAGGAGGGGAGGAGGGAGAATGGACCACCTGACCTTTCCCTGTGATTAAAATGCTGATCTGATGAAGTCAGAGGAACAAACTGAACTGCCTCTTTCAACCCTCAATTTTTTCCAGGAATAAACCAGCACCATGCATATGGAGACAGTTTCTGGAGAGGCTAGGGGAAAGGAGCATTACTCCTCTGGTTTATCTGACCTTCTCTTTGGGAATATCTCCTGCATTTGAGTGGCCTCTTGCTTCATGTTAAAATTCTGTAAATGAGGGAGAGAGCTGGAGATGACAAATGAGAAAGAGAATGTGTGCCTGGCTTTGTTTTCTTTGACAATTTCTGTTCCAATATGGCTAAGGTCATTTGATCTCCCCACGATGCACTGGGACTTCAAGGGGACAGCTGGATGCAGAGATGCATTAAAACGACTTCTCTTTGAGATGAAAACCATGCTTATTAGCAGCTTGTTTCAAAAGCTCTCGCAGCAACAGCTGTACCTCACTGTCTGAAAACTCTGGAGGGTTTGTCTAAAAGGTCTGCACAACTGGGTGATCAAACAGTTGGAAATCTCCTTAGCTGAGGTCCCCTGCTATGTCCTACAAAGCCTGTAGAGCACTGTTACACCAACAGGTCTCCTTGGGAACATACTTAAATAAAATAGGACACAACAACACCTTTTTGGTGATCTCTCCATGCTGGCAATGGATGAAGGTGTCAGAGGAAGATTCTGACATAGACCAAATCTCCTACTGGGTATTCACTGAAGAATTCACCTTTCTTTGAGAGATGAGCCCACTGTGACATCAAGACTGAATTTGCTCAGATCTCAGTGAGGGTCTGTGCAGAGACCAGGGGTCCCACCCCATTGCTGTGCCAGCAGCAGAGCAATATGTGGCGCCTGCCAAAGGTCCCCTCTTTTCCCAAGAGTCATCTGCCATTGCACATTCAGCTCATTCCCATGTGAGAGAGTCTCAGGAGAGACAGCCCGAGGGGTTTGCCTCTCTCCCCCACAGGGGATCGCAGCAGAGTGTGTAGAGGTGGGTATTTTAAAATATAACCCCTGTCTGTTTTCCTGAAGCACAAACACAGCCGTGGGCTCATTCACTGAGATTAAAATATGCCTTTTATCTTGACTGACCAACACTTCACTTGCAGGTGCTTCTGAGCTACTGAACTGAAATACCAAGGCCAAACCAAGCCCCAGACATGCCTGTCTTTAGCATGGTGGCATTGGTTTGCTGCTGCTGGGTGTCTTGCATGGGGTGTAGACTAAAGATAAAGGAGATAAAAAGCTTTGTTACCTTCTGGATGGAAACCGACATTCCCCTGTCATACCTCTTAAAAACTTGGCAACCTTTTCATAGAACTGAGGGCTTTGCTTTCAAGAGATTGCTGCTTAAATCTAGACAGATGGGTCTCAGCAATGCAGTTAAACAGACTGATGCTTTGCATTACTAGTAATATTACTTTAAATCATTAGAATTTCAAAACACAGTTTGCTATTCATTATGGATGCCAAGTTTCGTTTGTTGTTTGATTTTTCACTTAGACTGGATGGGAAAAATAAGTTCATCATTTTCACTTTCAGGTTCCATCTCTGAAGAAAATAAGCTGTGACTAACAATAGTTATTAGTGGTTTGTTTCCACTGCCCATACCTCAATCATCGTTACTAAATGTGATTGATTAAAGGCATTTGCATGGCTGTTCCAGAGAGCACTTTTGAAAGTGGGGTAGATTGACACATAAGGACACTTGTCTTGGCAAGAGGAAGGACTGGTGTTTTTCTAAACCAGAACGTACCTTGCAGTGATCCTTATCTTCAGCCTGCACAAGTCGATGTCAGACTAATGTGTAGCAAGAGGGAGTGTTTGCACTGGAATAAGGAGAGAAGCCTGGACTGAACACAGGCAAGTGCCAAGGAAGACTGAGAGTAGACACAGGGATTCTTGGGCTTTGTCTTGTGTGATCCAAACAGGAACACCCCAGAGATAGCAGGAATAGCAGCACCTTCATTATGGCTATTTATTTTCACATGAACGTACTCCCATTTGCTGTAGCATTCAAAAATCTGTGGTTTTATTAAAAAGCGAGTACATCTGGAAATTTTCCAAGTATCTCCAGACTCACTTGTACTTTGAGAAATGCCATTGCTTGTAAAAGAGTTTGTCAATTCCCAAATGTGCTTCTTCTTTGAAAGACAAAGTGTTCTCTGGACTGACACCCATCAAATCTCACAAGAAGAAAGACAGTAGCATGTTTCATGCTGCTTTTTTGTCGTTAGTAGGGGAAAATAAAAGTACAGCTGAACGGAAAAAACCAGATCCCTCCCTATTAAATTTGGGTGGTAGTTGTGTTTAGTAGCTGTAGCAGAGTGGCATTTGAATGAAACATTAATACTGTAAATTAGTTCAGTAACAGCAAAAGTAATATAAAATATAGGAATAAATCCAAGAAACAGCAATAAACAGTAGGTGTTGGCATGCATATAGAATTCATTGTGCAGGAATGGTTAATGCCTTGCAGAAAATTATTAAGAGAGTGTGAAAGGCATATGCTAGGATAATCTTGGCATTAAAATAAAAATAGATTAAAAAGAGCAAAAAAGAGAATAATATAACATTAAATCCAGTCAAAATCTTTAGGTGTCATAGGTAACTTATTGTGAAATAAGAGATAAAACCTGGGAGAATTTATCTGCAGTAGAAATTACAGAAAGAACATTAGAAATATTCAAAAGAAAGCCTAAAAGCCTTTTGCTGAGTATCACGTGTTTTGATTTATCTCAAAGTTTCTTCATTCTTTTAACACTTCCAATTTGACAGAAGCATTTGAGGGTTATATAATAATGTGTTTTACCACCGTTTCTGCATAATAAAGTAATTGCTCTATTAGAGAAGCATTAGTGAGAGGAGCAAGTGACACAAAGGAACTTTGTATCAGGAGGAACTTCTGCACAAGGACAAGTTTCTCTGAGAGAATTTTGGTGTGAAAAAAGAAAGAGAGAAAAAAAGCAGTTTACTTTGCCAGCAGTATCCAAGACATTGCAGTCTGTCAGGGAAGAATTCCTGTGGATATCTGGATGTGAATATATTTTATTAGAGTGACACACTAATAACTGAGATGAACGACCTTGCTCTGAAGTTAGGTGAAACACCTTTGAGTCTTTCTGACACAGCAAATAAAACAACCTTTGGAAAAAGATCAGGTCATGGTCTGTGTGCTTCCTAATTCCTGTACGGATTAATTAAATGTAACATCTCCCTCATCCCTTGGCACAGGGATGCACCTCTTTTCAAAGAGGGCTGGAACCCACTGGTGAGAAGTAGCCCTACCCTCTCCCAGTCTGGCATCAAGATTCCTTGCAGGAGATAGATTTTTCTGCTGCACTTACTGCTGGGAAGTTGTGAGGAGGACTGATCTCAGGGAAGGAAATTTTTGAACCCACTATAAATAAATGGAAGTGTGTGGTTGAGAGCCACAGTACTTCTGTTCACACAGTGTTTCTGCTTCATTTTGTTGTAACAGGTATCCTGGCTCTGCCAGCTATCCTCTTAGGTATTGAGTGAGCGAATTTCCCACCACAGGGTGATATTTCCCACCAGGAAAATAAGAAACAATGTGATCTTGATGACGGATGCTGTTGGGCAGGTGTTAACTAATATTTGTGAAGACGTCTGTGATCCTCTGATGAAAGGTGTTACGTTAGTGCAATTTATTGCATTAAATTTAGTAAGATTCCTTGGCACGGATGATTTCCACCATGTTATTCACTAAGTTATTTTGGCTAGAGATCAGCTCAAGCCAAGCTGTTTCATCTCAACACCTTTAGTGTTTTGAAGACATTAGGATGTAAGTTTGGAATTTGCCCATCTCTGCCTTGAAGCAGTTCAGTCCTGCAGAGTTTAGCCTATATCCTTTGAGAAGAAGTCCTGAAGCTCAGTGAATAGGAGCAAAGCCCTGTCCATTTGCGTGTCAGAAGTTTGCTTTGAGGCACTATCCCGTGCAGTCACCTGGATGAGCTGCCACCCGTTGTGAAGGGTTGGAATTACTGCAGCCAGCAGTGACCTGGTGTGTTAGTGAAAAAGGTGTCGCAGGTTGTCACAGCCAAGTGCAAACAAGGATGAGATAAAACCCCATACCTTCAGGTCATTGCAAGCCATGAAAAAAGCCACCCACCTGATTGCAGCAGGGAGAAGGAGGGACAATTTTAATAAGTATTTGCTATATTCTCTGGTATAGAAGACAACTTCTGCTTTGGGCTGGTGCGTAGAGCTTGGCTTGGTGTTAAGCACCAGTAGGAAGGGAAGTGGCTGGTGCTTGGCTCAGTGGGGTGCTCGCCATGCCTCACAGGGGTGGCCAGGGCCAGCGGGAGGGACTCGTCTCCAAGGCTTGGGAACAGGAGCAAGAACTTGCCGGGCCACGTGTCCTGTCCCTGGGGGCCCCTTGGCTGCCCCGGGTACAGTTTGAGGGCTACGTGATCCCCCACAGCTGTGGACGCCTCTCTCCCAGGATTAAAGAGGTCACTTAGGACACTCCCAGAGCAGCAAGGTCCTCCTCTCCAAGGCTTTAAATAGCCCCTTTTGCTTCCATGTCTCCTCTGAGCTTCCTGGCTTGCTCAGGACTATCTGGCTCCTCAGAAGAGGAAATCCAGATTTGGTCAAAGAAATGCTCTTTCTGTGTGCCATGGAGCGTGATGACACCTGTGGTGATGCTGAGCATGTTTGGATTGGTATTTTGGGAGCAGGGGCAACTTGACCATAACTTCTTGGGATCCTCCTAAAGCTGCATGACGGTACTATTGTTAACAAGGTGTTCCAGTTATGACAAAATTCACGCTGTAATCACTTTGAATCCTCCCTTATTCTGTGGTTGCCTACTGATTTTTCAGAGGTTCCTGAACCCTTTTTTTCCCCCCTCAGAAATAATGATTTTTTTTTTCCCCCTAAACTTCCATGTAACAAATACAGTGGATAATAACCTTCCAACAAGAAGAAATCACAGTTAGCTGGCTGAATATTGAGGCTGAGGATGGGAGCACACAGACAAGAAACTCTCCAGGGTATTTCGCTCTCTTATTTAAGTGTGAATTTTTAGCTCCTCTTAAATTAGAAAAAGCAATTTACCCTGACAAAGCACAGAACATAAGGCACCAAACCTGTCTTCACAGTTACTGTGAGGCTGGATAGTCAGCTGTGGGAAGAAGATATTCAGCTGGCAAATCCATAATGCCAGCGGTGAGCGGCTGTGCCCAGCAGTTGGGGCTGGTAGGCACCTCTACCTTGCTGGCAGAAGAGTCTCTGATTTAAGCATTAAGAGAGTAATTAGAACCCAATTTTTTCTAGAGGTCTCAGGAGAGAGTGAGGACTAATGCTGCTCATCCTCTAACCTGCTCTTGATTTTAACCACTTGATTTTCTGGTGTATTAATTTCGCACCAGAATTTCTCTTCAATAGGCTTTGGGTGCAGAGCGTGAGAAATCTGACTTGCAGATGTAAGTCTCATTACACAGGCAGTTGGGCTGCTGACTGCTATTTGTGTGAGCAAATTTATTAAGGGAAAGAGAAGAGAGGAGGATGTATTTTGAACAGGTCAAATCCTGCTTCCCTATTTAGAAACAGACTATTTAAAAACAAACAAATAAACAAACCCTGGAACTGGACATCCTATTCCTTAGTCTCACTAAAAAAGACCCAAATAAACAGGTCTGGAAGTTTTTTAGCCCAGTGCAACAGTATCTTTTCTTTAAAATCAGACCATTTTGTTTTGTTTTTTGTTGAGTTTTTTTCCTAAACAGTCACACAGCTTTGTGAGACTATTCAACAATTAATTTAAAAGATGTATTGGTAGAAATCATGTTCTGTATTGTCTGGCAAGAGTGACTTCTTTCATTTTGCATTCATTATTTTTGTGATTGGAATAACTGCTTTGTATTTCTTCCCCAAGATAAAATATTTATTAGTAAATCTTGCACCGCACAAATTAATGCTGTTTGATTTCCTTCTGGGCGTCCTCCTTTTTCCAGCATTAATGCTGAGACTCATAGCAAACCCTCTCAGTAGTTTGTGTGTCTCATTCGGAGAAATACTTGCCTTTGGGCAAAAGACACGAAAGCCCAAAAGACTGAGTTTGTGGGAAGTCTTTGTTTTAAGGCAGTGCTAGAAGGGGAATGGCACTGAGTGCTGCTGTCCTCCAGGTGGGACACGAAAAATCTCACCTCTGTTGGGTTTCTGAGTCTTGTGGAAAACATCCCCAGACACTTGCCTGAGGTTACCTGTTACTGTGGCTTAGTGGCAATTTTATAATCTTGTCTTGAGTAAATAACAGCTGGTCTTGGCATGTTCCCAGGAGCAGGACAAGGAGACAGGAGCTGTTCCCTGCTTAATCGCGGGTCAGCGAATGACCCGAGCTGCCAGTCAGGAGGATGCTGGGATCGAGCTGTTGTCCTCCAAACCCAATGTCGCCGACTAATCACTTGCTGCCTGTAACGTATCAATGAT
This sequence comes from Atrichornis clamosus, assembly GCA_013400975.1. Taxonomy (NCBI): domain Eukaryota; kingdom Metazoa; phylum Chordata; class Aves; order Passeriformes; family Menuridae; genus Atrichornis; species Atrichornis clamosus. Next base: position 316,509 of record WBMZ01011338.1, read on the forward strand.
TATGCACTGGGGTACTTTTCTTATTCCTGGCTTTCTCCATCCTCCTGCTGTTTATCTCTGAGGAGCTTCAGCCAAGCTAACCCCAGTGTTTCAGGGATTAATTCCCAGAAAAAGCTCAGAGAGGAGCTATCAGCCAGGAGCTGATCAAATGCAACTGAGCTCAGCCCTGTGATGCTCCCGGTCGGGTGAGGAAGGCAGCAGCTTTGCTGGAGTAAGGCTGAGGGAGATGAGGGTCTCTGACCAAAAAGTACAGCCGTGCTTAGTATTTTAAGTGATGTTTCTGCTGCTTCAGCCTTTGTCCAGCTGCAAGCTGTGAAAGGCGGCTACAGGCTGTTGTTAATAGGCAACAATTTGGCTCTAACTTCAAATCCCTTTAGTGAAATCCTGCCGAGGTCAGTGATTCTGTAATCTAACTTAAGACACTGGGAACTTTTCTTTGCTCTTATTCCACCCATATACAACAAATGCATCTTCATTAGTCTGTGCACGTGTAGATGCTGTACCTAACATTTGTAAGTGCTGGAGAGAATGGAAAATACTTAGCAAGAGGAATTTTACTTCTTTCCTCTCTTTGGTTATGGTTTGTTCTTAAACCATCAAACATCTCTTTCAATAAAAATAACTAATGTGTTTATTTTTACCAGAGCTGGGTAAGAAATTTGCATTAAAGAAATTACTCTATTCATCTTTTTTAGATCAGGCACAAGTTGTGATTTTCTCATTTGTACTTACTGTTCAAAAAGATTTACTGAATATTTTTTATGAATGAATATGTTGACAATTCATCCACAATGAGTTTGTTATGTGTATTAATTTAAACAGTTGATTTGAATAGATTTCAATGTCCAAATAGCTTTGATGACTTTGAAAACCTAAAGTTAATTAGTCCAAATCTGACCTGTTTCTTTTCATCTAGCAAGACAATAGCAACTTCAGGGTTGTTTTTTTAATGTGTTGTTTTGCTATTATAAATTGGAGCTGTGTTCTTCTACTGTAGTCTCTATTATTCAGTGGTGCCACTAAAGTTACTGGGAAATATGTTAGAATTTGTAATGGGTCTGGGGTTTTATCCACTGTTGCAGCCAACACATGAGTCATCCAACTCCTCCACTAGTGTGCTGGAGGAAGGGGAGCAATGAGGCACCAACACAGAGTTTTTTAGTGTTAAAATACCAAGAGTAAATACTCAGGTAAAATATTTGGCAATATCACCCAGCTTTAATTTTCACATTTTAGAGGTTGATCTTTCGTGTTCCCTCAAGTTCTTTGTTCGCCTGAGTCCCTGGATAAAGTGCATGGAAAGTCAGGGGATATCTTATGTCATCACTATTTGTGTTAATGGCTTAGGAACCCACAATCCAATCAGTTAAAATAAACAACCCAGTGTAATAGGAGCATAAATCAATGAAGACTTCATTACTGAAACCTTAATGTGTAATCCATCCACCTACAGAGGAAAGGGATACTGAGAGGCAGCAAGACAAAACCAGGGGACAGTCTCATTTAGGCAACCCTGATATTTAAAAAGGTGTTGAGAACAGTAAGTCTTCCTGGAGTCAGTAAATTTGATGGATACTCATCACTCCTGACAGCCTGCCCCTGACTATTAAGTCCCTATGCTAAAAAATGCCAAGAAACTCTTGGGAAGAGAGCCCTGAATGCTCTTTGTTTAGTCTGGGAGACTTGAGCCAGCTCAAATGAACAAAGACATGAATTAGGAAGATTAACATAGGACTAAAACTATATATCTTATCTAAAAGTAATGACGTTCAGAACTGCTCTGACCCTGCTGCAGACTTTCCTCACTGTGTGGTCCTTTGAGCCAGTAGCACAAATTTGGACTCCTCTAAGGTGAGGGTGGCAATCCTGGGTGAACCGAGAGTTACTGGATTTCATTAAAGCCATGTACTCTGTTTGTCTTGGCTCTGCAAGGAGCAGTAATCCTATCACACCGAGCCTTTGATTTCAACACGGATCATAAAAGGGCTGAACTTTTATGTTCAGAGATCAGAGATCTCTGCTTGTTGAGTTAATAACAAACAGAAACAGCTCTTGCTCTGGGCATGGGGCAGCTCTGACATAGAGGTGGGACAGGCACTTTGCCTGTGGATTTTAGCTAAGAGCAAAAGTAAGGGGAAGCCTTTAGAAAGCCATCAGAGGTCACAAACCTCCTCCCCTGAGTCCCCATTTCAGAAGTGATTCTTTGCCTCTTTGCTTCATCCTCACCTTACTCTTCTTCTTCCCTTCTTCCCCATCCCTGACCACATCTTGTTCTCTCACTTCCCTGCTGATACCTCCTGTCCCTGTTGCTCACGTTTGCCACCATGGAATGTGTGTTGAGCAGTGACAGTTTGGTAGCACTGGTAGACTGAAACCAGTATGATGGGAATTCTGGTTTTCAGAGATTTGGAGTTTGGTTTTGTTAATAATTATGATAAAAATTATGATTAAAAAAGAAATGTAAGAATACACACAATGTTTAGGATATAGAAGCTAGGAAACATTGGCACTAATGTAGATATTCCATGCAGAAAATGGCATATATATTTTGCCAATATAGAAGGAGATTTAGCTGCAGGGAGCTGCCAAGCATCCTACAGATTTCTGTGACAGAGATGGAAATCTGTTTCTGCAGGCTGGCAGTCACCTGCTCTGACTGAAGACTGACCATTTTCCTGCTTCATGCCCATGTCTCACTCAATGCACACCCTTCCCAACTATAACAAAGGAGGAGGTATGAACTGCAGCTCCCTAATTAGCTGCACAGTCCTCAGCACCTTGTCAGCTTGTGCTGTGACTTCTTTGGGGATCCGTTGGGAAAAAAGTGTCCATTTGCATTAATAGTCATTATTATAGATCTGAATTAGATTTCCCCTAATATTCTTTTTAGAGTTTCTTTTTGCTAGGTGTTACTTCTGGACTCCTTGTCTTAAATATTCGGTTGCAATGTTAAATATGTCAGAGAGTGGTTGAATCAATTTGGCTGGTAAAACGATCACATATATCCAGAATAGATATCAGTAAGTTAAATTTCTGAAGCAGTTCAACATTCAGAAATATAGAAGCCATATATTTGTAAGATATTATCCTATTGTCATAACTTAATTGGTGATAAAGTTATTCCATTATATTTTATGTGATCTTGAGGTTCTTTGGGACCAAGGCTATACAAATGCAAGTTTTGTATTATATTGGAAATTGGTATTGTGTTGTATCTGTTCAGAAATTAAGACATCCAGAACTTAACCCAAACCCCTCATATTACAATACAGACTGGTGATCAATTCTTGAATCACAGCAGTGAAATCTGTTTGGAGGAGGATTGAAGAAGGGGTCTAGTATATCACGCAGATGGATGGTAGATATCACGTGTTTCCTTCTCCTCAAGTACAGTATATCTTATTTCCTCTAGTGCAAAATTTAAAGTGACTCTAAAGTAGCCTTTGTCATGTTAAGGTGTGGTGGTAACTTAAATTATATTGGTTTAAAAATAAGTTTAGGGTATTTTTCTTCTCCCCAAATTCAAGGCTTCCATGTGGTTGTAGCTGGAAACACAGGAGAATTTTCTTGTCACTGGGATTTGTATAATTTAAATATATTGTTCTTCAACTCCAGGAATAAGAGATGTTGTCATGGAAAACTACCTCACATTTAAAATTTCTACATCATACAGAATTTAATCAACTTTGAGGTAGACAGATCAAACCAAAAAAAGAGAGCTTTAGTTTAGAATTTAGATGTAAATTCTACAGAAATGCTACTGTGTATTAAATATTGTGTAGTATGGTCTGTCAGAGGCTTTTAAAGTGTATTATCAATATGTGTCCACATATTCACTGTCCAGATGGCACAGAAAGTGCTCAGTATCCAAACAAGGATCTCAGTGCCTCTGCACTGCATGGTGCACAGCAGCCCTGTGCAGCACGAAGTTCACTGTTCTGGATTGATCCCTAAATTGGGTGTGTTTTCATTTCAGAGCACCTGTGATAAAGATGTCATCCTGAACATTCTCAGTGTCCTCACTGACCTGCTCTCTCTGGGTAAGGAAGCAAAGATCTGGGGCAGTGGCTGTGGACCAGCAAAGATCTGGGGCAGAAAGGGAGTCCTCGAGTCCAGGTGGGGAAGTCAGGGAATTCATACTGGAATAAACTTGGCCAGGTGTTTGCAAGGTGAACAAAACATGAATTATATCTAGAGATCAGCAGTCCTTACTCCTGTGTTTGGAAAACTGAGCTTATTCCATGAGTTAAAGAAAAAAAGACTCAGAAAAAAAAAAAGGGTTGTTTTTTGTTTTTTGTTTTTTTTTTTTTTTAAAGTTTCAAAGTCTTTCATAATCCCTGGCAGTCAACCACTGGAAATATTCACCAGTGCCAATGGAGAGAGGGCTGTGAGACAGGTAGAGGAGCCTGACTTCTCAGAGCCCAGGGAGTCTCTAATGGAGAGAGTTCAGCCTCTCTCCAAAAAGCATTTCCACCTTGGGGCTGCAGGGAAGGGATGTCACTGGATGTGCCCAAGCCCTGTGAAAAAAATAAATGCATTGGCAAAAGAACTGAAAACAAAAAAAGAAATTTTTTGTTCTTTCCTGCTCCACCTCAAAAGTATCATCTGCTAAACAATTCCCAACCCCACCACACTGCCAGGCTGTGGGGGCTGCATCGGCGAGTGCTGGACCCTCCTGGCTTCCCCACTCCTTGAAGCCCCAGCAGAGACATCACCTGTCCACCTGTGCCTCTCTTTTGGAGCCCCTGCAGACCTGTTCCTCAGCTGGGTGGCAGGATTGCCTCCATGCAGGATAGGAGGGACTGCGGAGTGAGCAGCATCCTCCAGCCATGGAGCCTGAAGTCGCTGCTGAAGTTGTCCGTGGATCAATGTTTGTTAACACAGTAGGGCTCCCAGGGTTAGCGTGTGGTTTCTTTGGAGACCTAGATTTATTTGAAAGCTGTCTCCAAGGCTTCCCTAGGATTCCTTTTCATTTGGCAGAAGCCCATTGAGGCTTTAGCCCTTTCCCTGTTTAATTTCCAGTATCTAAGGAAAGATCACTGAGCCTTTTGCTCCTTTGAAACCTGCCGGTGTCTCTGCTTATTCCTCTCTGCCACGTTTCAGTGCACAGTGAAAAACTTCTGCAGCACGTGGGCTTGGAAAGAAAACGACTGTCATGGGAACAGGCAGCAGAGCACATAGTTCCACAAGTTCCTGGCCAGGGACACCTGAGACCCATGGCCAGTTCTGCAAATGCTCTTGGTTTTATAGCACTCCAATCCTGTCAGAAGGCCGTGGAAGCTCCGTGTGCCTCATGCGGGCTGAGGGTTTGTGATAGCTGCAGCTGAGGGAAGACATGATCTGAGCAGTCTCTCTTTTCCCCAGGGACTGGACGCAGAATTCACTACGTGGTCAGCAAAGGGGGCAGTGAGGCTTTGCTGCAGGCCCTGGCCACTGCTGCCCGGAGCGAGCCCCCCGACCACGGCACCCTGCTGCCCCTGCTGCGACTGCTGGCCAGGGTCGGACAGCGAGGTACTGCTGAGTGCTGGGGGGCTGCTTGAAGGGGGTTCAGAACTAAGGGTGACCTTGTTGCGGTATTACAGCAGTTAAAGAGGGCTTCTGAGAAAGATGGGGACAGATTTTTTAGTAGGGCCCGTTGCTACAGGACAAGGAGTAACGGTTTTAAGCTGAAAGAGGGTAGGTTTAGATAAAATGTATGGAGGAAATATTTTATGATGAGGGTGGTGAGGCACTGGCACAGGTTGCCCAGAGAGGTGGTGGATGCCCTATCCCTGGAAACATTCAAGGTCAGGTTGGAGAGGACTCTGAGCAATCTGGTCTACTGCAACATATCCCTACTCATTGCAAGGTGTTTGAACTAGGTGGCCTTTAAAGGTCTCTTGCAAGTCATACTATTCTATGATTCATCTGTGGTGACTCAAAGTAAATCCTCTGTTTTCCTCTTTTCAGCGAAATTAATACTGTTTTAACTCAGTGTTACATTTGAATGCCTTTGTTACGAGATCTTGATTTACAAGATTTGGTAAATATATGTTTAGCAGCACTGCTGCAAAGACCTGGCCTTTGCAATAGTTTAATTCTTATTTGCTTTTCACAGATAGGAAGTTTGGGTTGAAAGTGCAGAAGGCAGAGGCCACTGATATAATACTGAGCTTGACAAGAAGAAACTTGGGCCACCACCTGCACCTCACCCACTGCCTCTGGGTCCTGCGGGTTTGTGCTTCTCATGGTGAGTGCCAGGATTTTCCTTTTTTTTACTCTGTGTGACAACCATGAGAGTCCTTCTTTAGTCATTTCAAGGCAAAGAAAGATTATTCCTGGCAAGGTTATTGCCTGCATATACAGAAAAACACAAAAGCCAGAACAACCATAGAGAAAGGTGCTCCTCAAGGGGCCTATGCAGCCTTTACAGTGCATTTCATCCGCGAACTATGGAAATAAAAGTGCTGCAGTGAAAAATACTCATGGCAATGATCTACTATTCTGGAATATAGATAGTCAATTCTTTTGCTCTCAGACTTGGATACCTTAAGTCTCTATGCAGTTCCTATTACCATAACAGCCAAATGTCTCACTATTGTTCATTGTATTGATCCTCAGAGCAGCTCCATGAGGATGGAGAAGCAGAGGGAGAGAGAAATCAGTTACTTATTCAAGGTCTCCCAGGAAGTAGATATTAGATCCTGGTCTTTTGTCTAGTATCCCCTCAGATGTGCACTCTCCCAGCTTTTCTTGCTTGGCAATGCCCTCGTGTTAAATGATTCAAGCAATGGGATTTCCAGTATTCTCTTCTGGGATCATTACAGATTCATACAGGATTTCCTTGCTATAAAGCATTGAGGCTGTCAGCACAAATTTCCCTTTGCTCACTCTAACCCTTTCCTCTCCTTCCCTACATCCCTCACCCAGCAGATAGTTCTTGATGGCCATCCTGTCTGCAGTCTGCTGTGTGCATCCTGAGATCTGGCATTCCTGGCGCCCAGCCCTGCAGGTCCCTTCTGCCTGGACAGGAGCTGGCTTCATGCATTGGGCTTCCTCAGGCAAGCAGCCAAGCCTCAACACACAACCCCTCTCCCCGTGATAAGCAGTATTTGAGAGGCTGAGTGTGGCTGAAAACGTAGCCAAAGCCAGAAGATGAAATGTGCCTTTATTTGGGTTTCACAGCTGTGCAGTGACCCTGTACTGCCTCCCACCCAAAATGATGATCTACCCACTTCCCTGCTCCCTCCTTCAGTGCACCTGCATTCCAGTTCAGCTGCCATTTCTGCAGAGGTTTTTAGGATGCACACTGCAGCCTGGCCTCCTTTCTCTTAATGTCAGACCCCAGAACCCCAGCTCTGCACCTTTAGTGGAGCATCTCTGTTACTCTCCAGGTATCTCCAGTGCTCTCCATGAGTAACTTTGACTCTGTGGGTTCTGTGGGCCAGCTGGGAAGCTGCAGGAGAGGTTAGGTTAAAATCTGTGTGGATGTGGTACTAAACTAGGGGATTGCATGTTCCCAACCTTAAAAATTATGTTTGTGGAGTGAAACTAAAGGGAATCCAGAACCGTACAAAACTCCTGAGAGTGCTTAGGTGTGAAAGCAGAGAAGATGAGTCCTTGTCTCATCTCATGCCCCAGTTCTTCACTCTGGGTTGCTCCTGTCACTGCCACCAGATGTGTGTGGCTGCACACATCCTGTTTGGGAGCAGGATGAGTTTGAGCAGCCTTGTCCACCACTCTGTCCCTAAAGAATTCCCAGCCAATGTGAATGTAGCTGGCAAGCCTTGCAAGGCTCTCCTTCACAGGGCAGCTTGGCAGGGACACAGTGGGGCAGCAGGAGATGATGGGCCCTCTGGCAGCTCTCTGATGACCACTGGGAGATATCTACAAAACAGCCAAAACCCAGCAGTGGGCAGGCAGCCAGGGCTCCTTCTGGCTGCTGTTGATTACTGATCCTCTCACCTTGGTCACTTCCATTTGATGTTTCAGGGCTGTATTTGTCCCTTCATTACACAGAGATACTCTCTCATAGTGGGGAGGTCTGGATAAACACCTAGGTTACGCATTAGGTATTTTTGAAATTGATTGCAAAACCTATCTATAAAAGTTCCTACTGTGTGTTAAAAAGTGAAGGATTAAAGTGAAAATTGGCCTAATGACATTAAACTGCATTCAGAAGCCCCCAAAACCCACTTCCACTCTGCTTAATAATAGCACAGAATGAAAACTCTTCCCTCTCAGCCCATATGAAATGAACTATCCTCATTGAGTTGCATGTGGGAAATGTGGGATGAATTTGAGCCCTGACATTTTTCTGAGAGAAGACCCTATTTAATTATGATTTGTTCTCTGGAGTGTACAATATCTACAGGAAAAGGGGCATTGGGGAAATCGGGAAAGAGCTTCAGGACTGGTTTTGCACCTGTTTTTGGCTCAGATTGTGTCCACAGACAGCTTTGTCCTTCACTTTCTGTATTTGTAAGGTGACCTGTGGAGTCCAGATGGAAGCCCAGAGAGCTCATAACCCCAGGGGCAGCTACTCTTCCCTGCATCTCCTCAACCAATGTTGCTGACTGCCTGCTTCAGAGCTGACTGCTTTTTCCTTTTATTGCCTTAGTTACCACAGGAACCACGCTTGGCATCAATGGAGCCATGGAGCTGCTTTTCAAAGTCATCACTCCCTACAGCAAGAGACACGTCAGGACAGTCAGGTAGGCAGTAGCCCCAAGGGAACTCATCTTTCCAGGACAGCAAGAAATAAAATTTTGGTTCCACTTGAAGAGGCAAAGAAATCAGAAATGTGTGCAGTTTCCACTCACTTTAAATCTGCAGGGTTTTTTAAGAGGCAGAAATAGTTCCCTGAAGGACACGTTAATGCTGTGATTCATCATATGATTCATGCTGGTGGCCATTTATTTGTAGGGTACCCTAGACAGGGATGGCAGTTTGATTGCAAGGTATCGTCCTTCACTCCCAGCCATAACTGGGTTTGAAGAAGCATGTGCTGGCAGCACACAAACCACTCCTGCCTACCCCTTAGCAGGGACCTCCTGCCACCACCAGCCTGGGGGTGGGTAGAGTGGAATGGTGGCAGTGCTGCCTCATCCATTGCAGTCAGTCATGACCAGGTCATCATGATATTTTTGAAGTATGACAGTTCTTACAAGTATTAATCTGTGTCTGGTTTTAAGCCCGTCTCACATATTTCAAATAGTTCTTTTGTGAAGGCAGCAAGTCCGTTTTATATCTCCATCTTAATGCTGAATATTAGTCCCCAAATTGTCTGTTCTGAGCACTTCCTCAGATGCCTTTCAAGGCAAACTTTGTAATGTTTGCAATGCACGACAGAAGCGCGCAACACATTTCTGCGGCTTGCTCTTTAGAAACAGTAGGAAGAATTTACTGCTGTGAGCTGTGCCCACACAATCCCATTTGCTTCAGCCACACAGAACCTGCCAGTTCTTCTGCTGGGCCATGCAGTGGCTTGTGGGGCCCAGTCCCTACTTGCTCATGTATGTGTCAGCAAGGGCATGGCAGCATCCAGCCGGTTCTGGCTTCTGCGTGGACCTGACATGGGTGAGGCCCTTGGCTGGTGATTACTGAGGGAGCAGCTTCAGCTTGAGCGTCGTGTGCAGGTGAGAAGGGTGGACAGACAAGGCCCAGCAGTTTGGCCACTGCTTGCTTAGCTCGGTTGAAGTGAGAGCCAGTCACCCTGGATGTGGGTGCCATCACATGATGTCCGTCCTGCTGTTAGCATCAAAGACTGATACCAGTTCTCTCAACATCACCAGTTACACAATACATTGCATGAGAAGGAATTTGAATTAATTTCCACCAGCCACAAGTGCTGAAGCTGCACGTCAACACACGGTGCTGTTGTTTGCTAAATGCAGCATTCTTCCAGTTCCTCTGCCTTCATGTCTGGACATACAAAGTTTTTTGGATTGTTTGCTTTGCTAAATAGGATACCAAGGGGGCCCAGCAGGTGCACCACTCCCTGCAGCTGCCTTGTTGATGGGAGCCAGCTCACTTTTGCCTGTGTTTTTGGCTTTCTAGCATAGTGCCAAGTACCTGGAACTGCTTCACAGCTTCAGTTCTCTCTTAGACAGATCACCTGAGATTCCTCTACGTGGTTGTCCAAAAGTGTGATACCAGGATGTTTCTTACACAGAGGTTTGGATATTACCCTGCTCAAAGAATCTTATCACTAGGATATTATTCCTAGGATATCTAAGCATCCTTCAACATTCCCCTCAGGTCTCATGTAATAACTTTAAGATTTAGGGATCCAGGAGAACTGCTTTATGTATGACAGGGGTGCCCAGGATGAGTTAGACCCAGAGTTGGCCTTGACTTCCAAGGCAACAAAAAGTGATTGAAGGGACCAAGCCCATGGTTAACTAAGCAAATTTCACTGAATTCCATTGTTTCCCTCCTGTGGAATTGTTGGCAGTGATAAGACTAGTGTTAGTTCTCCTTCTGTGAGAGCCTCAGAGGTCAGGATCAGTGTGTAATGGGACTTGAGCTTGGATCAGTTTTCTATTAAGCAATGGGACTGGCTGCATAAAGGCTTTTAAAATGAATTTTGTGCAAAAGGGCTTTTTTTCCATTCACTGGTTCCCATGGGGGAAGTGGAAAACTTGGTGTCTGTCACACATTTCTAGCCTGGCTCTTTGCTGTGATACATTTGGAGATGCAGGGAGTGCTGCTGAGGGTTGCTGTAATGGAGGTTGTAAAGTGCTCTAGAATACTCACTTCTAAGGGAAACAACCTTCCAAGAAACATTCTGGTTTTGATTTCAATGATTCCATATTGTCAATATGAAATATTTAGCTTTTTCTTCCTTTTATCTGATGCACAAGAATTGTTTTGAACTCTTCTGTGGACCTTTTTTCCCCTTTGGAACACAAATGCCAGAAAAGCAAACTCAAAATTGCCCTCAATAAACCCCCAGTTTAATTGCTAATAAGCCTTTTTATTTATTATTGAAAAGCTTGGATTTATTTTCCCTTTGAAAAAAAGGTATCTTATACATTAATTTTTGCTACATGAACTTCCTCATTGCTAGTTCAAGTTCCTTTTTTATTTTTTTATTTCCTAAAATATTTGTGCTCTTCTTAAAACATACTTTTATGAGTGTGCAAACAGAGCATAAAATTTTTGCTGGGACCTAGCTCACAGTGAAAGGTGATTTGTCTCCCACCTTCACCTGGTCTGATGAACAAGAACCATAAATCAGCTCAAGCCTGGTGGCCACTCAGCTGGCCTGCCCAGGGCTCAGAGCTGTGCCTTTTGTTTCATAACTAGGGGCAGCTGAGAGGGTCAGTGGCACAGTGGAGAGAGTTTGTTTTACATCAGAAGAACCACACAAACCTGTTTTGTTTTAAAAACACACTTGCAACCTGTTGGAAGGCACTAATTTCTTGTTATTCAGGGGAGACTGTGCTTGCCTGCAGTCTATTTAGAAGTGCTGCTCTCCCTGAGAGATGTTGTTGGGAGGAATTTAGGTGCTGAGACCAGAAGTACAGACTGTAGAGTGGTCTACAGATCTTCTCTCCCAACGTTAGCAAATGCCTGGGATAGCTACAGTCTGAAAACCCCAAACATCTTTACAGTTCTTCAGGAAATGGAGGTGGGTACATGTGGGGAAAATGTCATTCCATGTTTTGAGTTGCTCTAGCTAAAAATTTGTGAGGTGACTGAGTTTATGAATGGGTTTTCTGAGCTGGAGGAAAGGATAAAAAGGGTCGTGTGCTTTGTCTAGCTCAGCATTTGCTCCCAGCTCTCTGACACTGGTGTAGCTTTCCCCAAAGTTGCTGTGGCTACGTTGAAATCTGGAGTGTGGTTTTTGGTGTAGGTGTTGGTTATAAAAACATCTGCTTCTATTTTGGCTATCAGTATGGAACTTGAAGAGAACACCAGTCTATAACCTGCCTACGGAGGAAAACTCTAACCTTGTCCCAGAAATCCTCTAGTCCCCCCTTTGTATTTGCTCTTGATACTTTCTCTCCACTTCATAAGGATGTGCCACCATGGTTTGCCTTTTTGCTGGGAAGGAACAGCCGGCAACTGTGGGAGCTGAGATTACCCTGGCTCTCTGATCAGCTGCCAGGAATGCAGCATTGAAAATGCCCCACTTCTCTGGTGGGTACTGTCCTGGGCAGCAGCAGGACCAAGGTCACTTTAAGAATCTGCCCTGGAGAATGCCCTGTGAGAGCTATTTATTTAGCCTGCTAAGATGTGGAAACAAGATACATAGTTCTATTTATTTTTCCCAGTGGCAAAGCTCTGGAATATTTAGAAATAGTCTCCCCATGCTCCAATTGACCTTCTCTGGGTACATGCCAAGTAGCTCTGATTCCCCTGAGACTGTGACTCATGGACTTTATTGGCTTTAGTCAGGCATTTGAGGTCTTCAGGTTGCTGGTGCCACAACTGTGGATCTCTCCAGAACTGTCCATATCTGAAGTAAAAGCCACATGGAAAAAACATGGAACTCTCTGAGGTCTAGAGAACTCTTAACCACAGTGAAATCTGAGTGAGTCAGAGACTTAAGGCTGTCTTGCCCATCTCTCAAGGATGTTGTGCCGCAGAGAAAGTTTTCTGATACCTTTTACAGAGACAGTTTAAAATAAAGCCAGATGATGTTCTGTTTTCCTCAGTTCTGTTTATGCCAGTAGCTGGGACATCTGATATGAGCGTGTGTGGGATGCTCAAATCTTCACTCCATCAACACCTTCTCTAATGTAGGATCTCTGATGCCCCACACAGTGCAATGGTCACTGCTCTTTTCACCTTTCATCCTTGTTAATCTCCATGTGTTCCACAGCTTCTACCCTTCTACTTTCCAGTGTCTTTCAACACTGTTGCTTGTTTTCCCAACCTATTTGTTCTGAGAGATATTTGGCTGTGTTGTGGAACGTGAGAGTGGCAGATGTTTGCTCTCTGGTCAGCCAGGAGCTGGGTCTCTTCTGTATGACTGTCTCCAGGTTGCCAAGCACCAGGAATCCTCACCAGTGGCTTTGGGGGCTCTGTGTTTTCTGTGGCTATGTGTTGTGCAGGCTCTTCTAGGACTCCCCATGCTGAAGATAGAGTGTCAAAGAGGCTGAAAAAAAAAAAAGCCATAATTTGTTCTCCTTTCATATGATGAAGACTTGTGCTTTAGAAAATGGCAAATGGTGGGGTGACTTGTGCTTGAGCTGTTCCCTCCATTATGTTTTCTTTTTCTGCTGTTAAAAGGTTGGTGCACAGTTTTATTAAAGCAATTTGGAGACTCTTTTAAAATGTCTTTGTTTCTCAAAGCTGCATGAGTACATCTATTTATCATAGAGAGCAGAGCTGGCTCATGGTAAGTGTTCGCATAAACCTCGTATGAAAGATTGCAACAAGAGCAAGTATTCATCAGAAATAAAACCTCTCTTTCTGTGAGTATTCAGAATACTTGGCTTTCAACATTGGGCTATTCCAGTAAAGTTTGACTACTTAATTAAAAGTGGAAAGTGAATAAAAAAGGTCTGGGAATGGTGCCAAATTAATTCACTAGAAAATGTGATATGCAGAAATTATCTGCCTTTGCTCATGTCCAGCATTACCCACTTCTGACATTTGATCACAATAATTCTTATGTTTGGTGCTTATTGGATAGTCCCAGTGCCTCAAATGCTTGCTGATAATCTCCATTTTCATTAAAGAGGGGAAATCTTCCCATGTAACTCCTTTTTCACCTGAGGATATCTGGATTCCTCACATACTGAAGGGAAAAAGAAGCAAGCTCTCTTCACCTGTGGTAAATGTTTGCCTCTAGAAACCTGAGGTGTCTTGAAAATATTTATTTCTCTCTGTGCAGTGGAGGATGAGTCTGGAATGGGCAACTTAGAAGTAGCACGATTGGGCATTTAAGGCTGGGTCAGGTAGATGGCTGCTGAGAGAGATTTGGAAAGTGGAATCCTCTCCACCTGCTGCAAAACCCAGGAGGAAAGGGAGCACCACGTGTCTTTGCATATATAATATCAGGGGTGATTTGAGGTGGGGAGGGATTTGTGAGTCTGAAACATGAAGGAATAATGGCAGCACTGTTGCCATGGCCATGAAGTGATTCCTGTATCACATTCTTCTGTCACGATGGGAGCTGAGAGGAAGATTGTTACTGACTACAGAAAGCAGAGCTTGTGCAAGTGAAGACTTGTGCAAGAAGAAATGTCAAGGTGTTTGAGAGAGCACATCTAAAGCTGAAAGCCATATTTAATCAGATATTGTGTCAGATTGACCAAGGAGAATATGAAGACCCTGGAAATGGTGGAGCTATAAGTTAAGAGGATGTTTGTAGCTTCAAATTAGGCTTTGAATATAGGAATATATATGTGTATATATAATATATATATACATATACATGTAACTCTGCTATTTTGATAAAACCTGTTTTGTTTGCATACAACTGAGATTCTGTTTTCTCATCGTGAAAGTGGTGCTTTTGGTGCAAGATAAAATCTAAGTGCTGAGCCCATAATGTTGAAAAGTGGCCAAGGTGCCACATCAACAAGTGCTTGTACAAGTGACCTCCTGTGACCTTGACACTGGCAGAAGAAAGCAGAACTGCAGTGGGCTATGCCTGGTTGAGACAAAGAGAGAGGAGACATGTGCTGGGGATAACCTCAATACTTGACTTATCTCTTCTGTTAAGAACGATGGAGAGGCACATGGAAGAGATCCAGCTGCAAACGTGCCCTAGACCCCAGTGTAGGCACTTAGATTTTTCCCTATCCTTAATCCTGGATAAGTCCTTGCTGGTAGACCACCATGTGCATTTACTGCAATTCTATCTTGTAGGTTGGTCTGAACTTCCAGCTGCTCTCTCCTTGAACATGGGTAAGAAGAATATGTGACACATCTGGCCACTGCCAGACAGTATTTTGAGAAAGATAAGAAACTCAAAGCACCGACGTGGTGATTGGTTCCTCTGCAACCTAATAGGGAATCTGTTGTGATGGGTTGTCTTTGAGGAGTGCTCCATATACAGCTTTATGCCATTGTTTATTTGGCAGTGGTTCCTGATAGAAGATCAAAACCAAATCATTCTTAATTCCTCTTGTTAGTCTGTGTTTTGTCATTAATCATGTGGAGCAGTCTGGATATTTAATTGGAAAGTAACACATGATTCTATTGGAATGTGGTCAGAATTAATCAATGCTCCGCATTTTGAGAATAAACAGACACTGTTTGGTTCACTTGATCTGTGTAGAATAGTCATAGGAAGGGCCAAAATATTTCTATTGAGGTACATCACAACTAAATGATTTGCTTCCCACCTGGTTTTGATCTACCTGGATTTTTTCTGGATGTCCTGCTAAATAAAACTGGTAAATACCATTCTAAATGAGATTATGCCAGCAACAAAGGAAAGTGGGTTCTCTTGAAAAGTTTTGTTTCTATAAAGTGTCTCTCCAACTTGACTAAAATCTCAGATAACATGAGGCAAGGATGGTTGCATCACTAAGATAGGTAAAGAAACCCTGTTGTGCAAATTTAATGCAATGAGCCATAGTAATAAAAGAAATGATCTTGGAGCCAGAGGTGTCCCAGTTTCATGCAGTTCCTTCTCTTTTGTTCTTTTTACGGTCTGTGGGGTTTCTCTCAAAGAATGACCTGTTCTAATATCAATAATAAGTTACAAAATCTCATTTCAGAGTGATGGTCTATCATTACTGCTTTGCAGAACAAATAGAGTTGCATTACAGAATTACACTTTACTGGCATTGTACTGTTAATAGCAGTAGATGAGAGAAATTGAAAAATTAAGAGGTAGAGGCAGGGGAAGAAGAGATGTTTTCAGGCGAGATTTGAAAATAGATGAGGAATTGATGAGGCGGAGAGGAAAACCATCTCCCAAGGTTGTTCCAGAGGTCTGGACAAACACGTGGCACACAGAAATCCTGGTGCCATCTCTTGGTAGCCTTTGGAATGGCAACTTTTACCACGGATGCACCTGCCTCTGAGGCTTCAAAAATTGGCCAGTGAGCATCATATAAAGAGATATACCCTTCTCAGCTTAACTTGGTATGTCATGGGAAAGGAGGAACTGATTTATAAATGGAGCAGCTTAGTGAGACTGTTATTTTGAAAGAGATGTTTGCTTTTTTCCTTTTAGGTTAGCTTATGTTTTACATCTGTTTCAGGTCACAGTTTGAAAGAGACACAATGCTTTCAGCTGAAGGCCTTTCTTTGTCTGCCCATTATTTCTCCCTTTTGGCGAGCCAGAGTGCTATGTTTGGAAAGATGCTCTGAGGGCAAGACGCTGCTGGTTCTCAAGTTCTTGACTTTTCACACCCAGTGGCCATGGCAGATGTAGTTCATGGCTAGCCTCACGTGTGATGGCTTTGGGTATGTCTATACTGCAGGCAGCTCTTTGTTTGTTGGGTGGGAGAATCTCTCTGCCCAAGCTTTAATCTTCCTCCTTCAGCTAACAACTGTTCAGGCTCGCAGCAGGGCCTCCAGTGTGGGATACCCAAGCTTCTTAGGACACGTTATCCAGTCTGGGAGTATTATTCATGTTGCCATATCTGTCTCGCTGTTGGTCTTTGTTCTAATGAGATTAAAACTAACACTTGGGTGCCTCACTGCAATCCCACTGTCTCTTAGGACCCCTCTGAGGTGAATATCCCATGTAACCATGGAAACTACTCTCACTCCCATCCAAATGGGAGGTGCGACTTGATTTCATACATCAGTTCCATCTCTGAGTGTTTCCCAGAGCTAAATCAATTGTTAATGTTAATAATGCTTTCTTGCAGCTGAATATTTTAGTCCCCCATAGAAGGTTAGGTCAAGATTAGTGTGAACTGGTTGCACTAAGCATTTTGTAAGTAGCACGGAAAAAACAGAGTGGAATTACTAAATTTTTAAAAAAATGAGAACAGAGCTAGAAGGATTACAAAATATTTCATAATTTGGGAAGAAACAAAGGGTTTGGGATGACTTCTGGAAGTTGATGGGTTATCTGTGAGATGAGGAGTGTGCAGGCTGCTCCTGACCTGAAGGTTTCTCACCAGTGGTGGTGGGGCTGTAAGAGTAAAGAAGGCAAAAAGTCGAATGGTAGGAGGCAAAAGATCTCTCATGTCTGGAGTGTTATCTGAGACATGGCGTGTAGCTGTGGGCAGGTCACCTGAGATCTGACTTTTCATATGCTTAATACACTTCATCCTACACCTTTCTCATGCCTTACTAAGGGTAGTGAGGGTACACTCGGTTCTGTTTGAGACATTCAGTGAGAACACAGAAGGGTGGAAAATGAGAAAGGGGGGAGAAAAATAGTAGTGAATTTCTGAAAAGTTTTATGTTCGGTCAGGATGCAGTTGAAGCGGACTGTGGAGTGAACGTGGCAGAGTGGCAACGTGGTTACGTGACCAAAGCCTTCAGAAAGCATCAGCCAGGGTTTGCCTATATTTATTTTCTTGTGTCAAGGAGACAGAGAAAGAATCCCCCCTCAGAAATCACTTAGTTGGGTAATGACGTGAATCTCTGATAGAGGCCTGAGGGTGAGCAGATAAAACTGAGGGCGCTCACTGGTGTGTCAGCACATGTGAGAGCCCGGGACTCTCCTCTTCTTTGCCTTTCACTTGATTCATTGCCATTTTTCCTCCCACCCAGAAGCCTGTTGCCCTTACGAAGGGGTTAGAAAGCAGCTGTGAAATCCTCCCCACAAAAGCTTTCAGTCCAAAGATGGACAAGGGAAATCTAGAAAAAAAAAAAAAAAAACCTGAAAGAAAGTCTCAATGCAGAACTCCTACAGAAACAATTTGCACCATGCTGCCTCTACAAGGAAATCAGCCCCAAGAATTTCCTGTGGTTGCTGAGGCTTTTTCCCAGCTCCACCAGTGCTGGCAGGTGAAGTGTGAGCCAGTCTCTAGAACTATCAGCGGTTTTAAAGCACAGCAGTGATTAGACCTGCCCTGAGCAGAGTTATATGACACAGTGTCAAAGCCCTTAGCAACAGCCTTTCTGCTGCAGGGTTCCCTGTCCTGACAGTGCTGTTGGAGCCACACCAGCTGTAGCAGCAGCAGCAGGGTAGATGAATTTAGAGATGCAGAGGCAACACAAAGAGACTCATTTCCACTGGGTGAGAGAAAGAGAGCTCCAAAATCTTCAGTTTTTCAGGCTCCTTTGAGTAGTTATCAAACACATAGAGAATAAAAGAGATAAAGGAAATACTAGAGTGTTTGCCAAGTGCAGGTGAAATGAATTTTTTAGGGAGAGAAGGTTTTGTAGCAGCAGTTTCACAGATGCAGCACAGGGCTCTGGCTCACTAACTCTGGCAGGGCTCTTCTCAATCTTTTTATCTGCAGGGCAACACTTGGAATTGCAGCAATGCCAGTCAAATCTGTAAATAAACCCAGAGTTGAGCTGCTCTGGGCTGTGTTTGGAGACAGGGCTTGGAATGTGGAGGGGAGAACCTGGAAACTTGGGAAAGTGGCTGGTGAGGAAGAACAGGGCTGCAGATTCCCAATACGGCTGCAGCTCTGGGGATGGGAGTGGAAACTCCCCCTGAAGTGCAAACCTTGGAAAGGTCATGGCTCTGAGACAGAGCTTTTACTGTCAGCCTCAGCAAAAGCCAGATTATTGCAGAACAGAAAAGAGAGACTCACCCTATAACTTCGGCACCTCTACTGCATGTGTTTCTTTCCTCTCCTGTGTTAAAGGGACACAGTCTGGGCTTTGTGTGGACCATAGGGCATACACTGCAATGGCACAACAGCTGTCACTTCTAGTCAAAAGCTTAATTTCCATCTTCTTTTTCATTGCACTTAAAAAAGCACTTAAAAATTTTTGGTTATTCCAGCTTTCATCACCTTCCAGATTTTACAGTGTATTAAGAAAAAAAGGCATGTGGAGGAACCATCCCAATAGTGCTCAGAATTTTTACTATGCATTTTAATTATTTATCCCTCTTGCTTCCTTATTACATTTACAGCTCAAGTTCTACCAGCTTGGCTTTGATATGGTCTGCTTTCAGATCCCAGGGTTTGGCTTGGTTATATCAGATGGAAGATTTCCAGTGGAAGAGGAGAGGAAAAAAAACACCCAGCCCCTAACTTATTACTTGGGCTTCTGCAAATTGCTGCTTCAAAAAAGCCCCAGCAGTTATGCCTGTGTGACATTGACGCTTTCAAACAGCAAATATCAAGAGAATTTGACCCAGTATTTGCTGACTTTTTCTTCCTTTTAAACACTGTAGCTAAATCTTGTGAAGAACAGGCACCAGCATTAAGATGTGACCAGATTACTTCTTAATAAGGAATTATACGTGTGCAACTGAACGAGTTAATTAGTCTGTGGCTGGCTGGACCAGGGTTAGGGTTGGGGCAGGCTGGATCAGCCACAGCAGCCAGATGCTGCCTCACAACCAGCCTCACCTGCTCCTTGGTGGTGTGGTGACCTGTGCTGCAGCTGAGGCTGGTGTGAGCTGCCTGCTCTCAAATCCCCTTGCTCCCTGTGGGGAGGAAAGCTGGGGCTGTGCTTTGGCTGCCCCTGGCATTGCAGCCTTCCTGCCCAGCCCCTCAAAGTCTGAATGCATCCTGCGTGTTGAACCTCAGGCACCAGCTGGGCAAAGGAAGGATTGGAACACGGCAACATGGGTGATCTAGCAGAGAAACCTATTTCTCTGACTCTTGTGCATGCTAGTGAAATAAATAAACCTCTCATTCTTTCTCAGGACCCTACCTGTGCCACTCCCATTGCTGTCTTATACAGGCTCTTCTTTGAAATGCTGCATATCTTGAGGTGCTGTGGTTGCTGAGAGCCTCATCTCTGACCTGCAGCCCGCCCGTTGCCTTCCCTGCAGTCAGATGTCCTATTTCTGTCCTGCCTGAGCTGTGGAGACGAGGACAGGGCAAGGGCAGGGTCACAGCAACTGTTGGGGTGCTGCTGTTGGGGGTGATGGCTCAGCCTGTGTGCAGGGACAGCTTCTGCAGGTGCATCCTCACTTGCAGCAGTTATCCTGTTCCGTAGGAACCTGATCACACGTCCTCAGATGGCTCTGCTGCCTCCCCTGTTGCAGCCTGAAGGACTTCTGCCCAGAAAGCTGCTGCAGGGCAGTGGGAAAGCTGTCTGCTTTCCACACCTTGGCCCTTCTTCCTGCAAACGACTATCTCTGTATATACTACACAATACGGCAGTATCCCCATCTCCCCCTCACTGTCCAGGGAGACAGAAACCGCAGAATGGTGGGAGGAGGTGAAGAGCAGGATGGCTTTTTCTGCTACGCCTTGATTGAAAATCCCCGGCAAATTAATAAGCTTTTCTTTCTGCTCTGCATTTGCAACATTTTTTCCCTCTAAAATGTCATGCTTGCTGTACTTACCTGTGGTAGAACAAGTTAATATTATACATTTCTAGCACCATTCTACATGTGCTTTGCAGCCTTCTGTTTCAACAAAAAATGGTTGGTAAAATGGGCATTTTTTTAGCATAAAAGACAGATTTAAAAAATTTCTTATAAACTGAATATTGGCATTGACTGCAGGTACTTAGGTGAGACCTGAGTTTTCTGAATGAATGTCCAGATTTTCAGAGATATTTAAAAGTGTGAAGATGAAAGGGAATGTAACCATAAAAGAAAGCCTCTCAGCAGGTTAATGGATTAACTTGTACAGTTAAAAGGCAGTTCTGACCTTAGTATACAAAGGAGCTTTGAAAAATCCTGCTGAGTGCTACCTGCATGTTTAGACATAAAAATGCCTTTTAAATTCAGGTCAAGATGCCTATTGTGAATCTGTAAGAGAATGTTACTTTGTGGTTCTCGAGCATGTTTATGCATTGTTCTCAATTTGAGACTGATTTAATAGCACCAATTAAGCTCAGTATTGTGTGCACTCATGGCATGCAAATGAATACCCCAGTATTTCCAAGCCTGTTCCTGTTTGGCAGCATCACTTAGTACCGACAAACTGTGAAGTGCCTAATTCGCACTAAATTCAGTGCTGAAGGGTTACGTATGGATGTATTTAGGGAACGCAATCATCAGAAAGGTTGAAAAGTGGGAATAGCTGGAAAACGAAAAAAAATGGTGACATATTCTGCACATTTTCTTCTGCATATTTTGTTGAAATTCCTCTTGCATATGAGCTTTTCAGGTAGGTCTAACTGACCACCATCCCTCGGGATTTAGGTAAGAGTAATGGACAGAAACAGCATGACCTGTGTGCATAACAAGGGAAGTGATACCTCCTTGGAAAACACATGGGGATTGATAAAAGCATTGCATCCAAGAAGATTAATTTCGTAGGTATCTTTTTGCACTTTCTGCCTGCTGCATGAAACAACTTCTTGCTCTGGCATACTCAAAAAGCTCTGCAATCCAGCCCTCTTCCCTAGAGATTTTAAACTTTGAGTTTCCTTTGGATGGACTTTATGGATGTTCTTCATCTGAATAGGACCAGAGGGGAAGTGAAGTGCAATATAAACTCAAACTGATGGATCTATTTCTAGAGCCTTGTAATATGGAAACAGTACCATTAGATTAAAAAGAACAAACACAGTTTTTCATCTTGTCTTCAATATAAGTCATTCCTTCTTTTATTCTGAAACATCTGACTTTTGCTTAAAGAAAAGGCTTCCACACAAGTCAGCCTTCTTTCTTGGAAGAGATCAAGGAAGACGATGCTTTCTCAGTCCTTCAGCTTCATAATTCATGTTCTTTTCAAGTCTCTTATGTTGTACACATTTTTTAAATTAGCTTCTTTGAAAGATGTTTATTTCTTTGGCTAAAAAGACCAACCAAACCAAAACCTCAAACAAAACAAACCTCAAAATTCTAAAAACTGCAGGAACAGCTGAAATGAAAGCTCGGGTTTTCCATCCATCACAGCAGCTCCATGCAGGAAAGGTGGCTATTTAAAACACAGCTCAAGAGCACCTTTCATTACAAAATGCCTTTTAAAGATGTTGTACCCTGAGATTACTGCTGCCTTAGAGATGGTCAGTCAGGGAGAAGTGCAGCTCTTAGCCTTGATTGCTCTGAAATCAGCCTCCCTTTTATGCCCTCCAATAGCTCTGGGCACAAGCAGTGACATGTTAGATACCTCTCTACCTGGGCTGCTCTCAACACAAGCTGCCCTTGGACATTTCACTGCCAGTAATTGATAGGATCCATAAAATGAAAATCTGGCCGTGGTCTGCCAGCAACGTGGTGTGTGTGCAGGCTTATTTTCTGGCATCATAAACCCCTGGGTATCCCCAAACTCTCCCTCAAGGGTTCACCATTAGAGACTCCCGAATGGCAAAACACCTGCAGTTCAAGTTCTCTTAATGAAAGGTGTCAGAGTTGCCCTGCTGAGATTTGAGCCCAGGGTTCCTGTGTAAGTCACCAAGTGCCATTCATCATGCCCTAAGCAGGGTACACAGGTTGTGTCCCTCTCCCTGCCCTTATTCTGGCTGTGCACAGCATTTGGAAAAGTTTGGGGCTGAATGATCCAGAAGTGAGGAAAATGGGGCTGGGTCTCTTCCCCCACGTGTAGCACACGCTCCCCCTTGAGCACAGTCTTCATGACAGTCCCTGTGGTTTCCAGAGCAAAAGCTGCTGGGAATGGATGAGCTACAGATAAAATGACAGCTAAGGAGTGAGCCAAGAGAACACCAGGCTCTTTTGAACTGAGCAGTAACTGCGTTGGGAGTGGAAGACAGCTGCCTGGGGGAAGGAGGAGGATTTAACCACAATCACTGACACACTTTAGCTGTGTACAAGATGTTCTGTAGGGCTCTGCTGCTGCTTGTTAGCAGATGTGGCCTTGATGAGTGTCCTCACCGCTCCTCTTAATCAATCAAGGACAGTGCTGAGCCCCTTTCCCAGTCCCCCTACATGTGTCCCTGGGTGGCAGAGCTGGATTCTCACACTGTCAGCCTGGAACTGCCTGGGCGATGAATTTGTTAAGAATTCTGTCTGATTGTGAACCTTCCAGCCCCTTCATCTTGATGTGAATGACAAGCTGCCACAGCCTGCCACAGCCATATTGGTGACATCTGACCCTCGAGAGGGAGCTGACATCATCTTCTGAGGTATGGCTTCTGCCTGGGGAGGCAGGGCCAGCTCTGCGCTGCACTGTAAAAAATACCTGGGCATTTTTTTGGCAAGGTTTTGAGTGTATTTCACGTGCCTTGTTCTTCTTTGTTACTACTTTGAAGCTAATTTAATTTAAAGCTCTAAAGAATAGCTTGACTTTTTAGGATACAGCTGTCTCTCCTTCTGCACACAAGAGAAAGTAGGATACCTGTAAGGATGCCTGGAGGATAAGCCCGGAGTCACTCTTCTTTCTGGGAGGCAGAGATGAAAGAGGCTGGAAGACTATACCTTTTCACTGATTTTAACCTAGCAGGCTCCAGAGCAGCCAGAGATGTTTGGAAGATGCTACAGTGAAGGCTTTGAGCTGAACCTGGGAACTGAGTCCATTAGAAAATGAGTGTCCATTGGAAAAGGAGTGTGTGATGTTTTCCCTCCATCTTTCAACATTACACCAAAAGCACATCTGTGCACAACAGCTGGATCTCCAAACTTCACCTGTTGGCAGTGTGTGAGACACTGCAGACTGTAAGCAAACTGTGCCTTTAGTGTAAGTTTTAATGCCTAGCTAACAAGCTGGAATTAAAGTGGACAAGATGATGGGTGTTTTTGCATAAGTCCTAGACTAGCAGTGCTGTGAAAATGCCAGCAGCCTAAGCAGCTTTTGCCCACCCGTATTTCCAAGACTTCTGAAGCTGCTGGCTTTAAGTCTAAAACAAATCACTGTGCAAGTGCCTGCATATTTAAGTTCTGTATTTCTGGGCCATGAGGAAAATGACTATTCAAGGCATCTGCCTCGGATGAGATCTACCTTCTGGTAGGATTTATAAAGCACCTATTGCTGTAGTACCTACACGTTGTTTCTAAATGTCTCTCAGTTGTCAGATGTGAAATTGTCTTTAGAGTGAGTGGCTCTGTGACTGTATAAACTCTGGTAGTTAAGTAGAGTCCCAGGGGTTTGAGGAAAAATGCAGCCAGATAATGTGTACGCTCAAGGACACTTAATTCCTCCCGGAGAGAGGGGCTATGGAAGCTTAGGGGGTTTAAGCCTGTTAGCTGTGATACCTTGAGCTCTGAGTCAGGGTTCCTTTGTGTTAGATGCTGTGCAAATATATACTGCAGGGCCCCTTCCCCACGCTGCTCGTGATATAAATAGTCATGACAGCAACAAGTGAGCATAAGTGAAACAGCAGGGTGAAGGGCAAGAGGAGTTGGGCAATACACGTTGCCAGGCAGGGGCAGAACCTTTTCTTACATTTCTGTAAAAGGAGTGCTTTATGTCTTTATCATCCAGGTATGATTGCTATAAGGAATTAGGTCAGGCATCAGGTTGAAGAGGTATTTAATAAAGAATGAAATCATTAGCTTTTCATTCAATAATTTGAAGAGGGTGTTCTGTGTTTTAGCATGTACAATTTCACAGGAGAAGGAAGGATGGTTAAATTACTTGGGCGCTGATCTGCAGACACCTTTGGGTTCATTTCTTTGTTCAGTCTTTTCCATCCTTGCTGTCCCCTGTCCATAGTTCCAAGCTAGTCCTGAATGGGTGTGCACCAACATCAGTGTGTTCTATGAGTCTTAAAATCCTTCCATGCAGTCAACTGTGCATCTCTTCCATAGTGAGATTCTTCCTTTTCAGGATTCTTTCCTTTTTCTTCAAGAGACAGAAACAGAGGCACACCACTGTCCATCATGGTGCCTTGTGCTACAGCCTGTGAGCTGAGATTAGAGTGCAGAAGAAAACTGAAGAGATCCTAGTTTTCAGGCTCCTCTGCCTGCAGTGATTTCCAGCAAAAAGTATCCTAGCAGCTCAGATCTGAAAGGGTGACCTAGGCCCAGGACTCCTTTGACCAAGCTTTTTAACAGTCTGGTTTTACTGGCTAATCCAATTGTGCTTTGGCTTGGGACCTGGAGTTTTCCTTTGTTGTTGCTCCTGGTTCCTAAGCACAGGATCTGGAAGTTGCATTTGTCTATCTGTCTGCTAGTTGTACTCCTGCCCAGATATCCAAGCTGCTGACTTGGAAACACTTCAAAGTTTTCCATTCTTCAGAGTGGCTGTCTTGACTGCTACTACAGGGAGTTTTAAATGCTTTCTGATTATGGAGCAGCATTTATTATTATGCTTTATAAGATAGGGCAACTTTATTTATACTTTTTTTTTTTTTGGTATATAAGTGAGTCTCTCTGGGATACACTGGACTTGACAAAACAGCTAAGATTTTGCTAATATATTACCATAGAGAACAGAAAATCAGAGGAAGGCATCTGGACAGATTTGGCAGGTTTTTTAATGATTTAATCCTTTTTTCTCCCCCTCATCTCCCCTCCATTCCTTCTTCAGACAAATGCAGAGATTTGCTCTGGGCATGCTATCAAATTCTCTGGTCTGGCATATGGCTCATCAAGTCATCTTTCTTGTGCTCTTAAACTTTTCTTCCTGTTCTCATCTTCTCTCCACCCTGCCCTTGCTCTCATGCACAATTTATGAACACCTATCTCTGTCCTCCTGTCCCAGGCTTACTCATCTCATTAAACCTCCTGATGCCAGCAAAGATGCTGTTGGTTTGCCCTATGGTGCTAAGAGGTGCTGATATTACCACAAACACCGTTTGCCTGATTGCTGTAACCCTATTGATGTTTCAATGGTCTTGCTGCTGCTTTCAGTGAAAGCCTGTCCTGCATCCTCTTTTGTGAGTTATTATTTGTTTCCCGTGGGGTGTTTTGTACGTTTTGTATGTTTGAATTCATTCGGCATCAAAGATAGGTAATATTCTGGGGATGGGTAACACCTGACTTAATGTGTAAATTACAATCCTGATTGAAAGCCCAAACTTGAAACAAATGCAGGTAGTTACCTCTCTACACAGTGTACGTGTGAACTCCTTTCCCAGGATAATTATGAATTCTAAGAGTTTGTGTAAGTTCGAAAGTTCTCAGGCAAATAAATAGAAGCAAAATCAGCTAAGAGCTAAAACCCCTCCCAAAGGTGCCATTGCTAGTTTATGGGATCTCTGGATGCAAATTGCTGGAGTTTGAGTCTGTTCTGCAAGTTCTAGGACTGTGTTTCTGTTGTGGCCTTGTGTGCTTTCCTTGGCACTGTTGGCCCCCGGACACTGGACAATTTGGACTTCCATCTTAAGCTGGTGCAGCTGCTCTTTTCTGGGCTGGCTAATTAACTCTGCACTTAGGAAACATGTTTCTCATTTCATTCCCATTATATCTGTGGTTAAAATGTAAGGCTATAGGACTACAGTGATTCCTGGGTCACTTTTCTCAGACCCTTTCCTCATTGCCAACTGGGCCTAGCAGTGTCATTGTAAGCAATCCAGGCTGCCTTTTCAAAGTCATTAGGTTGTTTGTTCCATAGCTGCCAAAAGGATGTTTCATACCTTCATTTTCCAGTGCTTAAAACCCATCCTTTCATTTCCAACCTAATTTATTCATGGCCATTTTATACCCATTTGTCCTAGTGCCAATTTTTTTCTTCAGTCTAAGTAGCTCTCTGCCTTCCTCAGTGTTTACTTCTCTGCCACCCAGTGTGTCTGTGGGGAACAATCCAGTTGTCTCTTGGCTATCATTTTGTTAAGGTGACTAAACTGTGATCTTTAAGACTCCTTATGAATTATGTCTCCATTACTCTTTTTTTTTCCTTGGCACATTTCTGCATGGTTCCTTCTGAGTTCTGCACACAGCTGTTGAGGTGAAGCCTGGTATGAGAACATTTGTGCTTTCCCTTCTCCACTGACAGTGGTTTTTCTGAGACCTGATCTGTCCTTTTCATGGTTGTCACCCTGCTGGTCATGCTTGTCCTCATCCTTTAATGGGCTCATATATCCAGGGTGTCCTTCTACTCATCTCCAAATTATGAGCCCCTGCTCATAACAGTAATCCTTATTAAACCCCAAATGCTTAACCTTGCACTTCGACTATTACATTTCATCACATTTCTATTGCTTCAGAACTCAAGAACGTCTTGTTACTCCTGAAAGATATTCTGAACTCCCTGCTATTGGCAGCAGCTCCCGACTTCACATGGTCAGCAGATTTTGTTAGTATACTCTGACTTTTTATGCCAAGGTCATTAATGAAAAGATGAAATAAGATCAGTCTGAAAAGATCCTTGAGGACTTCCACACATAGCTTCCCTCTAGACTAATAATTCCTCTTCCAGCACAGCTCCTGTCATTGGGTCTTTAACCAATTCCTTTCCCACATTGTAATTCTTACACTAATCCCCATGTTCTCCAGCTTGGCTAATAATTTTCAGTGTGGCACCGTATCAAATTCTTTATTGAAGTACAGATAAATTAGATCTACCACATTTCCCTTGTCTAGAAAAAATCAGTTATCAAAGAAAGATACCAAGTTAGGCTGATTTGATCTATCCCTAGTATATCTGTTTTATCCCTTAAACTTGTTTTATCTGTTTTGCAGTTTATCCTCATGTCTTTTATTTTTCCTCTCAAAACCTGTTCTAAAGCAATGCATATCATTGGGGTCACTCTGCTGGGCCTGCACCTAGGCCCTATCTTGACAGTAGGGATTGGAGATTACGCTATCTGAGAACATGGTCTGGGATCCTTTGAGGATGAACAAAGTTGTCTGCATACAGTGTGGTTCACAGACCCTGCCAAAGAGTATTCAAAGATCCAAATTTGCTGATTTATTGGCTTATGGGAGGTTTGCTGGCAGTGGTGACTTTGTGACAGTGGTGTAGCTGTACTGAAACTCTTAGCGATACTTGTAAGCACCTGCAAAATAAACCAGATGCCTACAGGAAATTCTGAGAACTCTTCTGCTTGGAGCCAGAAGCGCTCTGGCCGTTCCTTCATTGCTCTGCTGTTGTGACATGTGATTGAGACATCACATTAGGCCTGTAAAATATAAGTATGTAATGCAGTCCCTTTTTACAAGACACATACTGGAGCGTGAGCTCTGGGAGATGCTCTGGGTGGAATTTTAACTTCCTTAGGGTTGTTTACTTTATCCCAGACTTTAAACTTGGGGAGAGACTGAGTGATCAGTGGCTGTAGCGTATCCCTTTTCTGAGCAGGCTGAATAGCTGGGGGATGACAGTATTCCTCCACCATCTGAATGATTGCTCTTTAGTTGGAGCTGAAGAAGTAATGAAAGCATGACTGTGCTTCCTCTAGTGAGATTTTTAGCTACTGATTTCCTGTTCTGTCTGTATTTGTGTGCATTTCCTTTGCAGTCTGTAAAGCTGTTGTTGAACTCTGACAGATTCATTATGAAAGAATGGCTCTAGATAGAGATGTTGACCCAGCATCAGCAAGAACTGGCTCTTGAATCTTTTAGTCTCAGCTGCTGTTAGAACAGACAATGAACAGCAGCTTGGTGACAAAAAATATTTATTTATTTGCTACAAGATGATAATTGGCTCAGTACGGAATTTAATACAATTTTAAATAGGGATTGGTTTGTAGAGAGATTACATTTTAAGGAATCTTTGCACATGGAGGTTTTTGTAGCTGTATTTATTTAATCAGATCTGGGCACTTGAAATTTCACAGCAGTAAGCCAGGTTACAACATGGATCTTGCTCCAGCAGAGCATGACTGGAGAATAAAGTCTTCTGTGAGACGAGTGAGATGGAGATTTTACCACATGAGGAAGGAACCTGCCTCCATTTGTTGGGGAGCAATGATGTCTCAGTTCAACTTTTCAAGCTGCAGATGTTAGTGACCAGCTCCCAATCAAAGCAGTGCCGTGGTGGCTCGGGCGGGTTGGTTTGTTTAGCTGCACTTTGAAAAGATGCAGAAGGTCAACAGAAATGTGTCTGTGCCTCCCCTGGCTCACTGCAAGCAGTCTTACTACAGAGCTTTAGCATCTTTGTTGCAAGTCCTTCTCTGAGTGGAGCCCTTTACATACCCCTGCAATGCAAGACATTGTTTCAAATAAAATAAATTCGTTTTTGTTTTCAGTTAAAGCTGGGAGGGAGGACAGGGGTGAAGCTTGTTTTAGGAAAATAGAAAAAGGTGTGGGATTTGGCTGGAAATACTGACGTTGATGTCCCATCTTGATACGGAAGTTACCATCTGCTGATGCAGATAGAAGCACTTGTGTCTGGAGTGGGCATGTGCTGAGTCTCTGGTACAAAGTAAAAGCTCTAGGGCAGAAGTTTAAAGACTTGCTAGAGCACTTTGGATATGTGGGTGTTGCTTTAAATTTTAATGGTCACTACAAATCAGTGTAACAGTAAAGCTAGAGGGCTAATGGTCTTTTAGAATAACTGAGTCAGCTGCAGAGACTGGATCCTCTGTTGGTGTAAAACGTTGCAGTTCTGTCAAAGTCCATCATAAGCTCTCAGTATAGACCATCTGGGAAGCCTGGCCCAGAAGACTGTGAAGATGAAGGTTACAAAAATTATTGAAGAAATTGACATTATTTCTCCATCTCTCTTCTTTCCCCAGGGCAGCCATTGGGGCTCTGGCAGCTCTGCTGAAATCAAGTAAGCTTTTTTCTTCATATTCTTTCTGGCTTTCCTTTCTGTGCTGTGCTGCTGGACACAATGATTCTGTTGAACTTCATTCTCCCTTGGTACTCCCTGTTCCCTTGATCCCAGAGGGCAATGCACAGTAAAGAGGCAGTATTGCAGCACGTTCCTGTAGGAGTGGTTGTGATTCTTGGAGCTCCCCCGGCTCTGTGGGGGCAAACTGCTGAGGGAGCCAGGCTGGACCCTTACTTTGAGTGTTTAGAGTCCAGTGGTTGTCCTGGTGTTTGGTACAGTGGGAGAAATGGGGAACTTCTCCAGCCAGTGTCAAATGCCTGTTCCTCTGGTCCAGCACCACAGGAGAGTGGGGCTGGGCCCCCTCTGCCCTGTGCTGCTGTTGTGCTTTGTGCTGTGTCACCTCGCACTGGTTACAGTGATGCTGTTGGCAAAAGCTTGGAAAACTGCTGTTGTCCAAAACAGATGACCTTATTCTCTCCCCTCTGAGCTTTTCAGCTGTGATAACGTGCAGGAAGGGCTGGGAGAGGGTGTTTGCTGGGGCACAGCCCCGCTGTGAGAGGCTGTGCTTAACATTTGCACCAGCTGCCTGGGGCTTTGAGGACCTTGACTGAGTTGGGTGATTGAGTCATTTTGAGACACCTTTCCCAAATTGTTGCTGTTTCCACGGAAAGGGAGAAAAGGACACAAATAACAGCTATGTTATTTGGTTGTGAATGGTGAAGTGATTTTAGGAAAGGATATTATCTATTTTCAGCTAGTTTTTTTAAGGCACTGGAGCTGGAATTTAGGAAATGGTGCTGCTACTGTGCAACCAAATAGAGCACCATGGACTACAAGTCAGCCTGAACTGTGTTTATAGATGCTTTCTGCAGTCTGATGCTGAGTGGCCAAGACTGTCTTTTAGTTTTCTCCTTGTTCTGTGGTTCAGGACACGAGAAGCTCCAGGCTTTTGGAGTAGACTGCTCAGGTAGCTGCATACAAATGAGCAGGTTGTGTCTTTTGGGAGGTGTGGGTCAGGAGATGAGAGAAACAGGTCTGGTTCCCTGAGATAAATTCACCATGCTTGGAAAAGCAATGAGTTCTTTTTCAGGATTGCACTGGGACATCTTTCTTTGTCACAGTTAACATATTTGTGGCCACAGCCTTAGTGTATTTGCATGGTGCAGGGGTTCTTGGGAAGTTAAAAATCAAATCTGTGAATGCTGTAGCACTTGGAAATTGCTTATGAAAACAGGGGATAAAGCTGTATACAGCAAAGCCCTTAAGCATGGTTTATATGGGGTACAAACTAAAGGAAATGCAGGAATCCTGGAAAGTGCTACAGCAGTTAATTGATGGGCTGGTTATTATGAGG
Organism: Atrichornis clamosus; assembly: GCA_013400975.1. NCBI lineage: Eukaryota > Metazoa > Chordata > Aves > Passeriformes > Menuridae > Atrichornis > Atrichornis clamosus. The sequence continues at coordinate 347,361 of WBMZ01011338.1, forward strand.
GTTTTTTTGAGACTTCCACTAACCTGCTTTCCGGGAAATGGTGGGGAGATTGTATTTTGGTGGGGCTGAAGGCTGTAAGACAGACAGGACAAGAACATGTCCATTCTTGAGGATATCCCTGTAGGCCTGTCCTTGAGTGCTTCAGCCTGAAGTGATCCAGAGGATTATGGTTATGCATGGAGTTGTGCTGGAGGTTTAGTGTCCCTCTTGTTTTTAGCAGAGCTGCACTGGGAAAGCACACAGTAGTTTTAAAGGGAGCAGGCAGATGGCAGTGTGTCTCCCTGATGGATTCAGAAACATCCATCTTCATCTCAGGCTTTTATAAGCTCTACTTGAGACTTTGTCCACCTGCAGAGCCATGGGCTGACTAGAAACTGTTTGGCTTCTGTCTCTTTCCTAACACAAGCTGATGCTAAATGTTCATTTAACAGGTGCATAACTGCAAGAAGTAAGATATGCCTGGGAAAGGGACTTGAGTGTAAGAAAACATTACCACTCCAGCTGTACCTGGGAAATTGTTGCTGTTGTGTTTCAGAGGGGAAAGTATAAGATTGTCTAAACAAATAAGTGACAGGACTCAACAAACTTGTCTTTCATCCAAAACAGGGAAGAAATGCTTGGAAACCCAGTGTGGGATGAGTGACCTTGGTTGTCCAGTTCTCCTGTATCAAGTGATTGCCATGTGATGATGGTCACAGAAATAATGGAGGAATAGAAGTTTAGGTCCCTTCTACTAGCAGTGCTGCACCTTTCTATCCGTGGAAGCTCAGGTTACTGATGTGGAGAAGACATTTCTTGCCTGATCATCAGCCAGTCTCTCACTCCTGACTTAGCTCTTTCAAACATCTCAGAGTATTTTACCAATCCCTGCATGCTACTCTCCCAGTCATTGATCCCCACCTGCCATGCCCTCACGCATGCAGCAAGCAGCTCATTGCAAGTTCTTCCTCCATTGCCTCGCTGCTTTTTTAATATCTGTTGTCCCTCCACCATGTTAATTCTCTCTGACTTTATCATACAGGCTGAACGTATTGCTTGGTAAATACCAGTAATGGTGCTGAATCACCATGAGGGCATCAGGAGTTCTTTTGTTCTGCTCTTGGATGTTACAGTCAAACTTTCCCATGTTACCCATGTCCATTCTTCCTCCTTCAACTTCCAGATGCTTGCTACAGCCCATGGTGGGGATAAGGTAGATCCTGACAGCTGTAGATAAACTGAGGTGGGCTGAGGCACTGCAACTTTCCCAGAGTCTCTCCTCTCTGTCCCAGGGTGTAAATGATAACTTTTTCCAACCTCCTTTGGCTTTGCTCTATATTTTCTTTGTCCATCTGTCTTCATATCTCGATTCTGCTCTGTATTAAGACCTGGGGAGCTCATTGCTAAGCACTCCTTCTTCAAGACCCCCAGGTGTGGAGGGGAGATACCCTGGCTGGAGTCTGTTTGAGCAGCTCTGGGAAGCATGGGATGCCCTCCAGGTCACTCTCAGCCATGGTCTCTATTGATTTTAGTGGACTCAAACCTCAGAATAAACCAGGCAAACCATTCCCAGTTTGGGAGGAGTAGAATAAAGCTGGACACCTGCTGTCTAAGCACAGACAAACCCGTGCCTGGGGTGTTGAGGCTGGAGGGGATGTGAGGGACCAGGAGCCACACGGTGGCGATGTGATTATAGGGATCCCCACCACGCCTAATCCAATGTGTATTTTGGGTGAGTAATTTGTTTATCAGCAGGTTATTTTAATCTAATTTTGGTTGTGCTTGTTATTCCCGACTATCTGTGCTTCCCAGAATTACCAGCTTGCATGTCTTTAAGGAAATTAGCTGGAGCTGGTCTCAGAGGCATTTGCTGAGCGGATACTGAGGGAAAAGGCTGGGGAAACGGGCAGGGCCCTTGGTGCAATGCTTGCCTGGTAAAATTGTAATGAGCAATTTAAAAAGACAGGTTGTGGTGACCTCCTGATCGTGCTTATTTCATCAAGACAATTCTGTGTGCTAACAGCAGTTATTGCTGATGGCCTTTCCCCTCTCTCTTTCTATATCTCTTCCTTCCTCCTTATACTGTCTTTATCCTCTTGCCTCCCCCCACCAGCCTTTCATCTCTCATTTCCTGCTCTTTCCTCCTCATCTTCTGTCAACTAACCTTTATTTAACCTTTCACCCATTTTTTTCTTTTTTTGTTTTTTTTTTTACCGACCCATGAGGATTATGTCCTGTGGCTGGTGGGATAAAATAATCAGTGTCATTCTTTTCCTTTTATGTTGGCATCAAGGAGGGGCAAGTAACTCTGAGGAACAGAAAGTGATGTTCTAGCACAGAGGCAGATTAGGGTGTCTGAAAGGCCTGCACTCTCTACATCTGAATTCATAATACTTGACAACAGATCCAGTGACGCAGGTCTTTGATCTTGAGTCAAAATACCCTATTGTTAAACCATCCCAGTTCCTGTAGCCAACAGCACAATGTCTGGGATTTGCCTAAAACTGCACCAGGTACCTTTCACTCATGATCACTTTAAGACTTTATTATCCATCTCTGGAGTCAAACTCCAATAGCAGTCTGGCTCCAAATCCATGATCACAACTTGTAGGGTATTGTGATCAGAGCTGAATTTTGCAAACGGTTCCTTTCGTAATAATCTAAAACAAGCATTGTGTCTATCTTTTCTTCTGAGTTTCAGAATGCAAGTAATCTTGATTTTATACTTTTATCTCTTTGAGAAGAGCCACTTTGTGGGAAAGAAAATGATGTTTCTATGTCTTTTATATTCCCTTCCCCAAGACGACTCTTCATTCACAGACATATCTCAGTCTGAAAGTAACTCAGTGCTTCAGAGAAAAAGGTTGATTTCATCTCCTGGGGCATGGCAACTTCCTGCTGTTTTGCCTCTCAGGGTGGGTGTAATGAAACCTAAGTGCCGAGGAGCTGCATTATTCTCTGTTGACATCCTTGGTGGTGACTGCTTACTGCTTTGTCTTGGCATGGGCAGTGTTTGTGCCTACAGTGATGATCTGGCTTCAGAAAATTCAGTGCCTGAATTTGAGGAAGTCTTCCAAATTCTAGCATCCTTATTAGAACTCTTTCAAACCATTTCAGTCAGAAAATTCACACTGGAAATTTTGTGCAACTCTTTTTTTTTTTTAAATTTCNAACACTGGAAATTTTGTGCAACTTTTTTTAATTTCTGTCTTTCTGATGAGTTGCAGACAGAAGATCCTGTGAAACTGAAAAGCAAAGGAGAAAATTGAACCATTTTTGAAAATCAGTTTCCTTCTGGGGTTAGTTCAGAAGAGTTTGGCTTTCTCTTCTGTAATTTTTGCATATGAGCAATGAAACAAAGGCAAATCAGAGAATAATCCCTGTATCATGATACAGTTTGTTTGACTGCCACTGAATTGGACAACACCTGGAACTAAAACAAGTATTTTGGAGTACAAAGAATGAGCTGTTCCTGTACTGAAGCTAAGCTTGTGGCTGATTCCTGGTCTAGAAGAAAAAGATGGCACTTGCAAGAAAATCTTGACTTTGTTCTCTGCTTTTGTGACAGTGTTCTTTGTCTACCTGAAGTGCTTGAATAAATGCCCGTATTCTGGAGTTTATAGAGCACAACTACAGGGCACTCTTCTGACTTCCAACAAGAGTTGAAGGCCACTGGGCCTGACCTGATCCCAGCCCTTCATGTGTGACCAGGTTTCTTCATGCGTATTTCTATAGAGAGTCCTTGTGCTTTTTCTCTAGCAAAAATGGCCTCTCAGTGACTGAATAAAATAGCTGTGTTCCCTTTGCTCTAGGAGATATCTTGCGTCTTTTATTCCCAAGAGGCAGTCATAGAGCAGAGTGGGGAAGTTGGAGTTTTTCTTATTCCTTTCACTGCTTTAGGGGCCACAGGGTTAATTTAGCAGAGTATTCTTATCTCCAAGCTGTAGCAATGTATGTTCTTGGCATAATGAATCAGCTGAGTGGCATCAACAAAGAGATTTAAGCAGATAGACAGAAAGATAAATATCTCTTTGTTCTGCCTGGTAAGCAGCGCATTGCTCATCATATTTCAAGTTGACTGTAATTCAGTTTTGTGATTAAATATGCCGCATGTTTTCCAGTGGTCCCCGTGTTCTTGGCAAACACTTCAAAGGGGACGGGATTGCGAGGAGGGCTTCAGAAAGGTCCACAGAAACAAGGGTGGTCATATGTGTCTTGAATGTTACACGCAGGAAGAAGGTGTCACTGACCAACCCGTCCGTGTCTGGTGCCAGGTAAGGGATCTCTCAGCCTTGAGGGGTGACCTTGAGAGCTGTCCCTGCTCAAGGGCAGGGCACTGCCCCACACCAGCTGCTGCGGAGGGAGGGCCCCTCTGATGGCTGCACATATTTATAGTGTGAAGTGGTTGATGTATACTCACATTTTCGCTGTTGATGCAGTTTTGGCCACTTACCAGCCCAGTCTTTAACCAAAACAGGGTTTTTTTTTGGGCTTGGTGCTGAGTTCCCATTGATGGCCTCACACAATAGGAGTCACTTCAGTTCACTTAAAATAGGAGGCACCGTCCCAGGGCACTTCTGGAAGCTGCATGGTAGGAAAACTTCCACTTCCACTGGACACAGACCCTACCTAGGGAGAAGGAGAGGGACTAACTAAAGAATAACAGTAAGAGGGTCAAAAGACAGAGGACATTTTGCCACTTAGCACACAGATCCTACATACTCACTCCAGGAGGGGTGGTTCTTGCTGCCTACAAATCTGCGCGGTGCTGCGTGTACCTGTATGATTCATTTCCACCATCTGTATTTGTGCCAAAATATAGAGAGATATCCATGCTGGTGCATCCCTAGATGGAGAGACCAACAGACACAGACAGGTGCGGAGGCCTCCTTTTTCCCATCTGCCTTCTGGAGATCTTGGCATACTTCCTCCTTCATTTATTCACTACTTTATTGACTACAGAACTGAAAAAATGAAAGAAAAAATTAAGAAAAACACTGACAGCACAGGAGAGCAGAGGAGAATCAATGAAATCAGACAGGAGAAACAAAATGAATGTGTTTTTTGCCCCTTCAGCAATTAATTCTCATTGCTTCTGATCAAAGGGCTCAGGAAACTGTAGTCCTGCCTCTCCATCTCGATCTCACAGAATAAACTATCTCAGCTTCACTTTGCAAAGCAACTGTTTTTATCCTAAAGGTGGTAACTACTAGAGAAAACATGGGAGGAAAGAGTAAAGTTATTCTGCTCAGCTTCCTCCATGCTTTTCAACCAGTATTAAAACTAAAGCACAGGACAGTTGTGTGTTCTGTCCCTATGGAGCTGAGATTCAAATGTGGAAATCTGTCTTAAAAGATGTGAGGAGGAAAATCACAAGCACACTTTAAGAGAATTCTTTTTTTTCATTTTTTTTAATAAATTCCCCAAGAAGCTCTACACACAGTGCTTTCCAGTTTTTCCCTCTTGCTATTGACATTGACACAGAAAGCTTAGACTTCAAGCACCGAGTGCTAGAGGCTATAAAACCCTAGATCTAGTCCAATTTCATCTGTCCCTGAACAGTTCAGGGAAGCTCTGAGTCTGATCTAAATTGTCCCTACCTTATGCTCCCTGAGTCTCTTCTTCTTCTTGTCATGTTTTATATACTTATTGACTTTTACAGAGCTTCCTGAGTAATTCTTCAAGGAAGATTGACTGATTTAAGGGGTTAGTCATCCTGCAGGTTAGTAAACATGACAGCTGGTTGAGGATTAACAGGAAATCATGAATAAAATCATTGGGATTGATAAGGGATTCTCAAGCAATTAAATTTTTCTTGCAGAGACTCAAATAGAAAACAGAAATACAGAGTGAAGGTCAAAGGAGGAGGGTGACCCTCTACATGCTGACAACCACTGAGCCTCGAGATGCAGAATGCAGTGGCAGACTTCGTTTAGATGGATAACAGCAAGGGCAGGCAGTGCTAGAGACCTGCAGGCCAAGGTGCAGGGGCCTGGGCAGAGCTGTGTGTAGGGCTGGAATAGCTGTGAGACCAGCAGGTCAGTGTGGGATGTGTCAGCAGGGTGGTGTGAAGATGCAGAGCAGGATTAAAATGAGTTGGCAAACTGGCCTGGGGGTGCTGGTCATTGCCAGCCCTGTGGTGCCAATGGTAGAGAAAATTGCAGGACCAGGCCAGCTAGCAGAACAACCCTTCAATCCCTCCTTCAGGTGAGAGTTTGTTCATGTGCTGCAGAGAGCAGGCTGAGAAAACTTCAGGTGACTTCTTTCCCCTTTCCAATGTCTCCATCTTCGTCATCCCTGGGATTGAGCTTGGCTACCTGTGCTACTTCCTGCTTATTCCTTCCGTGGCTTCTCTTGTTACTGATTTTCTTCAGGCAGCATCTTTCTATTCTTTAACTTAACCTCTAGCTGCTTCTCCTGTCCTGTGAATCCCCACTGATGACTTCAAAGTCCCAGGAGTGAGAGGCTCTGGCACTTTGCTTAATGAACTGGAAATGGACTGGGGCCCACCAGCTCTGGAGAATCCGTACCAGGAGCCATCTGGTGTGAGCTGCAAATGCTGATTGGTATTCTGAGAGCTGAGCTCCTGCCTTACACATGCTACCTGGCCCCTCAGTTGATTACAGAGCTCCTGACAGCTTTTAATGTGTGTCACAACAAGGAATGTCAGGACCAGTCAGGAAAACTTGGGCAGGGTTGGTTTGAAAGGAGGGAGCCTGGAGTATGGCTTCATGTTTGTCCTGAGGGGCAGGACAAGGAATGCAGTAGGTGAAGGGATGTGTTTTAGAATACTCAGCAGGATCTGAATTTTATCACAAGCTTTATAGTTTTTTCCTTTCAGTCTGATATGCTGGAGCTACATGATTATGGGAATATTGTAGCTCTCCTTCTTATATTTTTATAAAGTTGATTTTTTAAATTTTTTTTTTTTTAAGTTTCTTGCCCATGAAGTAAAGCCTTTAAATATTATCTGAATGTGACCTTTAAAATCCTGGAGCCAGAAAGCAACAGAAAAGAAGCCCAAACTGCTATTGCCCATGTTGGTGTTTTGTTAATTTTTAAGTACTGTGGGTTTCCAGACTCACTTGATTCATGGTTTTCATTTTACAGGTATATGTGAGAATACATTTAGAAGTTAAACCTATTTTCCCTGGCTGTGACAGGACTGTAGAGCCACAAGGCTTCTGAATTTGTTGATCTCAGCAAGGTGTTCTCTCAGGACAGAAGTACAGCACTATGTGAAGATTTTTTTGCTGTTGACTCATCTTAACTGTTCTTCAGCTTTTCCCACTCCTCAGGAGCTTCTGTAGTTTCAGGAAGTTTTGTGGTGCTGCAATTGGAATTAGGCTTATTAGCGCTTGGAAGGAGATATGGGCTCTGCCCATTCCTCACTCATGATTTGGTTCATCTGGAGGGTTCTGGAACAGACAGGAGAGAGTCTGCTTCTTTGTTGTCATGTATGATTCCAAGAACCTCGGTCAGGTTTAGCAAATAACATCTAAATAATAATACTACTAAAAAAAAGTTTTAAAAAAAAATTAACCAAGACCACTAAGTAAGAATGAGCAGGTGCTAAAATCTGAGTTCAAGCACTGAGTAGCCACAATTATCAAACAGTAAAGAGTTTAATTCAGCCTTTTGTTTCATTTTCAGAGTCCAACAGCCGCCGGGCAGTGAACAGAGGCTACCTGGGTGAATTGCTGAGACTCTACCAGGACTGGCATCGCAATGACGTCTCCAACAACTACATTTACATTCGTAGGGGTCTCCTGCTCTGCCTAAAATACATCACCAACATCCAGCTGGGCAGGGAGACTTTCCTTGGTTCCCGGGGAATGGAGATTCTCTTCACAAGTGTGCAGGTAAATCTTTGTGTTTAAATGAGGTGATTTTGTAGTTGGTGCTGGGTTCTACATCACACTGCAGGAAATTCCATCCTTATATAAATTGAGGATAGGACATGTAGATGAAAAAACTGATAGTGTTAAGAAGTATTAACTTTTACACAGTACTTTAGAAAAGCTGAAATGTTTCAGTTTAAAACAAATCATAATTCTTATGAGACTCATGGGAATTCTAATTCAGGCTTTTAGTGCTTCTTTTCTTCTTCCCTGTGCGTCCTGCTGTCTGCTTGGACTTCCTCTCCTGAGGAATGATGCAATATCTCTACAGGGGTGTTACTTAGGTGTTTTGTGAGATTTTTGCTTTACAGTATATAGATAATTCCACTCAATCAGCCTTTAAAACAAAATGGTCATTTAGCCGAGCCTTTCGTAATGAGAAACATCCATCAACAGTTTTTCAGGAGTTTAAATTCTAATCTTGTGAAACATTAAAGAGGGTTTTAAGAAAGATTCCATGGTCCTGCAGATGGGATCCCTGTAAGGTATAGGAAGGGCAGGCACAGAACACTGACAGTTTCCTCAGTCTCTCAGCAAAATTCTTCCTCAGCCCTTTCTGGAGAAGTGCCTTAGGGAAAATCCTTCCACTATAGAACTCTGTGATTCCCTAGGAGTGTTTCCATTGTCATTCTTACTGGCTATGATTATCTCACTCTAGAACCATCACAGACAGAATGAAAAGCCTGTCTCCTTCTCCCTTAAAAAAATCCAATGCTCTATGATCCAGTGTGTTTATTTCTGCCCCTTTCCCATCACTGGCATGAACAATTCTTCTGTATCTGATATCTCTTACTGGCAATATATGGGAGACTTCTGGAATGTTTTCACTTCACTTTCCTCATGAGGAATTGACCACTTCTTTAGGGTGGGATGTGGTGGCCAGAGCCAGCAGACACCCCAAGGGAGTATGGCCTCTATTAATGAGAAGCCCCTGGCCTGAAGAGACTTGAATAGGGTGGGTGGAAACTGCTGCTGGAGGGTGGATGTCAGCTCGTTGCCTCTCAAGAGCCTCCTGCAGCCCATGAAGCCTTCTGAGCTAACACCTCCTGATAGCTCAGCCTGGGAGCAACTCCATGGGAAGTGCAAACGTGGGTCACCTTGGGTGAACAAACAGGAAATGACATACTGAGACTCCAGTAGACACTGATAATGCTAATCCTTCCAAAGGTCAGAAGTGGAGCGGAAATGACAGCTTCAGGGGCCTCCAGTCTGCTATTTTTCCTAGTGTGTGCTATTAGGGAGACCTTGGACTAGAAATTACCAAGGTTAATAAATTCAAAGCTCAATATTCCCTCACTGCTTCATGTTGTCAGTCTTGCAGTGTCTCTCCGAGACACGAAGTGTTGGCAGGAGTCTGGCAGCCCTAGGAGGTCTCACTCGTGCTCTTCCCTACCCTGACCTGAGGTAGAGGCTGCTGCTGCTCCTACTGAAATCTTCATGCTCTTCATGGTAGACAGAACATGGGAAATCTTGTCTCCTGACAGGGACTACAGGCTGTAGCAAGAGAGGAAGAGATGAAGACAGGGGAAGACAAACCACTCCTGATCAGGAAAGCAGTGACTGTGTGTAGACAGTATTTTGGTGCCTTTAGAAATTTGCTGGCTGTGGTGATTAACCTTGACCAAACTCTGAGAAGATAATGAGATTTTTTAAGGTGTTAAAAGCTGGCTAGAAAAGTTCTACTGAAACTTTTTAAGCTTTTTTTTTTTAATCTCTCTGTCCATCTATTGAAATGAAAACAGTTTTGCCAAGATGGGTTTGTTTTAAACTCCAGTGGAAATTCTATTTACAAGGCTGGTTTTCAATTGAAACCTCTCTGGCTGCCTATTGTCTGGGCTGATGGACAGATGAAATACCTGAGCTTTTAATAGCCCTTAAGCTTGTGTCTTTACAGGACGAGTCAGCAGTTCAAAGACTGTCACCTTACATAGATTAGAAGTGACTGCTACTTTATTTCAGGAGAGTTTAGAGATATTTTAGGGGAATTTAGAGATATTTTGAATTCTACTTCTGCCTGGAATAAAAAATAATTTTAGATAGTGAAATCTTTCGTGGAAAGGAAGTACTTTCTGTTCCCATTGCTTTTTCCTAGCTGCACTTAGTCTTTCCTGACAGTTAAGTGGTACATTCACATTAGCACTGGCTGGTTTTGTGTGCAGTGGCAGAGCTGCCTACTCTGAGACAAGAAAACAGGTTTGCACGTGCTTTAGGAGAGGATGCTGCATGGAACACTTTTGCTATTTTTTCACTTATCCATCTGATTTCTTAGGCTTGCCTTGTTTCTCTTCAACCCTCCTGTACTGCTCTAGGATAATATTATCCTATACTCTGCTCTCTGTTTGCCAGTAGGAGCATCCTTTACCATCATTTTATTTTGTCTTACTGTCATACTGAAACCTCCTTTTTTCTTTTTTATATATCGCATACTGTGATATCTGGTCTATTCCAGATTCAGAAGGGAAAAGATTGGGTGTGGAGACTAAAAGGCAGATCTCCTGAATTCAGATTAGCTTTATGTGAGTTTTCTGAGCTAAGGATTTACTCTTCCCTCATTCACATTACCCCACCACTAAATAATTGGGGTAGCTTACACACATACAAGGCAGTCTCCTCTCTGTTGCTCAGGTGTCAGTAAAAAGGGCTTTTCCAATACAGTGATGTAACATTTTCCAGTCATTTGTAAACTGTGTTATCTGGGAATCTCGGAGCACTTTATGAGCAGTAATGAAAACAGTCCCACAAGTTCCCTGTAAAGTATCTGAAGGCTTGTTTACTCTTGTAAACTAATTTGCAGTAAAGAAAAATATGACTTTCAAATAACATCATTGGGTAACTCTGTGTGTGGAAGTTCATTGTCTGGATGAACATGCCTTGTTCTTGACTATTTAAATTCACTTGGCAGTGAATTAAGATGGCTGTCCCAAGGCAGGCAATTAAACAGTCCTGTGTTCACTGTTTTCGTAAAAACAGAACAGTTTTAGTAAACTAAACTACAGTAGACTGTTAAGAATGTTAGCCTGTTCCCACATGTAGACAAACTCTCCTAATCTTTCCTTTAATAACAAGCAAACAAAGGCAACCACATAAAGGAGTGAATAAATAGAAAACAGTTCTCCTTGGTGTTTGCTCTACCCATAATAAAACTTTCCTCGGAGATGCTTTCATAATTTTCTTTTCTCTTCCCCTAGTTCCAAAAAGCCAGAGAACCAGAAATACATATTAAAATTCTTGTAGTGAGTCTTGTAAGCATGTCAGCTTTAGATGATTTTTTTTCGAACCTCCCTACAGGAATCCTGGTTAATTCCACTGAATCTTATAATGCCGTTCAATCATACATGAGAAAACAGAGCAAAATCCTGTACAACCAAAACCCCCCAATACAGCCATTTTCCATATAATAAAGTACTTTATAATCAAGGTATCATTAAATGGGAAAAGACCTTTAAGATTGAATCCAGTCATTAACCTGGCACTGTCAAGTCCGCCACTAAACCCTGTCACCTTTTAATAGAAGAGATCACGTTGAACAGGCAGGACCTGCCTTCCAATGGTCTTTTAATGTTCTTTGTTATATTATTTTTGCCATCTGCCTGGTTCTGCTGAAGGTTTGGGCTGTTTATTTTTTTTTTTTGTGCAGCCCAAATCCTAATTATGAGTTATCAGACAATGGCGTGAAGTATGTGTTCTGCCCTCTTGCTTGTTCTATTTTACCTCTGCTGAAGGGATGAAAAAATTATGAAATGATATTAGAAAGTTTTGTAATATTTCTCATTTGCCTTATAGCACATTCACGCTGCTTATTTAAGTTGCATTCCTGTTCCAATGAGCTAAGTATTAGTCCCAAGGCACTAAAGACAACGTGCTGATAGGCACAGCTGTGAGCTGGGGTGGGACACTACACTGGTGGCTCAGTCACTCCGGTGGAGGCTGTGGGTTGGATGTGTTGTATTCGGGGAAATCCGAGGGCTGGGGTTTCTGGGCATTGCACCCGTTGGTTTTAAACAACTTCACCTTTGTGCAGCACTGTCATTCCTTTATCCAAACTCCCTGGCTCTGTTATATTGCAGACGTACACCTACTGTGATCTCCTAAAGAGTCTTTGCTTTTAGTTCTGTGGGGGTTTTTGTTTGTTTTCTTCGCAGCAAAAGTCTAAGAAGTTCACTTGCATAACAGTACAGTAAAAATACAAAATATTCTGTGTCTTCAGAGTACACCTGGGCTCTTAAAAATCTTTGCATTTCTATTTCCTGCTCTGGATTATAGGAGCAGAAATTGTGAGATGCTGCAGTTATTCATTATTTTCTGACTAGGTAATATATAGTGATCTTTCAGAATAGCTATTGGGCCTAAAGCTTAACCACAGAGAAGAGACTACAGTGGGGATGCTCACTTTGAGAATGCATTGTGTACACTGAATACAGAGAAATAATGGTGTTACCTGGGTTGGTTTATCTGGTTGGTGAGTTTTGGCATGATGACTCTGGATATAGTTGTGCTGAAGACACAGAAGCACAGATTTTGGTAGATTTCGGTAGCCAAAAGTTTTTTTGGCTCCACAAAGCATTTTTTAATCCATATTAAAAACTGTATTGCTTCAATGCTACCATTACCCGTGTCAGCTTCCTTCAGTATAACCTGACTAAAACGTCTTTTAACAGAGCTAGGAGATGCTGTGTCTCCCAAATGGAATGCAGGCATTGAAGTCCCCTGAAGTCCATGCTAGCCTGAATGTCTATAAGAGGTGGACTGCAGGAACTTGAGGTCTTGCCATTCCAGTCATATTCCTTTAGTGATAAAAAGAAGGGGAAATAATATGAGCAAATATGTGTCCAGAACTTTCCCAGAATTTTCAGGTGCAATCATGGTGTAGTTTCCTTTACTTCTGGATATTTCAGAATTTAAGGAATACTTGAAAGGGAGTATTGAAAAGTGATAACTAGACAAGATTATTCCAAAAGTAAACCTGTAAGTCTTACAGGGCTGGGAAACCAAAGTTTATAACTTTTTACTGTAGTTTATTGATGTGAATCACGAGTGATAAAGGGAATGAAGTTCCCATCAGAAGAATGGCTCTGCTCTGGGGGTGTGTGTGTACCAGGGAGGACTGTTGTAAGAGACTATTCTTGATGTTGTTCTCCTTTGTTTCCTAGGACTGTTTATCTTGTAAAAATCTGGATCCTATCATAACCACTGCGACTCACATTCTGAGAAAGTGCTACCCCAAGGAGCATCTGCCTGTGGTGACAGCAAGAAGTTCCTATTCCTTCCCTATTCCTGGGAATGACAAGGCCGAAGATCCATATGAGGGATCTGAAGGTAAATGGCTGAAGGGTGAGTTCAATAGGAGGAGAAGGAGCATGAGAATTAAGTGTGGGATTTGGAAAAGGAAGACTTGGCACCATAGTCCTGAGGTTTACAGTTAAAATTAATCTGATGACCTATGGTGTCACTCAATAAGGAAGAAATTACTCCTAGGTCTTCTTGAAGCTGGGACAGTCTGTTTGGAGAATAAATGAGAGAAAATGAAAAAGAGCAAGGAGAAGGAAAAAAAAATTCTTCTATTATTATGAAAATAATGGAGTGGAATGGGCATAGCAGAGGCTGGAGATGCCATTGCTCCACAGTAACAGAGGGAGACAAAATTTCGCCTGTGCATGGCTGTTTCGGGGGTACAATCTGCCCTACAGCTTTTTCAGTACAGAATTGCAGAAATAATTATTATTCTTTTCCCTTCCTAAAGTAAAAACAGATAGCAGTCATGCTGCATGAGTAAAAGATGGCAACTCTTGCTGAAAAACAGAACTCCAGCACAGGCAGGAGAGCTACTCCACAGAAAAGACTCCATGAGACACACAAGCAATTTTTGTTGCATTCAATTTCATGTGGAAGATGCTGAAATACTATAACAATCATAGCAGTAAAACACCCTAATCTAGATAATACAGATTAAGAGCATCCTGTAATATCACTGCAGCCAAGCAGAAAATCTCTGTATTGCTTTCTAAAATGAGCTGGATCCATATCATGGGGATATTTGTCATGGTTTTGAAAGGCAGTGCTTGAGTCCAAGAGAACTGGGCTTTAAAAACTGGGTGAATTAGTGCCAAATTCATTTATACAAGATTAACAAATGGGATCTGCCTTAATCAAGGTTGTGGAGTGTGTGGCACATGTAGAAGAGTTTACACATATTTCTCTGGAGGGCATGAGAGGGATATGAGGTTGAACATCTTTCCCTCCTACTTCTGCAGGTGACTGTGAAAGTGAAGGAGAGGAAGAGGCTGAAAAAGACCTGGATAACGAGGATGTGGAGAGCAAAGAGGAAGTAGGTGTACGAGCCATAGTTTCCATGACATACTGAAGAGTAAAACTTTTCATTGTCCATTTTGACACCCTGAAGGTCTATCTAAGCAGAGACTGTAGAAGTGCAGCCTCCCTCATGAACTTCGTGGACACACTGCATGGATAACAGAAGGATACTCAAAAGAAAAGAAGGAGAACACGCTGACATTAATGAAAGAATCCCCTGCATTTATTTCATTCGCTGCCATGCTTGTCCCCCAGGATGATGTGGGTTTGGTGTCTTCTCTCTTCCTGCACAGAGTCTGACTAGAAACATATTCATAGTCAGGGATGAATGGTGGATCTTTGATCCACTAGGTGTACACCAGGAAAATGACATTTAGGGAAAATTGATTTATCACCTAGGAAAGACTAACCCTCTCTTTCTTCCCATATCAGAGCATATTTGGGCTTTGCACCTACCCTAAGGAAAAGGTTAGCTCTTTTAAGCCGCAGCTGGGTCATTTGAACCTATATTCTTTCTTTATTTTCTGCTGCACACAGACAAATAATACAATGAATTATTCAGTACTTCTCTGAATTCTCCCTTACCACTCTCCCTGCAGTGACCTAACTGGCAAAACTCCCCTACCAGCTGAGGATGAGAGTGCAAACTTTTTTGTTGATAAAATACAAACAAGCTCATATGCAAATGTGAAGCAGTGAATGCTGCTAATAAGTCTTATCCACATAAAGTGGCTTGGGAAGGCAAATTAAAGAAATGAAGTTGCAAATACAGTCTAATTAGAAATGATTGAGACTTCTGTGAAAGGGAGTTCTCATTACTTGCCCCGTCTTTTTCTCCTCAAGTGTTAAACTGATGTCACCCCATGAAAAAAAGAAGTTAAAAAAATCCCACACATTATCTGAGTGTCCTAACTTGCCCCTGTCTGGCTGTTTTTATCTGAATATTAGAGCTCCTCAAGATGCTCATTAGGAATAAGGTTCAGAGTGAATTTATCTCCTTCTTTAATTAGTTATTCATTCAGTAACAGCTTCTATATGCTTCTGAACTATTTCATTATTCATAAGGATTTACCAAGTAGATGTAAGCAGTTTTGGGTTGGTTTGTTTTTTTTGGTTTTTTTTTTTTTTTTGGTTTTTTTTTTTTTTTGCCTAAGAGCTTGTTCTGAATATGAGTTTTAAATACTGTTTGTCTGGTTTGCTGGTCATATATCTCCTGTAAAAAATCTTACTAAAGGGAAAGCAAACAGGGAATGGATAATGAACTTTCAGCTTACCTTTTTTTTTAGTATGAGATCTTTTGCGCAATGTTTCCTGGTATTGATGTGATTTACAAACATTTTCACAGCTACATAGCACATATATCCATGCATACTAGCAATGCCAACCAAACTGAAACTTGGCTCTACACTTCCACCAGGAACTGCTCAGACAGTTCTATGAAAATAAAAGTCGCCACATCAACCATCTATTCTTTTCCATCCAAATCTTCAGCAAATTTGAAGCTACTTAAGCATCAGTATGCTGTTAGTGGCAAATTCTTTTCAGCTGAGCTCATGGTCCTTGCAGCTCTTCACTGCCTTTTCATCTTGGCCCAGATAGCACTACGGACTCTGCTTTGTGACACAAGTGTGGCTCAGGGTCTGAAATTCCATGGACACTTGTGCTTTCAGGCAATTCTATTTTTTTCTTTTGCTAACAGCTTTGAAAATGAGTCTATTTGTCAGGAGCAAATAATTTCTTTGATGGCATTTGGTGGGACGTACTTTAGACATGTTGAATTATTTGAATAATGCTGTAATGGAATGCCCAGTCATCAATGCCATGTCTCCATCCTTCCCTCTTGCCCCATCTTTTCCTCTTAGTTTTTTTTTTATGCAATGACTGAATGCTTGATGAAGTTTGCCTTTGGTTCTCATACATGAGGTGGGTGAGGCTGCACATTATTGCACAGGAACCTTTGGATGTGAAAGTTTCAGATGGTGTTCTTATCCTCAACTCACTGATGGTCGAGATCATCTGGTGGGTCATGTGTAATATATGTGCTTTTCAAATTCTGCTTTGTAGGATTATGACTTGGAAACAGATGTGAATAAGTTGAGGTCAAGGCCACTGCTTGACCGGCCAGAAGAAGAGCTTGGACAATATGAAGCAATGTGTCCAGAACTTTCCCAGAATTTTCAGGTATGATCATAGTCATCATCATTCCTTTATTTGTGAATATTCCAGAATTTAAGAAATACTTGAGATGAGTATTGACAAGTGATAAGTAGACAAGGTTATTTCAGAAGTAAACCTGTAAGTCTTGTAGGACTGGAAAGCCAAAGATTATGACTTTTTGCTGTAGTTTGTTGGTGTGAATCGTGAGTGATAAAGGGAATGATGTTTGATGCACATTTGTCTGGGTATAGATTAAGTAAGCACTGTGGAATCAATTGCCACATGAGAAATCTGTCAGATAATTTGTATCCTTGCTGGCAATCTCAACAGCAATATCAAGATCAGAATGAGATGTGAAAAATAAATACTGTCAGCTAGTGGTTTGAAGGAAGAGGAGAAGATTGCACTGACATTGAGTGAAATGAACAGTTCAAATAATTTTTTCTTGTGTAGTTTGGGACGAAAAAGATGGAATATTGTACTCATTACAAGTCTTGGAAGAGCTGAAAACCCTATTTCAAATATTAACCTGGAAAAGACCCCTGGTTTAATGTATCTCCTGTACACACAATATTGTGATATTGATTGCAATCATTAAGTATCCAAGTGGCATTAAATCATCCTCCTGCATGAAGGTAGGGTGGAGTTTTGCACAACAGATTGGCCGCCTTTTCCTTCATGGAACATTTATATTTAAAAATAAAAACCCTTGCAAAATATCTTCTCTTCTTTGTTAGAACAATTGGTTTTGGTTGAGTCATCTGGGCGAGTCATCTCCAGTTGGATCCTTTTGGTTTCTGAGGATCTCTGTTTAAACAGCTTTGTGGATAGAGAAATGCTGGCAGGTGGTCCATGCACTGATTTTGCTCTGGCTGTTTTATTGGCTGAGTACAGCTTCGGGAGATGTGTAAATATTTCCTCTTTTCCTCCTTGAAAGGTTTTCTCTGGAAGGAGGCACAATCTGTCTGCAGTTTCTTTTAATTTCTTCTGCCTTTTAAATTTAAAGGAGCTTGAATTTGAGTCTGAAGAAAAGAAGAGGTTGGAGAACAGGACTGAGAATCTTCCCTGTGCTCCCTCTCATTTCATTCCAAGTGCTACTTCTGTAAAACATCCAAACTGCAGATGGAGAAACCAAAGTGTCACAGAGATGGGACCAGATCCAAGGGAATGGGATTTCAAAGTCCCACGGCAGAGCTGGAGAAAGAAGGAGTGCAAATGGGATCACACTGATGAAAAGAGAGACATTGCAGAAGAAGCCCAGGGTGCAGGCTACTGTGAAGAGGAAGATCTGGCCAGGAGTCCTGTGCTTTCTTCGTGCCCTCTCCCAAAAGATGCTGCTTGGTACAAAAAACTGTTTTACCCTCACTGTGAGGCCTCGATCAATCCCAGTCCTGGAGGGAGGCTGGAGAGCTCTGATATAGTTAGAAATCTTCTGGAGAAACACCGAGGGGATATGCCATTCCACAGCCCTCATTTCTACGCTGCCAGGGCCAAGTGCGTTAAGTCCATCCCAGGCTACAGGGACCTGGCATTCCCGGATTTCTGGGGTCACCAGCCACCTCCTCGCAGCAAGCCCGTCTTGGAGCGCAAGCACGGGGTCCAAAGGTGATTGTGCTTTAATAGAATTACCACACTGAGAGCTCTCAGGCTCAAAACTGGCTCTTGTATGCTCTGACTCTAATATCTCTGAGCGTCTTAGGAAGTTACAGAACAAATTTTTGGCTACCCAATGATTTGCCTCAAGGCCAAACAGCAGGGTGATATTATTTAGGTTTTCTTCCTCAGGAAAGTGGTATCTTACTGGAATAGGAATAGGATTAGGAATCAGCGGGCCCATTTTCTACCTCTGACATGGACTTTCTGTGTGTCAGTGGGTGAGCTGTGCACTGTGTTGCTTTCTTCGTTTCGTAGATCAGGGTGGTAGTGCTAATCCTGCAGAGATTTTCATGGTTTCTGTAAACCCATAAAGACTCCCTTATCTTACATTTGAAATTGTTATTGATTAAGCCAGTTATTGATAAATTAATTAATATACCAATGTTTGTGATGGGACTCTAAGCTGCTCAAAGTTCTGACATAGATTTACAATCGTCTTTTCATTAAAGTAAGCAGACCAAGACGCAGAATGGGTTGTGAATCTGTGGCCTTGTTAGAACACAAATGAGAACAAATCCATTTTAGAGGTGAAGACGTTGTATGCTTTTTGGAATAGATTTTTATCTTCAATCTCATTTTTTATCCATTTTTATTGCTTGAAACATTGGGTCGCATCTGGTTCTTTCAGGGAAAATCCTACCTGTTCCCTCAGAAAGGACCTCTCTTGTTATTTAGGTGCTCAGATGAGTGGGAATCTGTGTTTTGAAGCTGTGCTGGGAAAAAAAATCTCTTATAACAATTTTGTTTGTTCTGCGTGGAGCTATGTGCAATGACTTCACATGTCTTTTTAGTGGTATAGGTGATTCCAAAGAGGCTGGATTCTATGCTAAACTTTAGAGCTAATCAACACTAATCAAATGACATTTGTGAAGACCACTGATTTCTGACTGATAGAGAGAATGATTCTTTCTGCAGAAAATATATAAGTCAGAAATCTTATTTAGAGGGAAAATCACTCTACCATCTTCTCTCACTGTTGCTCTAAAAGCTTTGCTTTTATGGCTATAACAACATGTGTAACTGTACAGCTAAAATGGGACTAATCACATCATGCTTCAAGGCATAACATGATTGCTTCAAAGGTCAGGAAGAAAATCTGGTATTCCACATTTGATCATCTGCAGGGATCAGAGAAACTCTGTTTAATAATGAGTAGAATTCAGCCTGACTTAGAGTCAAGCTTCACTATGAGTCAGACTAGTAGGTTTATAAGTTATGGCAGATGTTTCCTCACAGGACAAGAGGGGCTACTTGGGGCTTGGCATTGACTGAGAAGAACTGGGGATAAATCAAACTCAACACAATACTGTAGAGAATAAAATTTCACAGAATCAGTCATTTAACCCAAAAGACAATTTCTTGTAATGGGAATGGAGCAGAAATGTTCTCTTGTTGGGGAAAAAAAATGTTCACCTGGAATTAGCACATGGAAGTCCTTTCTTGCCAGCCCTTAAAAAGAATTTCCTAAGACTCTTCATATTTCTTCTAGAAGAATACTCTATGTCCAGATTTGTCACAGTGTCATTACAATTTGCTACTTCCTTTTTCCCAGGGACAAAGTCCTAGATGACATCCGCCGCCTAATCCAGCCGGGTGATGTGATAGGAAGAACTGTGTTTGATTTAGATGATCCCAGGTGGGTCACTTAAATTGACTGCTCTAACCACGGGCACTGTCAGTGCAGGGCTGGGTGGTGAGCTCAGTTTACTCGTTCAACTCTGATAAAGGTAAAGAAGAAATAACACAGGAGGTAAAGGCCCAACATAGGAGATATCCAGGAGGAGTGTATTCTTCGTAGGCGGCTCCAGGGAAGGGATTTGTTGTGGAAGTCACTGGAGCAGGAGAGTGCCAAAACTTTCAGACAGAACAAGAAAATTCATCCATCAAAGGGACTGTAGGTTGTCCCTGGATACGTCTGCATTGCATGCAGTGATTTGGAACAGAGGCGTGCAGACCGGTGCTGGGAATTGTACCTACAAATCCAGTTTTTCCACCCTCTGGTGTAGCTTTTCCCATGGAGTGTCTACACAGTGTCACACATTGTAAATGTACCCTGTTTCATAAGTGTGGTGCTCACAAAATGCTTCTGAAAGCCACACATCCAAACTTGTGAAGTGCTTTAAGTGCTCAGCTATGGTCTTTGAGAAGATGTAGCACAGGGCAGTTGAGAGGGTCCCAAATATGTAGAAATTGCGTTCAGAGGAAGGATGAGTGATTTTTGAGGACATTCTTTGGAATAAAAAAAGAGGTGAAAGTTTGAGGTAGGAGAAAGATGTGAAGTTATTTAAGATTAATTGTTTTGGAGCAGTTGGAGAAGGAAACTATACAGATGAGGGAAGAGTAAATGTATAGCAATTGTATAAACTGCCTTCTGCAATTAAAGAAGTTTATAGGAATAGCCTAGTAAGATAGTAACTGGAGTAAAGAAAGCAAACATAAACAGTGAGAAAAGGGAATATTGGGAAAAGGAAAGATGTGATTTAGAATTACTAAGTAAGAGTAGAGAGAAAAGCTGCATCGGATGGGAAGGTTATGGATTTGTTCACCTCTTCTTATTTCTGAGGGTCTTGCTTATTTAAAAAAAATATTAAAGCCTATTTTAGCATACAAAAGGTGCTGGGTGAGGCTTGTCTTTGAAGCAGCCTGCTATAGGTGTCCTTGCTTTGCTTTACAGCAGTAACTCCAGCCCAGGTGCTCCAGGCTGTCTGACGTTTCTCTCCAAGTTCGAGTCGGGAAACCTTCGGAAAGCTATCCAAGTGCGTGAGTAAGTACCCCTGCTGTGAGTGCAGCGTGGAATGGTGGCGTTCCCCTGGGTTCGGAAAGGGGCAGCCAGGGAAGAAGGTTACATGACACAGAGCTTATTATGCCTTCTAACACCTGGATGTCATGAAAGTAACAGGAGTAAGAAATCAGAGGTCAAAATGTTGTGACTGTTGTAGTGTGAGTATTTAATGGTGTTTGGGCACCGTGAGCTTGATGGTGTTGTCTGACGCTCACAAAATATCAATCAATTTGACTGTGCGGGCTGCTGTCAGCATGTTCAGTGGCAGACATGAGGTGTTCATGGCCACTGCTCTTATTATTCTTTTTTACAGGTTTGAGTATGACTTAATTATGAACGCGGATGTGAACAGCAACCAGCATCACCAGTGGTTCTACTTCGAAGTGCGTGACATGAAGTCAGCAGTTCCCTATCGCTTCAACATTATCAACTGTGAGAAGTTGAACAGCCAGTTTAATTATGGTACAAGTCCTTGGGGCTTTGGGGTAGCCTTCTCTTCACAAGAATATCTTTTTCATGCCATAAAGGTTTCAAACTCTCCATGTCTATAAGGGAGACTGTAAATTCAATCTTATCTGCCCTGAAATCCACTGAAAAAGTCACTTTAGATTTGTCAAGGAACCTTTGTCTGTTCTCAGGAGGACTGAGGAGTAAGCTGAATACTGAGACCTGGGAGAGGATTTGTGGGGGGAAATAAATGTCACTGTTGTGTGTATAGACCAGAACTGAGGAAGAATGGCAGCAGGGTTGGAAGAGGGGTGGGGGAAAAGACAATCTGTCGGAACTGAATGAGCAGCACAGGATTGGAAAGTACTTCTAAGATTTAAATAAATGTGATAATCCTCAAACAAATATTCATGCTTCTTTGGGTTTATCCAGGAAGACATCTATGACTTCAGATCTCCTGAAATTTCTGTTGATATTAATGATGATAAAAAATTCTGTTCCTTACAGTCTTTGAGCTCCTGTCATAGTCTGTGGTTCAGGAGGAAGGCAGCATTGCTCAGAAATAGGCAGGGCAAATCCCAGCATTCAATACCCATTTTAGAAGAGAAATTATTTCTTCTGCATGGAGACTGTGGATTGAATTCTTAGCTGGCATGGTCTGGAGTTTTTTTATTTGTTTCCATGGAGCTCTGTTAATTTACACCAGCTCAAGACCTGACTCAGAATGTTTAATAAGTCCATAATATTAGACTTTGCATTCCTCTGAAGCCCTGTAGCTACAGCCTTTACCATCACCAGGACAACTCTCTCAGGATCAATGTACCTATAACAAACAGCATTAGGAGATGGAATACTTGTTTCTTTTCTGTGTGAAGCTGTCTGGATGAATGACATGACGAATTATAAGGCATTTACTCTTTAAACCTAAGGGCTGAAGTTCAAATATTCATACAGATCCCAACTGAAAAAATTTTTTTTTATATTCCTTACCTGAATTACCAAACAATTCAGTGTGGTGTGTCTGGTAGGAGCCTGAAAATGAAGGATGTTGATGTCCTACTGTAAACTACAATGCAACCCTTGCTGCAGCCCCCAGTACCTTCCCAGCCAGAGATTCAGGCTGTTACTGGTGGAAGGTTGTTTGTTATCTGCTAGTTTGGCTGTTTTCATCATTTATAATCTCATTTTGTGTACCTGAAACTGTACACGGCTCACATGTTCAAGCGTGCAATGAAAAATACACTTGGAAGAGAAATGTGAAAATGCCATCTGGAGTAAGGAGGGAGGTTAAGCCACGGCTGGCTTCTGGATGGCTTGCACATGGGATTGGCTACTGAACAATTCCTCTGTGGGTTCCTTCTGCTGCTCCGAGCGGGCAGTGAAGCTCCAGATTTCCTGGCTTGGCTGAGCAAGGCTCACTACCCCTTCCAGCACATGCGTAACATTTACACAGAGCATTGGTAAGAGATGCTAGTTATTTGTCACATTCCCTCTGCACTTCCTGGGATAATGCCCACACTATGAGACAAAAAGCCTCTGGTTGAGATATAGTGCCAGAGTGCCCTGGGTGGCAATTCTTTACAGCTCCTGGTTACTTGTCTGGCTTGATTTTTTTTTCCCTTTTGCTCTTAGTTAGATGGCACTGTGTGACTTTCAAATCAGCACAAAAGATATTTAATGAAATAGTTGTGGCCAGAAGCAGAGCTAGTCAGGAGGCGCAGCCTCCACCTCTCTCTTTCCCCCTTTTCTACTAACTTACTCTACCATGGGAAATAATGGGATTTCATCAGAACTCTGATTTCAGTTTGTTTCTAAATCTGAACATTTCCACAGGGAAAGTAGAAAGGAAAAACCAATTTTTTTTTTTTTAATTAAAATGAGATAGCAGACTAGTATCAACCATCGCTCTGAGACAGTTTCACGTGTGTGCCCTTTGGACTCAGAGAGAAGGGTAGGAGCTGGCATTTGGGATGTTGAGAGCCTTGCAGACCCTGAGTCCCACGTCCCTTCTCTGAAGAACTGGGTGTCTGGACAGGCCTGTGTCTCTCCAAATTCATGATGGCCACGTCATGGAACCAAACACGGAATTGCCTCTTGTACGAACCTCACGGCAACGGCTCAGGAAACACCAATGTAGAGGTTACTCCTGGCTGTAGGTGAGTTAGTGCTGCCCCACAGCACAGCCAAAGGTGAGCTGGGAAGGCATTGCTGCTGATACTTCCTGGCTCTGACAGTGCTGGAGAGTTTAACAGAGAATCCCAAAGGAAGAAGGGAACTGAATAGCTGCTAATGGAAATATGTCATCAGTATTAATGATTTGCAGGCATCGCCTCCTCCCAGCACAAGAACAGCCAAGAGAAGGCTCAGGGGGCAACTTATCATCATGCAAAAATACTTGAAAGGGCATTTTTCTCTTTCTTAAACACGCTCTCCCAGAAGTGCTGCCAGCATCATTGCTGGGCTCAGCTGTGGCTGTCCGGGGTCTGCTGGAGCTGCTGACAGGAGCCTCCCCTGCAGCTCCAGCCCCTCGCCAGGGCCACCCTGTGCAGAGAGCTCTGCTGGGGAGGGCAGCGTCCTCACTGTGCCTTAAAGAGCAGGCAGGGGTGTACAGCAAAGGAGTTTGATGCAAAAAACTGCCTGCAGATGGGCTGGCTTCATGGAGCTGTGAGTGATGGATACGCAGCTCAGATCAGAGAAAGCCTCGCACCTCAGGGCATGCAGTGGTAATATTTTGGAGGTCAGGAAGAAGTCATCCTCTGGGATAATGCAATACAAAGATGGATGCTATCGTCAGCATTTACGACACATAGGTGTTATTTAGGTCTAATAAGTTTAAAACCTTCTAGTTTTACTTGCTATTTTCTGAAGGCAGGGTACTGGATGCACCACGGATCTCTGATTCTGTGGTAGGATTAAGAGTTCAATAATAGTGCAGGCAAGCATAAAATATTGGACTAACCAAATTACTGGTCTTGTTGGTGCCTTGATTCCTATTATTTTCTTTCCCTTCCTCTGTTTGTAAACAGAGTGGTTTGAAGTCCTCCTTTGCAAAAGCCAGAAGAATAATTTAGTTTTTAATAAACTCCATTCAACTCTTTTCTTCTGGAGAGACTTTTTGAACAGACATGGCTATATCAGAAAAAACACCGGGCTTTTGGAATGTATTTGCTTTGCATAGACTATCTGCAGAGAGAGCATTGACAAAATAATGGTACTTCTTGTTTAGCCTTTTCCTTCCCACTCCTGTCTTTTCCAGCCAGGGCAGTCATGTAACTTGAAACTGTGTTGTTTTCTGTAGGCATGCAACTGGTCATGTACTCAGTGAAGGAAGCTCTCCAGGGCAGGCCTTGCTGGATTCGGGCAGGCCAGGAGATCTGCTACTACAAGTAAGTGCACTTCTGCTGAATAATTTGTGCCTTCCTTTCTCCGCTGTTTCCCTCCTGTCAACTGCAGTGATGTCATGAACCTCTCACCACCTGTGCCCGCTATTTCAAATGTCTCTAAATTGGTGCTGCCTCAATGTGTTACGTGCTTCCACCTTCAGGAAACATCTACAAGTGAGATCTCAATATTAGAGATGCCAAGGGAGAAACAGGGAGTACGCAGAAGTCACTTCCCCAGGAGGAAGGAGAAGGAAAGGGAATAGGGAGTGCTCAAACCTTGCTGATGCAGCCAGCAATAGAAGTAAGCTTAACTAAAGTAGTGGATTTAGCTTATTCCCCTGTCTGGGAAGAAATGAGCTGGATGGGATCATTGTTTTTCTGTTGCATACACTGACTTTTGAAGAGATATAGGAGCTGAGGAGCTAAAGAAAGGATTGGATATGCAACAGTGGTGTAAAGGAATCCTAACAAAATCAGAGCTGATATTTGTGCAAGTTCCCTGTTTCAGGCTGGTTTTGCAGTGTGCCAGAGCCTCAGAAGAAAAACATGTGATGATTCTCATCTTTAACTTTTATCTGAGCTGGAGCTTCACTCGTGAGATATTTTCACTGGAGTTTCTCATGTCTGTGCAGAAAACTGATCCCTGATTTATCCTGCTTAGTACAGTCAAAGGAGACAAATGCAGAGCTTAGTGTTTCAGAGGGTTGAGTGAACCCTGTTTTATTTTCCCAAAGCTTCCAAAATGTTATCCGCTACATAATTTATTTTAAAAATGGCTATCAAAAGGGTTTGCAGGGGTAAGATATTTGGTATGTTTTGGATTAGAAAATCTGTGCCGTTTTGAAGGCTGGGGAACAGAATAGAACAAGTAGGAAAATTACAGGTGTGAGTAAATGTATTTGGTTGAGTGCCTGTGAGGAGGATGTCTGGGAATGATGTAGCCTGGAGTGGTGCAAGCAGGGAGACCTGCATTGGAAAGAAAAGGCTGCATGTTGAGGATGAACAGTTAGAGGATCATGGGTGAAGTTCACATACTTTGTAATCAAATACTGCAGCATTTGATGTGAATTAGCTATTCCATCCTTGCCTTACCTGTCATGACCTGAAAGTTGGGGCTAAGAATGCCTGAGTGATAAGTTTTCCTTTTTATTTTGCTCTAATTATTTTTTTTCTACTGGGGTCCCTATTCACCTGTTTACATCACCACAATGCCTTGGTGTCTCGAGATGCTCTAGGTGCTGCTCCAGGCATTATAGAAACACACTAAAAGTCTGATCCTTGCCCCTGATTCCTTGCAGTTGAAGCTTAGGGTTTGGGCTATCCAGTGACTGCAAAAAAGGAAATACAAAAGACCAGAAAAATTTTAAGAGAATTAATAATGATAAGTGTCTGGTGTGGTAAGTGGGGCTCTCAGGAGAGGGCTGAACTTTTATGATGTTCTAAATGGTGCTCTTTCCTTCATTAACTCACGATGGGGCTGATTTTGGAAACTGATGTGAAACAATGGGATTTCTCTTTGTTAGATGTTGTATTCGTGTTGTAGTTCCCAATTTGTTGTTAACTTCAGAGGTGGTTGTGTTCACAAGTGGGTTTGATGAGACAATAAACCCAAACAGTGACAGTAGTCTTCCAGAAGTAGCAGAGCCTCGAGCTTGTGTTGACACATGAAAAATTCCAAGTTGTCCCAAATTCTATTGTAATTTTTTTAAGGGGAGTGTGGGGTGGGCTAAAGGCTCAGATTATCCTCTCTCAACCTGGCATCTGTCTACAGCAATTTGAGTGCTATTTCATTTTGTTTCAAGTACTTTCTGCTAACCTTCATTCACCTGACCTTAACCTTTTCTACCTCAAGAGCTGACGTGCTGTGGTGCAGTGGCTTCCCCTTGCATGCCTGTAATCCCTGGCTTCTCTGAGTGTGGGCTTCTGGTTGTGCAAACTTCACACGCTGAATAGCACTGCAGTGCCTTCCCATGTCATTAACAAGGCAGCTATTGTGCAGTGATTAAACAGCAGCTGACTTCCAAGATTAAGCCATGATTGTGCAATTAAGCCTGTAATCAGATTCTTGAGAAGCTTGTAATCAGAATATATGAGAGAATAGTTTTATTGATTTGGAATATTCTGTGTTTCCTAGCTGTACGTAGAATTACATGTCAACATAATCATCTAGGCCAGCTACTTGTCTCTTATTTACTGTGTGTTCCTGGTTTTCACATACTTTTGTATATACAAGAATGTGCATGCACACACATAAATGCATTTTCACCTCTACTGGTACCGTAATGCTTTTATTTCAGTGATGACAGAAGAGATTCCCAGTCATGAGATGTAGGGGGAGGAATGTGAAAATAGTGTGTTTGGGATTGCTCAGGCTTTGGCTCAGAAGAGGAGGAGATGGGATTGCTACAGTGATATCCTGCTGCCAGTGCTTTGGGGAAAGAACTCACTTCAGTTCCGTTCACCTGGTCCCAGGTATCCTGTGGTGGGGCTGCACATTTTGAAGGGAAGCTCACCTAATTATTTTTATCAGGAGTTACTCATACACCAGGAATTATTCATAAATATGGGAAAAGAGTGATATACTCTCAAAAATACATAGGAACCCTTAATTGCTTTTGCAGCAAGACCTTTATTGAAAGACACTTCTGAGCTGAAGGACAGGGGGAGGAAAAGCTCATTGGTGGGGTGTTTGCGTGAAGCAGGGTGGCTGATCTTTGACATTCATCTTCCCTGAAGACAGGGTAGTTCACTCATAAAGATGAATGCTGTGGCACAGCTGTGCCACTGTGTACCTTTCTCGTAAGTCTCACAACAGTTTTTATGTTACAGAGAATATTAGCAGAGCTCTTGTCAAAAAGTACTGAGTGACACTTCTGCTCTATTTTATTGTCTCTCTGTGAAGTAACAGGATACACCCATGATAAACAGTTGCAGTTACAATAAGATCATCTAATTTTCTTGCTGTCTTGGCAGCTTTTATGCACTGAATCATATTCCTTTCTGGCAAATTATTTAAGGAACAATGGCAGCTGAGTGCTGAATTGGTGACAGTGTGCTTGTGCCTTTGGTTTCAGGGCTCATTCTAAGCATATTATCTAACCTTCAGCTTTTTCAGACAATAGTCAGTTCAGGTGGTAATGAGGTACATGGAGTGTTTTGTTCTCACATCACCACTAGAAACTCGGCTGTTTAGTGATCATAATGATGTCAGAACTAGGTCTTCTCTTTTCAGCATCTTTATAATCACATTAGATGAAATAAACATTATAACATTAGCAGGTCACCTCTCAGCTCTAATGATATCTGAGAGAGGGCTGAGTCTCACTCTGAGAGCTCCTGGCCTTTGCAGTACCACTGAGCACCTTTAAAAGCAAGATGGATGGGGGACTACTCTGCCTCAACTGGGATTCTGCCTGAAATCTTGACAACAGAAATACCTTAGCGTGTATTTGGCCCTTGAAAAGGAAGTTGTGTTGTGTATTTTCCAATTACCAATGTGGCAGACCCCAAAATAACAGCCATGTCCAGTAAATTGTTAAACACTGTTTCATGTGGCATGAGCTAGTGTGTTACTAAAGCATCTTGCACTCAACAGCCACAATTAGAGATGTAAGGAGGTCACAACATGCAAAAAGAGGACACCTAACCATGTGGGAAGTATTTTGGACCAAGAGAATACATCAGCAGATTAGAAGTGATAAACAATTTACTTTCCATTAGAACTCTGTTTTGAAGTTGCCCAGAAATCTGGGATATTCATGCTTTCTTTGGCCATTTTAGTCTAAGCTGATAAATGCCATATTCCGTCACCTAACAGTGCTTTTGACTGTATTAAATGCTGCAGATAGGAAGTCTAAAGTCTAGATGGCCAAGAGATATTGTTCCTGAGTTGCTTGGTGCCTTTGAATTCCTCAGTTAAAATCCAGCTCCTTTCCTGCCTGCATATTTGTCCAAGCTGCTTCACCTGTCTGTGTCTGTTTCCCCATCTATAAAGGGTGGAAAATTAGAGTCCCTTATCTGCCACCCAAAGAATGGAATAGATAAATGGGAAGCATGTTCTAATTAGATAATGTTTGCAAAGATTTTTTAAACTCAAAAAATTATCTTGCAAAGTAAGTGATAAGTAGTATTATAATTATTATTAATTAACTCTTCATCGCTGCTATGCTGGAAATATACTGCTTGTACATTTTTTCTGAAGGAGAGCAGCAAGCAAAGTGATTTCACTATTACAAAGTGACTGAAAGGCACAGTAGACACAGCTTGGTCATTGAGAAAACGACACTTTGGTCTCTTTTTTTTTTTCCTTTCCAATAAGCAGTGTGTTAGTTTCCAGAAAGCATGAGAGACTTTCAACATGTTTTTGAAAGAGAAGACAAATAAGGTGGCGGGGACCAGATGTTGCCAGGGTCTTTTTTCCTTTCCTTTTCCTCGCTTGTTTCTTTAGTCTCTGTGCTGATATGGTAGGGTGTTGAGAAGAAAAAGTGGTGAGGAACTAAAAAACATCAATCTGGTGGAGGAAAAAGGAAGCAATAGAGCTATTTTGACTTGACAGCAGTAGGAGGAGAGGGAGGCACAGAGGAAAAATGTTATTTTTTTAGGTTTCTTTTAAAATATTCAGAGCTACTGCTTTGTATGATGGATTGTGAGGAGACCGGATTATATGCAGTAAAAGTACGTGATCATTTACACTGCTTACACACAAGGGGTTTTTCTTTTTAATGCGTGAGTGAAGAATGAAGCCTCCCAAAGCCACCTGTAAACTTCCTGTTACTGACAGATAGTTTGTTAGAGAGATATATATATGTATATATACACACACACAGGTGTCAAGAAGTGATTCAAAAGTCTGGAAATTTCTTTTCTGGGTGGATAGTTAGGTGAAACAGCAGAGATGCTCAGAACAAGAATGAAATGTGCTGCTGAGCACTGTGAGAGTGCTGTGCATCCCTGCCCTTGGGATCATGTGCCTGAGCTGGCAGGAGTAAGGAACACTGACAACCAGCGTAGCATCAAGGTCAGAGGTGCAAAACCTCTGGGCTAAGTGGCCATTTCAGGCAGGAGAGACTTTTGGCTGCAGAATTACAGACTGCAGAGGGGCAAGCCTTTACTGGAGCATTAGGGACAGGTGGGAATAAAGTCTATGTGACGTATTTAAGTAGTATCTGCCTGCAAAGACCTGTTTCTTCCCACACCTCTAAGTGCAAGTGTGAATTTGGAGGGGAAGACTTGGAAGAACTCAGCACTTTGTGGCCATTTTTTATGAATAACGTGATCTAACCTTCCAAGTGACACTGAGTATGGCAGAGGCCATGGAGGTGAGCGCTTTCCTCCTGCACTATACCAGAAATGGCTCTTAATTTTCCCTCATTGCCAAAATTAACAGGAACTATGTTAAATGTCAATGTTCTGACTTCAAAAAAGACCAGACTTTAACCCTCAACCCACCAAAATACACATATAAATACTAAGTACATGTTTCTATTTTTGTAGGCTTATTGCAGTTTTTTTTTTCTCTGAGTCTTTCTCCAATATTAAGGTGGTTTATTTGCAAAGGAAATGTTGGGGTGAAGGGCTCAGCTGAGCATAAAATCATAGGCTTTTCAAGTTGCCACTGTGACTCAGTGTTCCTGCATTCTCTGTTGATCCAGTCAGCATCACTCACCCCACATGTTCCTAACTATTGAATTCAGGGGGAAACCTAGCAGTATTGTATTGTGTCTCCCTTATGAAAAAAAGCTGATTATTTTGGGAGAATTTGACAAGAATAATTATTTTTTCTCTCCACCCCTTTGAATAAAAATGAACAGCAGCAAAGTAAACTAGTGTAGTAAAATTCAGGAGCTGAAATTGCATCTTTTGGTTGCCTCTTCTATTTTGCATTTTAATGCAACATTGATGATAACATTTGTCAAGGAAACCTCACAGTCCTTCAGAATCAGAAGGTTTGGCAACAGCATAATTGGTGCAATGTGGGAAAAATATTGTTTGAAATGTACTTATGGATGCAATTTGCTCTGAGGCTTCTTCCTAAAGTGCATGATTTGTCACTTCATCTCTGCTGAAAGAAAACTTTCTTACTCAGCCTGAAGTCATCTCTTCATCAGAGTAAGTCTCCTGCAAGAGATCTGGTCCTGAAACTAGACTGAGAAGCTGCTATAAGATTTTGTATTTTTATTGGAGGCAGTGTCAAGGACTTGTGTGCCCTGCTAGACCTTGCAGATGTTGACCAGCCTCACCCAGAGCTCTGCTGTAGTGAGGTTTCAGCTCAGTCACTGCTGTGTCCCTGTTGTTGGGTCCCTGCTTTGCTACAAACCCTGGTGATCTGGATCCTGACCCATGAACTGACCTGCTGGTTTGACCCAGACCTGCCTCGCCACCACAAACCTCTCTGATGATCTGGATGTGTGGTTAAACCTGTGCTTGAACCCATCGGCTGTCCCCAGGCATGCCCTGCTGAGGTACTGTGGGAGACAACCCTGCTTCATGAGTTCCCTGCTCTTCTGGCTTCCATATCAAGCTCAGCTCCCCATTTTTTAGGGAGCAACTGGTCCTCACTGCTCTGTGAGAGGGAGGGGCTCAAGTCTTCAAAAAAGAGGGATACAATGACGATTTTTTAGGTATCTCACAGCCAGCAAATCTGTATGAGGTCGCTTCTCCTTCATGTCCAGTGTCTACCCAAAT
This sequence comes from Atrichornis clamosus, assembly GCA_013400975.1. Classification (NCBI taxonomy): domain Eukaryota; kingdom Metazoa; phylum Chordata; class Aves; order Passeriformes; family Menuridae; genus Atrichornis; species Atrichornis clamosus. Next base: position 378,659 of record WBMZ01011338.1, read on the forward strand.
CCACGCTCCTCCTCTTCCTACTCAGCAAAGAGCCTTTGATGGTATATGAAATATTTTTATGTATGCCCTATTTATTATTTATTTTTATTCCTGAAATATCACTTTCCTTCCTGTGGTGGAACTGAATAGCTGATTTGGTAGGGTATTCATATTTTCTAAATCTCTGGGCTATTTGCAGAACATTTTCACATGGCATTGTTCGGGGCTGTGAATAGGAACCTGCATCTCTGAGCAAGATAATTTGGGTATCTGAAGAAATAGAGCAGTGTTAGCTGAATGCATAGCTTAAATATGTCTGGACTCTGCTATATGAGCCAGTGTAGCTGACTGCTTCTCTATTTGCATCTTCACAAAATGAAGCATGAATGGGTGTTATTTTCCTGTGAGACTGCTCCCATCCATCAGCAGCACGTGACTGGCTGTGCCCTGTACTGCCACGAGCAGCTCTGCCTCTGAACTCCCTGCTGGGCTTTGTGTCCTGTTGTGTGGATGCTTCTCTGAATGCTTATTTTTCTCATGGCTGCTTCAAATGTACACCCAGAAGTGAAAAGCATTTGCTTTCCTCCTCTTTCTCCTCTTCCAGAAACCACTACCGCTGCAGTGCAGCTGCAGGAGGGGGCGTGAGAGGAAGGTTCTACTACACGCTCACCTTCAGCATCAAGTTCCCTCATAAAGATGATGTCTGCTACCTGGCCTACCATTACCCCTACACCTACTCCACAATGATGGTAATACTGACATGTCCACCTAGACAAGGGTATGGTCCTGGCAGGTTGGAGCTGCTTGGGCATGTGTAGATTACGGGATAACACAGAGGTTTGTTTTCACACCTCCTCAGCCCTGGAAGTGTTTCAAGGCCAGGTTGGATGGGGCTTTGAACAACCTGGTCTAATGGAAAGTGTCTCTGCCCATGGCAGGGGGTTTGGAACTGGGTGATCCTTAAGGTCCCTTCCCACTGAAACTATTCTATGATCGTGATGGTGTTATTGCCTTGTTTGTAGCTGCAGCTCCTGCCAGCTCTAAAGCCCAGAAAGTTGGAGGAGAAAAAAAATTCTCTATGTGATACACTGGAGTACAAACCATTATTGCTTATTTATACCAATCATAATGCAAACCAAAGCTGTTTCCATTCACTTAAGGCTGTGGGATCCTCCTCCTGAAGGCTAAATCTAATGGCAACTCTGATCCTTCTTCTGACAGAGGGTAACAGCTCAGCTTTCAGAGCTGCACCCAGCAATACCACAGTGCTGGACCTCATCTGAGACTTTACCAACTCTTTCCTCTGTGCCAGCTGGAGTGTCAGTAGGCATTTGTGACACTCTCACCAGTGGTGTCAGTACAGAAACTAAAAGAATACAATCCCAAAGCATAAATTGAATTCCTGAGTTGTACCAAGTTTTCTTCCTGGGGAAGGATCTCTTTTCTGCAGCCTTTTCTGGGCAGGGGTGGATATTAAGGGAATTTTCTGGGAAATGCATCCAGTGTGGTTTTTCCATAATTGATGTAGGAGAGCCCAAGGTCTGAAAGGAAGGTGGGATGAAAGAAAGGAAATGAATAGTTCTGGGAGTAGCTTTGCTTTGTTGCTAAAGATGAGAAAGATGTTACTAAAAATGAAACCAGTAGATCAGTTCCCCTTCCTTCTCCCCTCAGTTTCCATTATCAGCACATCTTCTATTGGACAATAAATGCCAGTGTGCGTTGGTGGAGTTTGAGCTCACTCTATTTGTTATAATTGCTTATAAATGGTATTGGTTTGCCATAACCAGATGTCAGACTGAGCTTTCAAGGGGACTGTGTCCTCCCCCAGCACTCACCGTGCTGCTCAGCAGGCCAGCAGAGTTAGGCTTAGATTAATTCCCACTCAAGCAAGTCCCTTGTCAACTGTTTTGCATCCCATTATAGATGTTCAAAGAAACTGCTTCCAAGATCTGGGAGAAGGCCACTCAAGCCTTCAGTCCAAAACATGTCTGTCAGCTCACTTCTCATCAGTAACTCACCGGCTGGTCCTTAAATTCCATGGAGCAGAGTGCATGCTCCACTGGTGGGGTTTGACCTTTCGCCTTGAAGGCACACATAGCCACAGTCTGAGGGGAAAAAACCCAAATGCAACAGTGAAGAACTGGGTGGACTTATTCACCACCATGCTTTTTCACATAAATGCAATTCCTCATCATTATTTTACTGTTATTGATTTCTACCTTCTGCTGGCACAAAGCAAGGGAGACTTGGAGAATTTGTGTGCTCTGGGAATCACTGAATATCTATCTCACCTGCTCCTGCATGAATAGAATGGAGATGAAAAAGATGCTATTCCTAGGCTTGCAAGGCCAGGTCTTTAAATATTTCACTGTCTCTTCAAATAAAATGCTCATTTGAAGTTAAGGGGAATTTTGCCCCAGGAATAGTTTGAATGAACTCAGGCCCAACAAGGACCATAAAGTTTGGTAAATGGGAATTATGGATGGAAAAGGTTGATAGATTGTCTTGTCCAGCTCTTTAGTCAAAGCAAAATCATTGCTTCTAATAATTCTGAAAGACTTCATTGCTTGGGTTAATTTAAAATGTCAAGTGATGCAATATACACATTTCCATTTTACTTTTATTTCCACTGTAAATAAACTAAATCAAGTCTGTGCATCAGTAGATTGCATTTTAAAGCATTTGTCCACTGGTAAAGTGTGTTGGTTTTACATATCAATAATAAATTAAAAGTGATTATGAACCCAAGGGGTCAATTAAATACATAGTGCTTTGGGAAAGAAGATAAACTTGTATATGGAGTTAGTAATTTGAAAATGCTTTAAAATATCATATATATTTAATATTTACAGGCATATTTGCAGAAAACAAACTGGGCAGAATCCTATTTGAACTGAATGCACTCTGCAGTTCATTACTTCTTGACCATTAGTAATTACATTTCTTTATGAACAGTAGTTTATCTATTTTTACATCACATATTAATTGTTTCGTTATCTAGCTGAAATCTCTGTGGCAGCTATACCCAATTAAGTTTCACTGGGTACCAGGAACATTAGTAAATGATTATATTGAGTTCTCTGTATCTATGTGAGATAGTTATATGCATCTAATAATTGAATTTACTTTATAGAGCAGTATTTGAGTTGTTTTATACCACAGATGACTGTAAATTTCAGTTCTGTGTTTGCATGGCTCTATTTGGATCCTGGGAAAGCAATCTGAAACATGATGGGCTCCAAGGTTTGAGGAACAGGAAGGTGTTGTCCCAGAAATGTTGATTAAAATGTAACCCTGACTCGTAAGGACAAAACCTCACCATGTAAGGGTCATGCAGTGAATTGATGTGTTTTAGTTAAACCATTAGGACAAAAGTGCCTCCTGCCCTCTACCTGTTCCTACCAACTGGGAGACAACTGGTGTTCCACAACACTCAGCAACACCCCGCAGTGGCATTACTTACACTCATCTTGCCACTTGCCATTGCAGTGTAAACAGAGAACCACACATCATCTGGTGTGTGGGTGACAAGTGGCTATGTGTCTAATGAGGCAATCGTAATTTGTTCCAGAAAGTCTTTTTCCTAAGCTGCCAGTTCTTTTTCTCAAATTTCTCAAGAAGCTGTTGGACTCAAGAATTGTTTGAAACTGTCATAAACTTTGGGGGTGGGGAGAAAATCTCCCTTTTTAAATAACTTCTTGGAAAGACACTCTTCAAATTTCCCACAACTGATTGTACAAAATGTTGTTTAGATATAAACTTTTTGGCTGCCTCTGATATGGAGTTGTCACTGAGTTTCACTGGCATGTGCTTGACAGCTAAGTAGTCAGTTCTATAAATGCTCAAAAATGGTGAGTTTTCTCACATTTCTACAAAACCCTTATTAAAATATAAAGATTAGAAGCTTCTCTTTTCAATTTCGTGTATGCATAGAAATTTCATTACACCAATAAGAAAAGTATCTAGGAACTGTTCAGGCAAAATCACAGAAGAGTTCGGGCTGGAAGGGACCTTTAAAGGTCATCTAGTCCAACCCCTCTGCAACAAAAAGGGCCATCCTCAAGTAGCCCATGATATAAGAATAAATAATTCTGTTCAGCTTCGGTGAACTGGGATACATTGTGAATGGCTTGTGCATATTTGTGGGATGTCAAAGGTGGTGATATTAACTGGAACAAGAGAGGAGCTGGGAAGGTAGCAAGATATGAAATTAGTATCAATAATAATATACAGCTAGTGGAATAAAATCAGGTTTTGTAGACCGTGAACTCTTTTATCAATCTGTTTCCTTGCTTCTTTTTCAGTCCCATCTTGATATCCTGGAGCAAAATAGAAATCCTAAGAAGGTTTACTGGAGGCAGCAGACACTTTGCCAGACTCTAGGAGGAAATCCGTGCCCATTGCTCACAATCACTGCCATGCCAGAGTCTAAAAACAGAGATGACCTGGAGCAATTCTGTAAGTAGCCCAGTGAAGCATTAAAAAAGATGCTGGTGAGTTGTGCTCATGTCAGCAGTGACAATGATAACCTCTTTTGTGAATAGGCTGATTTTCTTATCTTTTTTATACTGGAAAAAGAAATATAAATATGGGTAATAGCCAATTATGACACTTTTCAAAAATTACAGGTTTGCATGGAGGAGGAAGGAGAACTGATAAGATTTTATACTTCAAATTTCTTTTTAACAGCCTGAAACAATGGAAAAGTTCAGTATCAAATATCTTCTACAGCAAAAAAATTGTGTTCAAGTAACTAGTTCAACAAGAAATTTTATTTTATTAGGTATGTTATGTTCCACATTGAAATGATTTATGTATTATAAGGTCTTAAATTTGAAAAAAAACCCCAAACCAAAACTGAGATAATTCGTTCCCAGCTGGACCAGCAATTGAAATGTTCTGGTGAAATTCCAGCTCCTCCAATGTGCCCAGCAGATCCATCTGGACACAATATTGCTCTTTGAATTCCATCCGAGACCTAACTGATGATGTACTATTTAATAGTAAATATTACATTTGGCATTTTGTATCAAGAGTTGGTTATTTTTTGTTGTGAAAGCCAAAGACTTAGACCTTCAGTGGCCTTGATGAACAAGATTAAGATAGGTAAGTTTCTGTTACCCAGCAGCAAGCGATGAGAAGATTCTGATTAACATCACATTGGATGAGCTTTGATTTCAGAGCCTAAATGATTAACTACTTATATGTAGGTTGAGGTTTTTTTCTGGAATCAGGAACAAGGTATACACTGATTTTATTTTATTTTTTTTAATCTCTTCACACATAACACGGATTGAGACTTTTGAGGGAGTGTGAATATTTAAATTGTCTTAAGATCTTTTTAGATGTTAAACGAATAGATATCATCCCCTCACTTATGCTAGGCTAGAAGTATCCAAAGGCTTTCTGAGATATGAACCACAGTTCTCATTCCAGAATCCTCCTTTCAGTGATATGTGGTGCTGTGTGAGCAGGACTCCTCTTGATGTCCATTCTACATGCATAAACTACAAGGAAGCTCAAATATCAGAGTTGGTGAAAATTACTGCTGTCTTTCTTGGTTCAGATGTAGAGCAGAGTGACTGCAGTTATGCTGACATTACAGTGTAATCATCCAGAGCTCATACCTTTTTACTGTAATAATTTCATTACAAATTCAGCTCTTACCCTGGATTAGCAAATTTATATCACGAACTTGCTTTTCTACGCTGAAATATTAAAGCAAAATAACCAAGTACAGGCTACATGGGAATTTCTAACACACATATAATACAGTGCAGACGGGCAGTGGGTGGGAGTTGTGGAGGGGGAGGTGGGTTATATAAAGCAGCCTTTGGCACATGGCAGGTGATCACCTGGTTAGACGTTATCTGCTGGCACCTCATGGCACAGGGTCTCAAGGGGGCAAGTGAAAGTAAGTTGGAATATTTTATTTGAGGATCGGAGCCATCCAGAAGAGACATGAAGTGAACAAGGTTTTCTGCCCAAGTGAGAGGCCCTTTCCAATGGTGGTACAAAGCAAAAGCTGAGATAATGTTTGGAATTATTAAAGCAAGGACTTGGAGTGAGTCAATCACATGATGAATCAATGTCCTGGACATTGGACTTTGGCTCCTTTGGCTTTGAAAGGACTTTCTGAAAGGCGTGTTTTGTCAAAGGAAAGGAAAGAAAAAAATTCAAGGAAGTATTGTGGTATAAGTGTGACAATGTTGGGAGGCATTTTCTGGAGCCCTGTATTCTTAGAGTATATTAGACTGCTTCTTGCAGTGTTAAAATAGAGCCTGGCAGGTTTTCACAGGTCATTAACCTGTCTGCAAAGACAAAGCTTGGCTTGCTTATTCAGCACAGGTTTGCTGAAAGGTTCATAAGGAATCTATGAAGAATTTGGACAGATACCTCTTTTGAATGCTTCAGACTGTTGTAATATATTGCATTGGGTTCAAACCCCAATTATGTGGCTTAAGTCCTCTTTATTTTCAATAGAAATAGACACCTCCTGGTTTGTGGAAATAAGTGAAGCCAGTGGGAGGTTGCAGTTCTCACTGAAATGCCTTGAAATCATGTGCCACGAAACCCTTCCTCTGAAGCCTTGCAATGCAATAAGATTGCAGATTTCCCACATCTATCCAAGAACTGATAGAACTCAACCAAAACAGAACACGTAGAAAAACCAGTTGTCTAACTGAAAAAGAAATTTTTGGGGGGAAAGACACTGCCAAGGCAACACAGCTTCTCTGAAGTTTCCAAGACTGTAAAAGTAAACACCAATACTCTTAAGTGATGAAAATATTTATTGCTTTATCAAATGGAAGAACAGCAAGGCAACACACTATGTTTTATGCTGTGGGGATGCCTGTAGGCAAATCTGAATAATCACGTATGTGCTTATTTTGTTTGAGTAGCTTGGATAATTATGGCTTTTGGGGATGCACTTAGTCTAATTTGTGCTGCTTTGTGTGCCTTTGATCAGCAGTTACTTCTCAGTTTCCTCATCTTGTATGACATACCCATCTTTCTGTGAAGTGTTTTGGCTGATGGAAGGACCTATTTGTCAATGTTTTCCATGCTAAAAACATAACTCAAAAGCAACAACTTAGAGCTAAATATGAAGGAACCAAAGGGTGAAGGATTTCCCTGTAATAACTCCTGTTGCTTTGTACAGTCTCCATGCTTGGGTATTTCAGCTTGAGGAGGGATGTGGAGCTTCAGCACTGGGGAGCTTGGCACATGGGTAATGAATAAAAATTGATAGCCCTTGTTCTTTCCTTCTGCTTCAGGCCAATTCATAGTTTTCATGAACTACAGTCATTTTGATTTCCTATCAAATTTATTTCTCCCTTGTACATGGGTTAATCTGTACCTTGAGAATTTTTTTTTAGCAATGCCAGTGGCACAGGTAAAACACAAACCTCACTAGGACTTTGTAGCTCCTGCACATGCTCATACTTAAATACTCTAAATCCTTCTCTAGTATAAACACAGGGAGTAGGGAACATCATGGATGAAGAGGCATTGGGTGAGTGAGGAGCACTGGGAAGGCAGCAGGATCAGCCCCGTAGGAGTGCAGTGGGAAGGAGTTATTGCGGCATTGGAGGTGCTGATGGAGTGGGAGCAGCCCAGGGACAGTGAGGGCATGGCATCCTCTGTGTCAGCTGTGCTTTATTTCCCTTCCTCAACTCTTTCAGATTGCTCTTGTCAGGCTTTTGATTAATGTGGTCCTAGGATGGTTAAATTTGTCTGAGTTAAATTTATTAATGTGCACCTTGTTAATAGGAAGCACAAGCCATGCTGAAGGGAAGAAAAATGGGCTGCTTCTTTCCTTCATTATACCTTGTTTGTGTGAGGCTTTGACAGTCACTTTAGGCTCCTTTCTCCTTCCTCTCTTTATATCTGCCCTTTATGTGATGGTGGTGTGCTGAATAATTCTTATTAAACGTTCAGTTTTGAAACTGATATGAAGAAAGAAAGAAGTGAGCTGGGAACTCTCTGGCTTCCTGTGCTTTGACTCAGTCATGCAATCACTCAGTTACAAACAGCACAACCTCCATTCACACACAGTTAATGGCTGTGGGTACCTGCAGCCTGCAACAAAAAATCTGAGTCTGGTCAGTAGTCCCTGCTGGACTCTGCAGCTCCATAGACTTGGACAAATAGAAACTGAGAGAGTCTATCTTGTTGTTTTTTGTGGCTGCTCTTTTATTTTAAACTTGCCATTCCTGCTATCCTATGAAGACTGAGCATCCAGCTAGCAGGGGTGTCTTTGCTACACATTCTAACTGTAATATCCTCCATGGTCTTGTGATAAAGGTAAAAACACTGGTTTCCCATTCTGACTGCGTGTGGATGACTACTGGCTATGTTAGGTCTGGCCTTAGACACTGCTTGATGAGAGTTAAAGGGACTTTTGAAGGAGAACGATTCCCAGCACCTTTCAGAGCATTCTCAAATGAATGCAGAAACTAGGAAAATGATAAATCTTCCAAATCTTGGTGCCAACTCCCTGCTTGATGAATTAATAGGTGTTTGAAGAGCTCTGATTTTCTTCAGTTTGCCGCATACACAGAGCCCAGTGAAGGCAGTGTTAGCAGCATGTATGTGTACTCAGTAATAGTTTGCAAACTCATAATTCACAGTATTATTTATGCATGCCTGCAGTGTGTAACTCTACTAAACTCCCTGGCAGACAGCTGAGTAGACCCTGCAAGCAGTAGGATACTGTTGTAAGTGACAGAGCAAATGGACAGATTAACTCTTCAAAGAAGTGTAAGCAAAATATCTAAACACTGATGCACAGGCAATGATAAAATTTTCTTCTCGTTAAGAAAGTAAAGGACACTGATATGTTGCTAATGTTAGCAGAGTGGTGGAATAAAAACCACCAAATGCAAAATGATTGGTCGGAAAAGAACAGTGTACACTCTACATTGCATTATGAGTGATTTCCAGGAGGTGTTCCCTGGCCGTGCCCTGAGTTGGGGTGGGTTTGCTGTCACCTTTAGTGAGAGAAGGAAGGGGCAGGACCCCTCTGAAGTGATGTAGAGTAGGCGCCATTCTGGTTAGTGCTAACACGGAGGTATAACTAAAACAGTCCCAAAGGAATTCCTTAGAGGAACGAAGATTTCAGTGGGTCTGGGGTGGTGCAGAACTGCTTCAGTTGATGACCCCCAGCGCTGCTGCAATCTCAGCTGGAGGGCATGAGCATCATAAATCACCGTGGGGGCTGATCCTGCACCCACTGAGGACAGAGTCACTGCGGAGTGGGACAGAACAAGCATTGTGGTGTCACAAAGAAAGTAATTACAAAACTCTCTTCATGGCTGATGGTACTGTTGTCATCCCCATTAATAGTGATTATTCAGTGTGTTACGTGTATTCCACAGTCAGCACCCCTGATGAGTGTCCTTTTAGCAGTGTGCAGCCTTACAGATCTGAATTGTGGGGTCTAAAGTTAAACCAAAATGTCCCAGCTCATTAGCAGCAGAGGTGAGGGAAATTAAACAGAAATGACACTAGCAAATGGATTTACATCTGTAATACCTGTCACTTTGAGTTGCTCTTCTGTCATCACATGTCCTCTTTATGCATGGCTGGGGAAACCATTATGAATATTGCCAGAAAAAGATAATGACACCTGCTTATCTTAAGTGTAGTCTTCTGAGGATTTGAAGTACATTTTTTGTCTAAGCATGTTTCTAAAGATGGATAGAGTAATGTTTTTGGGATAGATATGGCAGGATGCTTGTGCCTTTTGAATCTAAAGATGCTCCTGGAACTAGAATGAGGGATAAAGTGAGACTAATGAGGTGTCTTTTCTTGGTCTCATCTTAAGCCTACGGAATCAAAAAGACACAGTTGCTGGAAAAAAAAAATATTCTAATGTTTCTCAGTTTGCTTGTATAAGCTATTTAGGTGGTTGTTTTGCAACTTTGATCTCTTCTTAGGAAGAAAAAAGCCCTTTACCTTTAAATATAAATTGCAGTAAAGAGCAATTCCTGAGAAAAAAACCAGCAGAGGATGTGAATTGCAGAGGCCACTTATGCAGGATACTGGGAAATAATGATCATGTGGAAAATGTACACAGTTTAATTAAGCACATTGATTAAATCAATATGACTCAAACAGCTTAGTGCTCCAATCAGCTTAATCTCATTAAATGTAATTCAGGCCTCGATAATTGATTAATAATGCATTATAGTTTATGAATTATTGACTCCGAGTTATTATAACTGTGCCTGCTCCCTGCATGGCAACTAGTGTTGCATGTTAATTATGAAAGGCTCAAGCTCTCTTCTCTTGAATAACTTTCTCAAACCTGGAGATGACACATCTCCTAGTGAAACAGGGATCAAATTAGTTCAACACCTTATTGGAGTTGGTCCACCCCAAAGGAAACTGCACTCTTTAAAGGAAGCTCTCACCTAATAACGCCGAAATAAGGAGGTGGAATGACCTGCTTTGCTTGGTAATGATCTTTCAGCAGGCAGAAGGACTGCCTGTAGCACTTCAGCTGGAGTGCTAACCTGGCGTTGTGCTGGCTGGAAGCAGCTCACACCAGCAAGCACATCTGCTGTTCTGCTGTTACTGCGTGTGATACTGCCTCCAGCACACACACACGGTACAGCCACTGTGCTGCACCCTCAGGTCACATATGTCTGCCAAGCAGGGACCAGGCCAGCTCCCCATAACTGTCTGCGCGCTGACTGGTTTCTGTGGAAAGGTCTTATAGGCTTTTGTAATGACATTTCCACAGTGCAAATGTCACACACGAATTAAAAACCATTGCTGCTGTTGATGACGATCTCAGGAGAGAAACCAAGAACTGAAGAAAGCCTCTGCTCCTTGAGTGCTCCCACATGAAGTGGCATTTCCACTGAACATGAATAGAGGATGTTATCTCAGACAGACTGTTTTTGTAGCTATCTAGGTACTTAACCTGGACCAATTTGCGGTCTTATGCAGAAGGTGTCCACCAGCATTACCTTTCCTTAAAGTATTCCAATTACAGAATCTGATCTGCTTTTTCCTTTCATCAGTTCTCTATCTCTTCTCCTTATTTGTGATTATAGTTTAAAGTGAACAGATTTTACTGTGTATAGAAATTGAGATGATTATAGGACACTGAATAAAAAATTCTTTTTCTTTATCCTTACATCTGCAGTAGTGAGGTTTTGTATCTGTGTATTCTCTTGATTTGAATATTTGCTCCTAATTTGCAGGGCTGTCAGGCAGAGGTGCTGGTTTCTCTCTCACTTTGTAAAAAACACTTTGTTTTTGGTGACAGGAAGAGTCAGCTGTTGTGAAAACTGTTATCCTGTTTTAATGCAGCAGTGAAGAAAGGCTGAATAAAATTGTCATATGTTCTTACAGTGCTAAATAATTACAGAATTGAGAATATGGGGTTTTTTCCACTTGAATAGACAGTTTCTCAAGCATCTGAAGCCAAAGAAACAATCTCCAGATATGCAACACTGATGGTGTGTGCTCAAAATTTTCCAAGATTGTCTTTCAAACATCTCTTCTACTTTTTCTTTCTGATATCCCAGTCACAACAGCGTGGCAGCTCCTTCCAAAAGGAGCAGACAAATTTCTGCAAAACTATGCTCTTGTTTGGGTATCCAGCCATAAAGATGGAGGCTGGTTGAATGGAACATGAAATTTGTGAGACAGACACATGGTTGTGTGCAGACTGAGGCCAGTGTTTTCCATGATGTATCAACTGCTCTCTGAATCCCAGCGTTTGGTGGAACTGACTCTGCCAGCACAGCTTTGACACTGTGGTCAGCCTTCTGTGAGCATGGCAAGATGCATATTAATATATTGAATCCCAGTGGTCAAGGCAGCAAGGAATGGACGGAAAACACCGAACAAGGATGCTAAAAATGGGCCTTGAAGCATAGACAACCATAGTGCTTTTACAGAGAGAGAAAGTAAATATTAGGATAATCTCTGGCAGAATAACCACCTCAAGTGAGATCATTTATACTCTTATTTATCCAGCTGCAATTTTCTGCATTTTTTTAAAGTAAACCCCCTTCTGAACTTTGGAGAATGGTTCTAAGCCCTGTGCTTAGGTGATAGTGCTACAGAATTTTCTGCACTTTCTTCAGCACTTGTTCTGCTGCCTTTCCTTCCTTGAATTATAACAGTCTTATTTCTGCTCCAAGGTACTTATAACCTTTGCATGTCCTTTCTAGAGAAGAAATTATCTGGAACATAAGTTAAAAATCTATGTTCTTGGTTGGTATGGACTTGGGCTGAAACATCACGAGTTGGACTTGATATCCTTGTGGGTCTTTTCCAACTCAAGATCTACCATGATTCTCTCAGTAGTGCTTAGCACTGGCTATGCTCCAGGCTTCCAGAACATAAGAGCCTTTTCTGATACACTAATGAATAAAACATCTTGAAAATCTAAATTAGCATATCTTAGTCATAATTATTTTATTTCTTGATTGGTTTGTCAAGTGCCTCAGAAGGGTCTTCTCACAGGAGTGTGGTACTACTTGTGTTTTTGCTACGAGGCATTGAAAATTATCAATGAAACTGAAAATGGTTTGGGTTTATGTGTTTCTTATACTGCTTTGGAAAAAAGCCAGCTGCTTGGAATGTGCCTGTCTTACAACACCACAGTACCTGTTATTGCAGTGGACCTGCAAGCTTCTGTAGGACTGACAGGTTGCCCAAATTCTTGCCTTAACAGAAGGGGGAGAAGAAATCATCTTCTCTCCCTTAGGTGGAAACAATTAGTGAAAAACCTGCAGATGCTCTGCTTCCAAGGGCCAATCAAGGTGTTGAAATACAGCCCAGCAGAGCCCCCGAGAAGCTTTTACTCCCTCAAATGGTGAGTGAGCATTGAACTGCTACTAGGTTTCTATTATCAACTTCAAATTATGGTGTGGAAAAAAAACCAAACAAAAAAAAAAGCCCTGTAATTCTGTGAGCTGCACATTTCCCATGCCAGGCCATAAATTCTAGTCACACACGGTCCTGTGGGGCATATGCTGAAAGGTCACTGTAGTACTGTATAAAACAGCCAGAGAAGCATTTGAATTGAAGTAAATCTATTCTCATGTGACAGAGATGGGCTGTGTGAGGGAGGACATAATTTTAGGGTCGTTTCTGGAGATGGAATATTGTCAGGAGCAATGTGCTCACTAAGGGGTGGGGAGTCAGTGCTTGTGCCTCAAGGTAAAGCTGAGGTCAGGAGGGGGTTCCTTCAGCTTGTCACAATATTGCCTGGTTGGTCATGTGTCATGCTACACAGGTGGTTCTTTTTCACAAATGGTAAGATCTGGAGCACCTGCTGAAGCATGAAGTGGGTCGTCTGGAAGGTCGTTGGGTTTGCCCTGTGACACCTGTGCTAAACCACTTGGGTTCTGGTCAGTCGTGCTGATGGTGGGGTAGACTGTGGGTCACTCTTGCTCCTTGCATTGAAAGGTCAGTAAGAAGTTCCTCAGGTTAAAGCCTTCTGTAAGGTAAGAAATTGGCATTTTGTAACAGTAGAGATGTGACCAGTTGTTCTCCTTTCTGTTTGGCTGTCCCTCCTCATCAATAACTGCTAGTCAAGCTGTGATCAGAGACAGGAGCAGGATAGCTGCCACGTTGGCCTTGTGAAAGAGTAATCTGTAGCTGGAAAGCCCAGGGAGTAGAGCACGTGGCCCAGCTGCTGTCAGACCCACACAGTCACTCTCGCCATCACAGAGAGCAGTTTTTGTTTCCAGTTCAATATTTTTTCTTTTCTGTTCCAGAAAAGCTGTGCTGATACACAAGATTGAGGTAGATACATACTGCTTTCTGGTGCCTGATGATCTTGTAGGAACAAGCTATTTTGGATAGCAAGATTGGGCTGAGTGGGCAAAAAAGTAGGGTCTGCCACTCTTCTAGCAAACCATGGCTGTTAGTTTGGGAACTCAGCTTAGGGACAATTTGTCAAGTCTTGCACAGTTTGTGTTAAAGAATTGCTTGGCTGTGACAGAACCCAGAGTGTGTCCTGCTAACAGGGAACTCTGCTACTCTGAGGTGGTTTTTTCATGATCCTGTGACTCTTGAATTTCTCACTCTAACAATAGGCTTCTGCTTGCACAGGCAAACCCTTCCTCAACAACCAGAACTAACAGACTGTGGGGAAACAGTGTGGGTGGCGTTATAACTTTCATGTTGCTTTCACCTTTATCCTTCTAAATTGAGAAGCTTTTTGGTGCTTTTGAATCTTGGCTGTCTGGTTTGGAGAGACTGCCTACTGCGCCTGACTTCAAAATAGAAAAGTCATTCAACTGATACCTCAAGGCTTTGAAAACTTTCTGAAAAACAACAATCTAATTTCTGAATTTAATGTTCCAAGCTATGCATTTTTGTCTGATAAAGGCTGACCTAGCTAGTCATGTATTACAAATGCTCGGAGTTGTTTGGATTGTGTGGAACAGCTTTTACTGCATGTTTGCCAGAGCTGCAAGCAGAGTTTGTTCGGCTACTCTGCCCACATCCATGCGAGGGGCTCTACATGCTTGTGAAATGTAGCAAACACAATTTCTTTGTGCTGATCCTAATCAAATGTTATTTCTATGTGCTGATCCTAATATTAATCTATCCAAGAGCATTACTGAGTGACGAGGCATATTTACAATACATTGTGTGCAGTTGTTTTTCTCCTGGTTTTGTATCTGTAATTCTGAACACCTGCTAATTGTAATTTGCACCTGTGAGTTGATTTTGCTGGGAGGGTCTATGCAGATTTCTGCCTGACCTGTTTGACTGAGTTTAATTTCTCTAATTGGTGAACAAGATCCATTCCTGTGTGACTGATGCAGCCTATCTTGTATCAGTAAAATAAGCCAGCAATATGTTCAAAGTAGTAGTTTGCAGATGCCACAGGCTGATGCTACTTGTTGCCTATAACTGACAGATTCTAGAAACAAGTATTTGTGATTAATGGGCTGCTGTTATATAGAAATACTAAAATGAAATGGGACTAAAAATACCCTGTAATGATTTTTAAAAGGCCATTCTGTTAATGAGAGGATTTGTCCATCTCTACATCAAAGAGAAACTTGTTAGCTCTCTGAGCTTGCCCACCTGTTTCTAATGCAGAAATAGAAATAAAAAGCAAACGGAGACAGCTGCTCTGCTCAGACTGCAAATGTGCTGATAAGATCAGTGAGTTGAGGAGTGACAGGGTAGATACTGCAGAGTGCACCAGTGTTCCCAGAGAGCTAAACTTGGACTTCTGTATCATTTCGGGGCATTTATTACATGCTATAACACTTGGAAAATTATATCTATCAAATCACCAGTGCATTTAGGATTTAATTTGCTCTATCAATTGCAGTTGTGTTGCTACTTAGCTATGTGTGTGGGGGAAGTAATTTTCCTTGCCACTTGGCAATTCTTTTCATAAGCTTTTGCTCTTCTTTCTTAGTTGGATTTAATGAACTGTTTTGAAGATAGTCCTGGCTGAGCCTGGGTGCTGCTTCTGTGTCTTTGAAATAATGAGGTTAAATAAAATAGGTTGAAAGTTTTGTTTAAATGTGATGTGGGCAGAGGTGATAAGTGTGAGTAAATGAAGAAGTCAGAATGGGGTTGGAGGTATGTCTTTGCCCACAGATAAGGAAGGACTTGTGGACAGCTTAGGGAAAACATTGAAAGACATTATGAAGTTTTCTTTTGAGTTTACTAAATATTAAAGAATTTTATTTTTTTATTTATCAAGAAAACCAGAGAGATCATCTACAATGTTCTCTTTCCTCATTCTTCCCTTACCAATTTCATCTAATTTTGCACCTTTTCCCCAAGTCTGAAAACATGACATAATAGTGATGGATAAAAAAATATACCATAGCACTCTGCAAATGTGTGTGTATTTGATAATTTTGGGAAGGATGGGTGGGTTCCAGAATGAAAATGACAGCTGATCTTGGTATAGGACAAATAACATAACTGAGAGAGGGCTCTACTGATTATGTCTAAGTGCACAATTCAATTCATTTTCATAGCTAATGAAAAGAGGAGGAAGTGATTTGAAGTAATGGATTATGTAGAAGTTCACTTCTAGGGTGAATGTGGATGGCACAGAATTCTTTGACTGGGGCTTGGGAAACAGTTGTCGAGCTTCCAAATCCGATGGATTTGTATTTTATCCTCGGGCAACTTACTTAGTTTTTCTGTAAATCACTACTTTCATAACTTGTAACACACTGAAACATGTAATCTTCAGTCTGTGAAGTGTTTCAGGAGAAGATGAGTGAGATGGATTTTATTATCGCTGGCATCAGAGGGACTTTGACAGGTCTCCCAAAGGATGTTTAGGTCCCACGGCGAGCACCTAACAGAAGGCTGCAACTAGTGATTGAAGTAGAGATGAAGAAAATAGGTAGATGGATAGGAGGGCAGAAAGACCTTAAATTCCTTGCTGATGAAGCTGTGCCTGCTGGAAATAAAAATGCAGAGAGGCTTTTATTGTAAAAATGAGGCTATAATGGATAATACAGCAGAAACTATTTCTGATTTAATTTTTTTACCTTTGTGCTCGCTGTTCTGGGGGAATTTCTGAAAAAAATGATCATCTTATATATAATTTTTTTTAATGCTCCCTAGCCTGTAACCATGTGTAAATGGCACAGCCAGAGCTGAGATAATTCCTGTCCTGTCTTGATGAGCAGTGGACAGGGTAGGCTCTAACAAGAGTAGTGTCTCTGGTGTCTTGTCTGCTTTGTCACTTCACAGTGTTGCAGGTCACCCTCACACAACTTGGGAATTTGTATTGCTGTGGAGTAGGAAAGTGCATTTAGCAGAGCAGGCGTTGAAGGCCGTTTTTAAAGGCAGTCCTGTAAATCCTGGCCTCTGGCAGCCCAAGCTGTTTAGCTGTGTTTTATGAATCAGGTCATATCGTGTCTGCCACAGCTTCCAGATGCCACGCTCCTTCTGTGACAGTTCTGTCAAGCATTTTGAAAGGGCACAAAAACAACAGCTAGAGGGTCACCATGAGGCACAACTCAACTCATGGGAATTGTGCTTCAAAAAGAGCTACTGGCCGGAGGGTGAAAGAGTAAGCAAGAGACAGATGAAGGGCTCTGGGCATGTCAGTGGCTGTGGTGTCCCCACTATCCCTATTCTCCCCATGTTTAGCCCTTACTAACCATAGTTGAGCAATAAAAATGTGGTGAGGTGCTTAGAGCCTCTGCATTGGCAAAGGTGATGGCCCTGCAAACTATACAGAATATCTGTGGATAGACTTGAAACAGCACTTCTGCTCAGAAGTGATGGCTTGCTCCTTAATTTCATACCCTAGATCATACCCTTTTAATCAGAACACTCCCAGGATCCACCTTCCAGCTTGTTAAAAGTCTCTCCCACTAGTTGGGACACCACTTGCCATGCAGACACTGTGACCTTGTTTGCCAGCCTATCAAAATGTAACGTGAAATTGGGCTCAGCCCAAATAAAATTGCTGTTTGCACAAAGGCTAGTGCTCCCCATGAGGCCATATAACCTGCCTCAAATGTAATTTAACAGACAGAAATCAAATAAAATATATCAAATTAAAGCATGCAGCTAATGCATGCAAACTCTAAAATGAATTTGGATTATAAACAGGCAGTGAGACTGAATAGTTGGTTTCTTCATCCATGAAGGAAGCACACTAATGCAGAAGAAAGAAATAACTCAAGGAGATCTTTTGATTTTGAGAGTTGATGGGAATGTTAGGTGGCAGGTGAAGGTTATTTTTTGATGTAAGGCGTTTTCATTAGCTGTATATTCTTGCAGTTAGAAAACATCAGTTAGAAGTCTCTTCATGTTTTGAAAACAAGGTATTAGCATAAGAAGCTTTGTTAGATATAACAGGAAGATAAATCATCTTTGCAATGCTAGCCATTAGCCTGTCATGACCATGATTTACAGGGATTTTCTTCTATATAAATAAGTGTTTCTTTTTAAAGCACTGAGAGATTACAGAGCAGGAGATGAAGTGGCAGTGAATGCTCTGGAATATAATGGTTTTGATATGAGTGTTTCTTATGGAAAGTAAGAGTAGAGCTCCTGCTGTGGGTTGTACAGTCTGTGTAGAGTGGCCTACAATGGAAGGGTTCTGTGGCAGGGTCAGTTGGAACAGTTCAAATTCTGCCTGGGGGGTGCTGAGGTGAAGGTGCAGGAAGGTGCTGGGATTGAGGAAAAGTCTCAGTATCAGCTTCATGAAGTTAGTCTGTGTACTGCACATCAGGAATTCAAACTGATTAGGAGCTGTCACTTGTGCTGTTAAATTATTGGCCTGAAAGAACCTTCTGGAGAATGTTTTTTCAATACATTTAATATCACTTAGGAAACTATGAAGAACAAGACGCTCTCCTGTGTGAAAGCTCCCACTTTTGCAGTGATACATGAAGTGTAGAGGAAGGACATCACGTGTTCCACTTCTGCTTTTTCTGGGACTGCCAAGACTGTTTGGCAGCCTGACTCCTTTCTTCATGACTACCTTTTTCTACGCTTTGTAGCAACTTGTGGGGATAAAAAGAACATTTTTCCTCGCCCTAGCCTTCCTACCATCTTACTTCCTCAAACAGACTACTCTTCCTAGCTTGACATTCGGCTCCCTGTAGTGATTGATGTAGGAAGACATCATCCGTTAGATATCATTTTGCTGGCATCTGAAGGGAAGAACTTACTGACCTGAGACAGTGACTGCTTAGTGTGTCTCACCACAGGCTGTTTGAAATTTCTGCATATCATCTACTCTATTCAGTAGCAAGTTTTGTTCCCCCCAGTTTTGTCAGGTGTTCTGGGATTCAGACTGTGCTGTATGATCCTGATTCCTTCTTCATCCCAAGGGTATTTCAGTAGAAGAACTGCTTGCAATGGAATATGGTATGAAGTTGGTTAGGAACTTCGAGGTTTATCTCTGTTAACTTCTCTCAGAAAACTTGTATTCTGTTTGTGGTCTGTCACACTGCATGTCATGTAGTCTAGAAGATGAAAGATGGTGCTGCTTATGTCATGATACAAGATCACGGGGCCAACATCAGTTTTGCTCTCATGATGATCTGATTGAAAGACCTCTTATGTTGACCCCTGATTTGTGTTCTTTTGCTCAGGTGTTTGGGGAGTTCATCTAAGACCTTGCCATAAAGACAAGAATCATTATTCAAAATTTGGAGACGGTTTTACCTTGTTGATCCCTTGTTTGTGGAAAGCAAGAATTTCCTTTGGGATCAGCTCTGGGAAGTGCAGTTCCAAGATTTAGGACAGACTTGGACAGCAATGATATAAAAGTCAATTTAGTGATGCTACAAATGAGGTCAACCTGTAGAAGGTCCCTTACTGTGAAGCTGTTGACATAGTGAAGTGTTAGAAAATGTCTTTTGTAGACTTTTTGTTTATTTCCTTTTTCTCTGAGTTTTTTTATATGTAAGAAAACACACAATTTCAAACTCTCATAGTTTGCTTACTGCAGGAGAAATACAGAATAATATTTTTAAGAAACATTCCCTGCTTGAATATTTCTGGAGCAATGGAGTGATAAATATCAAATCAAGTGAAGACCAAAAATTTAATTTTTACCATCAGAGGCAATCTGTGATGCTTTTTATCTTAACAAAAATTGATATTTTATCCCTTTGACAATGAGAGGCTCTGATTGTACTTTCTTTTAATACATTTTACTTTTTTCAAGTCATTCCCTGAGGAAGACTTCAAGTCAGGCAGAGATGGATCTGTGCCACTTAAAGGCACAACACATATTTAAGAATAAACATTACTTTATGCTGTAGGTGGTAATAGGTGGGTTTTAAACATGTTCTGCATAGAGAGTAAAGAGCTTTTTTTAAATAAACTATAGAATTTGTCTTTTTTAGAGTAGAACAGCTTGAAGTACTACACAATAGGTAACTTGTTTTCCTGTTAAACTTGGTTGTTATTCCCAGTGGTGAAAGAAATGCTGGCAGGTGCTCCATTTTCCATGCCCATTTTAGGGCTCACAGGCCCCAGTGCAGGTCCTAAGTTGATCTTAACCTGCTGCAGTCCCGGAAAGACTGGACAAAATGTCAAGGTCTTCACACAACTTTTTACCATTCCTCTCATGCCCGGATTCCCAGAAGAAGAATTTCCAGCAAAATAGGGGCTTCTCAAGTGGATCCATTGAAGTTAGCAAAGAAAACAAATGCCTGTTGGGTTATTTCTGTCCCCAGCTACTGCAAGAATGTTGTGTGCAAAATGACTTCTCGTGCTCTGGGCAATGTGGTTTTAATGTTAACTTCTACCTCTCCACAGGGGAGGCATTTCAGTGTAACTCACTGATATTCAGTCTGAATGTTCCATTGTGGAGTTTCATCCCATTAACCCCGGATTCACCCGAGTTCAGCACTCTGAGCAATTCCTCTTGCTGCTGCGCCTGCTCCTGCACGGGGTGTTGTACTGGGGGTGGTAAAGGCTGTGTCTCTCACAGGCAGGACACAGGAGCTGAGGCGTTACTCCCTGTGTGAAAGCCATTTATTCCTGAACTGTGTTCTGGGGGCGTCCCCTCTGCCAGCAGCTCCTGCTCCAGACTGTCCATCTGCTGCCCTTAAATTCTGCACAGAAGCTGTTAGTGCCATCCACAGAGCAGGGCACGTGGCCACAGGGCAGCTCATGCCTCAGAGTTCACAGCTCAGTGATGCTCTGCCCTGTAGGTGCAAAGGCAGCTTGATCCCTTTAGGGATCAGATACTCAGAGGTCTCTCCGGCGGGAGATCTAACAAGAAAGTGCAGTTGTTGCTCTTACAGTGTTGAAATGTGCCTTGCAAATGAGAAAGATGAGCTCTGAGTGAGTAGTGGGTATGTAGAATGAAATGTAAAAGCGAGGGTTGAAAATATTGCTGGTTTGGAGCTGAAGCCCTATTAAAGTCCTGTCTGTCCTATTTGGGCAAATTCTTTCTAAAGTACCATATGTCACCAAAATCCCATTAAACTGTCACATAAATTATCAGGGTTTCCTTTTTCCATCACTGTGGATTACCCAGGGAGATATTTTTATGACAATGGAATCTTTTTCAGTGTGTTCCTCCTGCCCGATTTCATTTCAGATGAAATCCTTCTCTCAGAAAAGAGCCCATGGATTTTATAACTCTACGGATCTCTGCACTCTGCCTTTTACAGCAGCTGTCCTGCAGGTCTCTGTGCACTTTTCTCCTGCCTGCACCTTCTTTTAGGCAGGGGACAGTTTAGGGCAATGTTGCCACTTCCCTAATCATACTCAATGAGAACACTCTGCAGTGTTTTGATGCATCTCTGCCCCAGTGTCTGCCAGGCTTCTGAGCATCTGCTCACTGGTTCTTCTTTCAGGCCAGCATTGTTGTCTTGAAGCAAAAAACCCAGAAGGTGAAAGTCACATATATGCCTGACTTGAAAATGCTACCTTTTCCTCCTTGCCCAGTCTCAGCTGCCTTGCATCTCTGCAAACACTCTACATTTTTCCCATGCTGACTGAAGAACGCATGGATTGATGGTGTGGCCATGGCAGTACAAAATACTTGAGTATCTGAAATTGCCTGCTGCCACAGAACAAATTAAGGCCGTAATATGTGTGTTATAGAAGCAGGGAGTGATAGATCCTTGCCTGCCTTTTGACAGATAATCTGGAGCTCCCTACATCAGCTGCCTAGATCATGTGTTGGAGCTGATCTTAGTGGTTGCTTCTTGCACCTTTCAAGGGGCACATACACAGAAACTTAGAACCGGTCATCTTCAGGGTAATAGAGGGGTTTTGGAAGATCATTACTAATGAAAAAAGTCCCAGTAATTATATTACTCCTGTCTTAAAGTGGTAAAGCTGCCACTTAACTGAGCAGGCAAGACAGAACTTCCTATGAATAATTCTGATCTGTATGTGGGAAGAAGTCCAAATTATGTCAAAATATAATGATGAAATATTTTGGATTAGCCACTAATAAGTGTCTAATGGTTAACATGGTTTAAAATGGCTAACATTAAAGAGTAAGCAGGCACCTTGCACCAAAGAGAACACAGGAGGTGGCTATGCTGCCTTGTGGAATAGTAACTCCAGCAGCTCTCAGAACAGAGAGCTAATTCCAGAGGAATAGGGGGAATCATGGACCAAATTTCTAACGGGGGGAGCTGGCATCACTTATGTGACTAGAGGCCTATGCTGACAGTGTTCTGGGCACTGTAGTGGAGTAGCCTGGCACGGGACATTATGACCAAGGGCCCAGCAGGAGGGAGGGCAAACATGCAGGCGCAGCAGTGGAGGCAGTGGGGTCATCAGGGGTTGGCTTAGCTGATAGCAACTTGTGGGGTTTTTTTATGCAGCCTGGTCCCAGTGGACAGTGAGGACAGTTGATTGCAATCTCTTTTTATAGCACCCTATTGCAATTTAAAGGTTATTTCTCCTTCTGCTCTGTTTATCTTTGCTTTCTGTGTCTGAAACCCATTTTCTCCGTTTTTTCTGCCTAAGATATGACTTCTGAACATTTTATGATTTTTAATCTCTTCAGTTTTCATCAGATTTTTAAACTATGGTGGGCAGCAGTGAGCACAGCTTCAGCTGTTTGGTTTTGCTCACTGGGTTGAAGCAGAGGGAAGCAACAGAGTGTTCCTTGCCTTAGCTGTGACGTTGCCTCGTAGTAAGTCCCACGAGACTTGTCTGCAGAATAATAAGGTACCTGCATGGTTTCAGTTTTGAAGTTTGATGGTATTCGAGCAGCTCAGAGGGTGTTCAGAGTGAGATTGGATATGCCACTGACTGCTGGGTTGGTGTATCCAGGATTGGATGATGCAGTGGTTGGAAATTTCAGCTGGGCTAATGCAGGTGCACGCACTTGTGATGGGGATGTCAGTTATGAACTGAAACAATTTGCAAAGGGTTATAGTAGGTTTTCCATGGGTGTAAGTTCTGAAAATAAGGTTCAGATGTTCCCCAAGCTTCCCCAAGAGGTATGCTCTGATTTAAACAGGAATTGGTTCACCTGGGTTTCCTTTGCCTTCAGTCATACAGAAGGTCCTGATAAATAATGGTTGTGGTTCCTGCTGCCTTGAGAGCTTGCAATTTTGTCTCCCCCAAAACAAGCTTGGCAACTTGCTTACCAATTTCCTGGAATTCCAAAACCCAGCATTAGTAGGATGTCAAGCTGAACTGAGGCTGAGCAGTCTGTACCCATATTCAGCTTCCTCATCATCTCTGATTCAGAGGTGAATGAATTCATAAAACACATACACAAAAGAAGGTTGCCAAGCAACTTGGAGCATGAAACTCCCCCACCAAGCTGTGAAGGTAGAGAACAGGGAGCTGAGATGATTTGTAATGTTCACTTGTTTGCTATAGGTAACAGTAATAATACATATAATGTAGAACTGTTTAAGAAAGGACTAGCTCATTGATAGTTCTGGAAAACAACAGCTGATCCTGCTAGACTGCAATTTGTCTCTGTATTAAGATGTGTCTGCTTTTGGAGCATTTAGTCAAAAACAGGCTCATCAAGGAGACAGCAATGTGGGGGGGAGACTGGCAGGAAAGAATTATTCTGTCTTAAGGCAACTGAAAAGCTGACAAGTAGTGAAAAAGTTTTAGGAGGGGAGAAAAGTAATGGACACAGAGTCTGCCTCAGATCAGGCTAGTTGTTTTCTGTTATCTCAGTATCTGATGCTTTTTACAAACGTGCTTTAATATATTCATTGTACGTCACGCCATATCCTGTCTTCTTTCTGGCTTTGCATAACTGTGCAGCCTTGGGCACATCAGATGCATCCAGGACATGATGCAGCTGTGACAAGCATGGAAGAGCTATGTGATGGTCCTCCTGTTCACCCATCATTTACTCACAGAATACCCTGCAGTGGCCACAGCTGATTAAGTTGGAAGGGAAAGTTTTGCTTTCTTGGTTTTTGTCTAATATATCCCAGGGTAAACTTGACCCTTTGATCTGTGTAACACTCATGGTAGTCATGCTGTACTTAGGCATAAAGGAGGAAAAGAAGCCTCTGTCTTAATGGCCCTGGGCTTGTGTACAGGGAAGAGAGCTATGCAGAGGCACAGCCAGAAACTTTCAGCCAAGACCCGGATCCAGGTTGAATTTTTCACATGCTGTGTGTATAATTCCCTCTGACTCCTTAAAAAATCCTAGCCCTGTATTATTTCAATGCCCTGTCCCTTAACAAATGTCATGGCTCAAACCTCAGCTTGAAATAATTTAGAACAGCAGCCCAGGTCAGGGCATCTGAAACTGCATTTCATTTCCTTTCTGTGCTCCCCTTGATGAGGGACACTGCTGTGTTAATGGGGCTTTGTTCATTTCTTTCAGGCTTCTCATTCCCCAATTGATGTCACGATTAGTGACATCAAAGTCACCTCTCAGTGAACCTTGGTGATGGCAGGACTAGAGGAGGATCCTTAGAGGCAGGAGATTAAGCAGCAAGTTAGCACGACTGGAAGAACAAAGCTCTTATTTTCATGCATATATCCACAATCAAAAATGAGTGAAGAGGAGGAGAAATGGGAATTAGGTGATACATTAGTAAAATTATTATTCAAAGGTTCTTTGCTCAAACTTTTGCGAGAGGAATCAGTGGTTCTTTAATCTCCCACCTGGGGTATTGTTGATGCCATGTTATATTCTGGGCATGTCGAAATGTAACACAGCGTAAGGAGACATGATTTGTTGGATAAGGCTTTATGTAGCATGAAAAGGTTCCTCTACTTTCCCTTTTTATTATTTACATTCCCAGAGAAGGTTATGTGTCATGTGGGCTTTGCAGAGATGAATGGCTAACCTGAGCTTTCTGGCAGCTTGCTCAGAACTTGGAAAGGAGCTGCCTTAGTGCTGGCCTGAGGATTTTGGAGACTTCAGTTCTAGTCCTGGAAGGAGGTATATGAGAGAACCCGGGGTTGTGTGTCCTGAACACAGGCTTAGCAGGGCACAGGAAATGGTACCAAGGGGCTCTGAAACAGCACGGAGAGAAGGGCAGCTGGGCACCAGTATAACCTAGTAAGCTGTACTGGGCAGTACTGAGGTGGTCTGGTCAGGACTGCAGTTGTGGGGGTGTTGGAAGTCAGGATTGAAGCTGCTGGACTGCGTGCAGAGACCTTGGCTGGTGCTGCCAGTCAAGTGTGGAGTGTGGCTGGCCAGTGCTCTGTCTACTCTCGTGAGCCCTAATGTTAATAGTGGTTAGCACAATAATTCCAAAGCAGACAAGTAACTGGATATGCTGTAAAACATAGGTTTAGGCAACTCCTGCTGTTTTCCAGGTGTTTCAAGGGTAGCAAGTTTTATGGCCATGTCATCAGCTCTTTGCTCTATTTGCTGCTTCATTAGTTTTCATGCTGGGAGCACTCTGGAGGAGCAGCATTTGGGTGTGGGATTTGGCTGTGATGGCTCCTGTGAAAGGAACAGGCAGTTAACAAGCTCTGTGGTTTCCTTGCTTGTACATACCTTCGTTATGACTCTCTGGTGGGTGGGATGTCAGAGCTGTGGATGTGCTTAGCAGGAGGGGATCCTTCAAAGGAAACTTTAACTGGAACAGAGAGATTTCCTTGGCTGGACTCACAGTCTAAGGGGCCCTCCCTCCATTGTCACCCACAGGGAAACAGTGTAGGTGATCTCTGATCTCTTCCCCTGCCCTCCTGTTTCCTGGGGTTTAAGATCTGGAGATTCCAGAAGCTTTCCTAACACTAAATCTAAGTAAGACAAGCTTGACTTTGATGAGCCTTGAGAGGAAGAGCAGAACTCAGGTCTCTGCCAGCCCCATGCTATTGCAATTAGCAGAATTAT
Organism: Atrichornis clamosus; assembly: GCA_013400975.1. NCBI lineage: Eukaryota > Metazoa > Chordata > Aves > Passeriformes > Menuridae > Atrichornis > Atrichornis clamosus. The sequence goes on from WBMZ01011338.1 coordinate 404,382, forward strand.
GGCAAATTGCCCTGGGTTTCTGACATGAGAGCCCTTGCTTAGAGTTTCTTTTTTTTTCTTATTTTCACTGAGGACTGAACCTCTCAATTAAGACGCTGAGCTCTCTCCCAATATACAGAAGAGGAAAGAGTTAGAGTTGTATTCATCAATTGCAAAAGAGAGCACGTTTTATTTTTCTCTGTGCTATTTACAGCTGTTGTCCATTAGAAGTCCTCAGGAGCCTCATTCCCAGCTATAACTGCACAGCCCCATAAGTTTAGCTCAGCAATGAGCCTGCAAAACAGCACTAAATCACGGCAATGGGAGAAAGGAGAAAATGTTTGGAAATGGCAAAATGTTGCTGATGTCTTTGTGAAAGCTAGTTTTTGTTTGTTGCTATTATAAAGCATTGCTAAGGTAGATGGTAATGCACAATTAGCTGGAGAAGAATAGAAATAGTGTACTCTAATTTTGGGTATAAAAAATCAGAATGGTTAGTTTTGCAGAAGCTAAAGGAACCTTTTGCAGTCCATAAGTGCCTAAGGCGCTTGTAAGTACGCATTGATGAAAATGTACTAACCCCCCGGTATGGTGAGGTGTAAGAATGGTAAAAGCCTAATATGTGGCTATTGAGAAACAGAGCCCCAGTTGCTTCACTGGACCAGAACATGATTGCTCTGTATGAGCTCTTTGAGCTGGGAGTGCAGTTCACTCTTCTAGTGCCCACCAACTGCTTAAGAGGAAAGCATGGATGTGTGGAAGTGTGCAGGGGGGGTTATTTCCAAATCTGAGTGCATTCCTGTAGGATGTAACTAAACTGTGCTGTAATGTATATGGTGAGCAGAACTGTGCAGAATATAGAGTTAAGGAGAGAAATTAGTGCTTATTACATGTTTGAATGTGAAACGAGAAATTTCACCTGTATTCCGAGCTCTGACATAGCCTTTTCTTTGTCAGACGAGTAGCTAAACAGCTCTTTAACACCTCTGTTTTTCAGGATGGTGTTATACCCCCCTGCTTTGCTATAATTGGTTAATCATATGTAAAGCATTTGGAAACAGAAGAATGGCTTTGGGAGCTAAGGACAAAGGCACGTAGCTTGTTAATTCAAGGTGTGTTTACCAGGGCACTCAGCTGATGCCTTTGGTTTTGCTTTCTGTCCTGTGCCCTCTCCCCAGCCCTGTCTGCTGGGGCCCTTCAGTTCTTGAGGGGAACAGAGCCCGGGCTCTGGCATCGCCTGAGAGAGCAGGACAAACCTGCCCTGGCATCGCTGTGATGCCCTGGCAGATAATGCTTCCCAGGGAAGTAGATCTGTCAGGTTGGCTTGTGACAACGGCCCGAGATAGTCAGTGCTCACAAAAGGATCGTTTTAAGGCAGATAATTGCTTTCTCCTTTCCTTTTATTTTCTGCGCCTGGCAGGTGTCTCCTTCTGCCTTCTCCTGTTTCCTTGGCCCATCCGTGAAGTGTGCTCGGCACAGATGGGATCTTCAAAGAATCTGCTGTCAAACTCGGTCTTTTCTAAGCATATGTACACTGAGAGTTTTTGGAGGCTTGTAGCTAGACCAAATGTGTTTAGTGGCTTTTTCACAGGAACAGCAAATAACATATCTGATAACAAGGAAACTTTTTCTGTTAAGTTGCAAGAGTGCTTTGAAATAGTTTCAGTAGAGATTATCAGTGAACTGTTTAGTAAGAATTTGATTTATTTTTCACTTTTGAAAAAAAAGCATCCCCCACCAAAAAAACCTCTCCCTACTTCAAATTACCACAGCTTTTGTTTTCCATGCTGCAAGTAGTACTAGAAACAGCTGAACTCTTCTACTTGCAACTTCTGAAAAACAGCCCAGCCAATCTGAGTGAGCATCTATATTATATGAAAATGAAAAACATCTTTCCACCAAAAGTATGTCTGCCTTAGCTATGTGTATTGTTATTTCTACCTTTTGTATGGTTGTGAAACAATGGTTACTTTTGAGTGCTCAACCTCTGCAGATTATCTGGTGAACATATTCATGCATTTTTTTTAATTATATCAGTTTGGTTCAATTAATTATGATTTTGACCCTACAACACAAATTACTTCTAGAGATCAGGCAACTTGCAAGTCCTTGGAGCCCTTATGGGTGGGCAGATCTGCTTAGATATTTAGAAAGTTCTGAATTGTTAATAGTGAAATAATGAAAGTGGAGCAGGGCCTTAGAAAATTAAATAATTTCTACCTGCCTTTTAAACCTTAATGAAATTTGATGGGATGAAACTTTCAAGAATTGCTAGAAAGTGTGCTAGTGCCATTGGGAGAGGCAGTAACCTGCATCTGCAGAATGCTCCCTAATGTCCATGTAAATATCTGTAAAATAGCACTGAATAAACTGGGAGGGATTGGGATGAGACTGGCACTCTGCTGGTTCTGAGGGCCAAATCCGTGATCAAGTTATATATAGCATCTTGAGGAAATGACTGGACTGTTAGGGGTGTGTTTTCCTTAAAATACATTGTGGAGTTATCTAAATTCAAAAGGAATAAAATGCACTTGCAAAGATATTATTCAAAGACAAGTCCTGTTCAGTTTTGGGGTGTTTTTGCTTTGTTTTCCAGGCAGTCGTCCTTACGTGTTTCTCACAGCCCGTGTTCACCCTGGTGAGAGCAATGCCAGCTGGGTGATGAAGGGGACCCTGGATTTCCTCGTGAGCAGTGATCCCATTGCTGATCTCCTGAGGAAATGCTTCATCTTCAAGATTGTGCCCATGCTTAATCCTGATGGAGTCATCAATGGCAAGTGAGTTGTGACTCGTGCTTGTTCTGGGGTTTGTGCATTTAGCAGGTCTCATCTTCAATGTTTATGTTTGGAGAATTCCCTTTGCCTCATGTTTTATTCGTTCTGTTATCAATCCTGTATGGACAATGTGAACCTGAGACACATCCCAGTGTGCTGTCCTGCATTTGTCAGGTGTGTGTGGTTCTGTACTGTCTGTGGCCATAAGATCTCTCATTTGCCTGGATGGAGTGTTAGTGGTGCTGGAGAAACAGGATCTTGGCTGAAAAATGGAGGTCCAGCCACGCTGCTAAAGCAGCAGGGCAGATGACACCTGCAAGGCAGATATGTTTGGGAAAAACTGGCTGTAATTAATGCTTTGTGTAGCCTGGTGGGGGGAGGGTGGGTAAGGATTTCTTAAATTCTCACATTTTCATGGAAATATTTCCATATAGTGAACCTTCCTCCTTCTCTCACCTTCTTTTCAATCTTACCTCCCGCATGTTTCCTAAGAGATAGTGAATCTGATCTTGGGAAAATATTGATCCCGTTTTGCATTCTTTACCTTATACCATCCCTATCCACCCACACTAACTTCCCTCTCCCTGTGCCTGAGTGGAAAAGGTACAGTTCTGATCCTCACATGTTGATATGAAATAAATATTGCTATGTGAAACCTTGAAGAGAGCACTGAGGTAAGGTAGGCTTTCACTTTACTGGAAAAAAGTCTTGTCTCTGCAGACAGTGGAATTGGTTCACTCTGGGTGTTTGTGGAGTGGCAGTAAGTTAATAAGTGTTGGCCCTGTCCAATGCAGGGGCAGGACATCATGATCACATCCCACCAGTGGCAGCTGACCAGTGATCTTATCTCTTATTGTGAAACAAGGATTTCTCAGTGCCTCTGTCGCTTTCATCTTGGTGTCTCAGTATCTTTCTTTTTAAAAAGAGTTGGATTTTTTTTTTTTTTTGGCAGTTCTTTGAATCCACCCACTCTCCTTGTTCCCCAGTCCTGTGTGCTGGGGTGTGCATAACCAGTGTGTGGATACCAAGGATTTTTTTCCAGCAGCCCAGCTGCGCCCTTTCCCCAGCAGGCTCCCTGCTGCAGGCACAGCTCAGTGGGTGAGTGCTCAACCCAGCAGGGTACCACACCATCACACTTTGGGGACCCCGTGCAGCAACAACATGATCAGGGCTTTGGTGTTTGCTTTGGTTAATGGGATCTGAGAGTTGCATGCAGAGAATGCTCCTCTGACACAGACAGGGCTGCAGTAATGTGATTGTGCTCTGCCTGAGTGGGACTGAGCTGGGAAGGAGCTCTGCACCCTCCCTTTCCCTTCAGCCAGTGCTTGGAGAATCTGTCTCTGTCGTCAGTGGAGGCTTGGATCCCTGTCACTGGTGCTAAACGAAGGCAGGGTGATGCTGCTGTGCATGTACAAGTTAGGGGTGTCATCACACAAAAATACAGATCACTACCAAACTCTATGGTTCATTTGACTTTGGTCAGTCCAAAAGTTGGTGAGCAATTGTGTTGCTGTGTGCAGCCCAGTGTCTTGCTCCACCTTGAACAGCTTTCAGGTGCAGGGTTTGTCAAATAATATTCAGCTGATCTGATAGTTGTCATATATTTTAAATTAAATAATGGACACTGCTTTTCATAAAGTTAATGTCATACTTTCTGCCAGACACTGGCTTTTGACCACTGCTGATGGTGGGTTGCTGCCTCATATAGACCTGTGATTTGACCTGATAGAGGTACTTTATATGTTTTAATTTAATTTCTTTTGATAAAAATTAGAAGGAAAAAATAGTCTTAATCTCCAAGATCAGTAGGGTAAATCAGTCTGAAGTGACAGCCACGTACTTAGTGTTCTTACAGCCTGACTTTATTTTGCACAAGTTGTTCTATGATAATCTAAAGTAATAAGTGTTATTTGGTTTTATGGCTCAGTAGCTTCACCCTCTCTCTAGCCCCTTTTAAAAATAAATCATAGTACAACGGAAAGCTTTAAAAGGTATTAATATATATGAAGTGTAAGAGTATCCACAGAGAAGAGTATCACTTTCATTAGGAATGTGATAGAAAATGTAGTGGGTGAGAGAGAGATCTGTGTTTTTTTTCCTGGCTCTGCCACTGATGGACTAAGAGACCTTGGCCATTGCCTCTGCATTTTGGCTGTTTTCTTCCTTATAGAATGAGAAAGTGATATAACAGAGCAATTTGAAATATCAGTCTAGTTCTATTACTGTTTGAACTATTAGGCTTGTTTTTACTTGTAGAATGTGGAAAATAATGCTCTTGGAAAACTCTAGATTTAGGAGTAATAGTGCAGAGTAGACTCTGGTGAAACCTTTTTAAAAATTTTTGCTTTTAAATCAGTTCATCTGCTCAAGTAAAATCTTTATACCCAAAAGTAGATCAATTATAATCGCAGTTGTGCAGAATCCAGGACGTAGGTTCGGCGAGGGAACTTGTAAAAAGCTGAATTCTGGCAGCACAAAAAGAGGTTTATTGTAAAGCGACGAAAAAGCCGTTTGCTGTCCACACTGTTCCACACGACGTGGAGCTCACCCATTCGGGCACGGAGCCGTGTGTGTGTGCTCACGCCTGCCCGTGCAGTTGCCTGCTAACCCGTGGTGTGTGCATGTGCTGCCTCCTGTGTGAGCCTGCTGTGCGTCCTCCTGTCAGCAGCCTGTTCCTGCAGCTGCTCCCCAGCATCTGCTGGACCTGCAAGACATCCACACACACACACACACACACCGGGCACTCCCACACGTGTGCTCACTCAACACAGTGGCCAACATTTCGTGGTTTTTGGCTGGACTTCTCCAGACCCTGCAGTGTCAAGATAAATATTGCTATTTATTACACATTGAATTTAGGGTTATTAATTATATCAGTATAACCTAATTTATGTCACCAGAAACAGCAGTAATAAATGATGCCAAATACTAACACTCAACACTTGCCAATTGAGCCTGTTTGAGGGTGTTTTTTCTCCCCAGTTCCCAGAAATATGAAATTAAAAATGATTGGCCTTGCTAGATCATTGCTCAGGCAAGAAGTGCAGGGTCCTGGGGAAGTGACTTTGTGTTAAAGAATGCTTCCTGTGCAGGCTGCTTATGGAGTGTCTATGTATTTTGTGTAAATTCTCTTCCCACTGACAAATCCCTCCCTGGCCAATATCACAGCTCCCTGAGTTTGTCTCACTGCTGTGTTGTCACCTTTTCCTTCTTCCTTTACTTGCTTTTGATGCTTCCTTTTTCTTTTCATCTGCTTCCCTTTTTTTACTCTTCCCTCCCTCCTGTTGAATCAAGGAGGCTTTTCACTGAAAAGAGCTTGCTACATTTTATTAATTAATTGAACCAATGAGTGGAGATGGGAGCTGGTGAGTCTTTTTTTGATAAAGGAAGATGAATTTATTGGAAGCTGCATGATTTCTTCAAAGATGTGGGGTAACCATAGTAGCAGTTAGGTAGAGGAAATCCTGATTTGTATTTTGGATTATAGCCATGGATTATCCTTTATCTGGTTTAAAAACATCCTGTTCCCTCCTGCACCTGCCTTCCCACAACACAGGCTGAGTGAGCTTTGCTTCTCCATGGTAAGGCAGGTGAGGTGCTGGGTTTTCTGTTTCTCCACTGGTGCTCCCTCCCCTTTTATTTAGTCTGTCTGTTCAATCCTTGTTTGCTCATGGGGCTTTGTTCGTTATCTCCTCACAAACATCAGGAAAAGGCTTTAGTTTTTTGACAATTACTGAAGAGATAGAAATGCCCACTAAAATCTCTTGTAGACCAGGTTTTCTCTGCACACTCTCAAAAACTACAAAGGAAAAAAGGAGTGTGTTCCCACTAAATCTTTAGAACCTGGTCCTTTCTGTTTTGAAGGATGATCTTAAGAGGAGAAGAAGAAACACATTTTTCTCTATACCCAAAACACACTATTTGTATATATGACCTTTTTCTCTCCTTTATTAATGCTTACACTCTGAATTGAGATGTGTTTTCTGGGCAATAAGAGGCAGCAAGGATCAGGGATAGGAAAAAAAGCTGATGGCTGGTCTAAGGAGTCAGTTTATGATGCAGAACTGCATCCTCAAGGACTAAATCTTGAGGTGATGTCACACCAAGCTGTACAGCTGCAGACATCCCTCCTTCTCTTTATTGCTTCTCTGTGGTCAGAGGATTGAAGGAGAAGTTTAATTCTCACAATTTCACCTCCCATAACTAAATTGGTGCCATGCACTTTGAAAACACACTCCAAAGGCTCTCTCCAGACTAGTTAATATATGATGTGTGTGTTTCTCTAAGGATGGTGCAGAGATGTGGGAAGGCTGGGAAAGGAGTGGTTTTGAATTAATGCAGTCTCTCTCTAGGAGAGAGGCACTGCAGGAGTAGTGTGCTGCTCTTCCTTGACAGATGCTGTATGAGTCTGTCCCCCCGTCTTCTTCAGGAGTTTTGTGTCTAAATTTGTCACCACCTTGCCAAAAGTAGTTGGGTAGGCAGATGTGGAAGCCAAGGCATACTTGTACGGAAAAAAAGAGCATTTTGTAAAACGTGAAAGACTCAACTCTCCCTTGCAGTGCTCTTGGCTGTGCTCTGGGTTGTGCATTGTAAGGTGACAAGTTTGTGTGCACTGCTGCTTTTCTTAAGACCTCGGAGATGACAAAGATGCAAGTTCTGTGAACGACTGTGATGGAATACTTTGTGGCCCTGGGAAGTGTGTATGAGGTGTGGGCTAGTTTTCCTCAAGTGGAGCAGAAGCTGGTGCAGCTCTTTGGTGCTTCGGTGCCTCAGGTGTTGCTTCTGTTGCCTTCCGCTGAGAGGGCAGTGATGAATTTGGGAGCTTAGTGTAGCAAATGTGGCTAGTGCCTGCACAGCGTGAGATAAAATATGAGCTGCAGTATTTCTTAGCTCGCATCTCTGAACTGTTCCTTGCTGGAGCCAGAAATGGTGTCTGGCCCTGCACCACACGCTTGTCTGAGTTCCTCTCTGCTGTGGGACGTGCCCCAGTTTCACCCAAGGCTCTTTGTGCCGTGGTGATGTAACAGGCCATCCTTGGCTCTCCTTCTGTGATAAACATCCCCCTGCAGACTGCTGCACCCCAGGACTCTCCCTTCTGACAGCACTTCCAGTGCAGGATTGTTTATTCCTTCCTTTATCAGCCAGAGCTGCTGGGCCCCCTGAGTTATTAGCTCTATTCACTCATTGTCAGTGTTTCCTCCTTCGTAAATATGCCCCCATATGTCTCTGCTCCTGAGGAATATGCTTTCTTTTCTATTTACTGCTTTTCCCAGGCCCCCACCTCCTCATCTCTCTCTCCACCCAACGGCCCAATAACAGCCAAGGAGATAAATAAGCTCCATAACTCTTCCCAGCTATTATTTTTTTGTTGTTGTTGTTGTTGCCCTGCATGGTAATATATATAATAACAAGGAAACAAATCTTATTACTAAAGTAATTACAATAAATAAAAAGCTGAGAGGGGAGATGAAGGAAGGGTCTGTCAGGGGAGTGATTGCAGTAGGATTTTTAAAAATTTAATTTACTTGAGATGTTCTCTGCCACTTTGCTGATACCCTGCTGAGGGGGGCTGTGACTAATTAGCAGCCAGCTGTTGTTTTAACACCCTCACCTAATTTATTGTGTGCCTGAGCCTCCAAAACAGGAGCCTGTGTGATATCATTGTCTGTGGGACTCAGCACCAGCCTTGTCTCAGTGGTTGGCTTTATTGCTTGGTGCTTTTGTTTCCCAGAGGCTGCGTAGCTGAAATTTTGGGTGCTTTGCTACAATTCCTTTTATCTTCAGCACACACCGTGTGCTTCTAGGAGTTTAGGCCAGAGAGTGAACACAATGTATTGCTTATAACTACTTGTCACAGTGTCCAGACCAATAAATGACCAACACAACTGCTACTTTTTGACAGGGCCCTAGAAAGTCTGGTGGGGACGGGATCTAGGGCTTGTTAAACTAAAATCTGGGACCTCATTCTCCCGTTGGCAGGTTTCTTATGGAACTACCACATTGTTCTTGCTAATAGAATGGAGATTGCAATATCATCTGTCTTCTAAATGGTCATGAAAACTAATTAGTTAATGGCCATATTAAAAACTGGAAGGCTCTAATGCATTGTTCTGTGTTTCATTAGTCTCCCAGTTGCCAATTGCAAAAGCACATGCAGCCTTTGTAAGCTCTTAGGCAGTAAAGGTGCCCAATTAGTTGTGTGTGTGTCCCTCTGCTCTTTCCTATCCAATTGATGCAGGTGATGCAAGGTCACCTGGGAATTTTACGACAAAAATCACTGGGTGTGGGCTCAGTGATGTTGCTGTCTTGGACTACTAAACACTCTAGCTTTTAGTCTTGGGAATTGTTTCATTTTAGAAAGGTTCTACCTTGCATTTTCAAGTTAGCATGAATATTAGATATGAACAGGTTGTTCCACAGGCTCAGAAAGGAATCCTTTTGTTCTGCATTTGTCTCTGTTTTCCTGACTGATGATGTGAGTTTGTAATCAGATGTGTGTGCTCTTTTGAAGACATTTTCAGGAGCCAGGAGACTGGTGTACAAAGCTAGCTTTTAGTAAAGTTAATGAGATGATTGAATTATATTGTAATTCTTGTTAGCTTGATTGTGTATCATTATCCCTTTTGTTTGTTATTATGCTTATTTGAGTCCCATTTGTGGCATATTATTCCCATAACAATTGTGCCTGTGCTAGGCTCTGTGCAGAGACAGGCAAGGAGCAGCTGGTCCCTTGTTAGGAACTGGTGCATTAGTGGCACAGGCTGTGCAGTGGGATTGGTGGGAGTGAAAAGGATGCTGGGCTGCTGGCTCTCGTGCAGCCCGACCCATCTCCTCAGCCCTGACCACAGCATGCACTTCATGGAGCTGTGAGCTTTGTAGTTGCAGCTCTTCTTCAGGATTACACCCTGGCACAGGGAAAGCATCCCGCTGGAATGACTTCCACAACCACCTGATGAAGGTTTTTGAAGGCTGCCTCAGTCTCATCGGTGCAGGAATTGGAGAAATGTATTTAAAATGAGGAGTCTCTTTCAAACCTTTTTGGCATTTACAGGAGGTATCTGCAAACCCTGGCTCAGCGGGCTGCATAAGCAAACCTACAGAGAGACATAACTGCTGCTGAACCTGGATGTTACCTTGTAGCTGGTTGTGGTAGACATCAAATACTGATATCAAAGCTGAATATTTTGGAGATGAGGTATTATCAGGAGTAAAGGGGCTCTTTTGGTCACCCATCTCAAGATCAAGTCTGTTTACCTGAGTTAATGCCTGTTGGAAGGTACAGATGCAGTGATGGAGTTGTTATTCATAGGATGGGAAAAGAGAAGTCCACAAAATGAAATTGTAAAAACTTCACTTTTATAGATGCAATGAAGAATGTCCAATACTTTACTGCAATATCCACACTACCTGGAAAGCTGAAATTGCCTGGGAATGAAGGTTATTGTCTCTTGTAATATACCTTCAGATATTACCCTGTGCAATAAATCAGGCAGTATTTCTTTTGCCATGAAAAGTGGACATCCCTGGAGTTCCAAGTGACATTTCACATTTTATATGGTTATTTGGTCCCTTTAAAATATTAAACCACATAATTTTTTGTGAAATATGCACTGAAAATTTTTTGAAAGCCTATGAACCAAAAAAATCAAATCAGGAGCTTAGGTTTGCAAATGTAAAGCTGATTTTTGATGAGTTTGCTTTTAAAAAATTCCATGTTGGGTTAGCTTTGTGTTCTGGCTAATGTTGTTCTTTAACATTTTTGTTTATTTATGTATTTCTCTCACACTTTTCCCCATCCCTCTCTTTGAAATCTGTTATTTAAATGTAACATTAAAAGCTGGTGAAGTACTGTGATAGGAGAGATGTATAATGACCTTGGGTTGGGGAAACAGACTGGCAAGTGAAAATGGTGTTTGTAGAAAAGTGATGAAGAGCCTTATCTACAAAAATAAGCTTCATTTGAAAGCTTATGTTTTCAAAATTGCTGTGCAAAAATGTACCTACAGAGGTCCAGCTGAAGCTGAATTGTTTACCCGTGCACTTGGTTCATGTGATTGCACATGCACTTGGGTAATTACACGGGCAAAATTTGCTCCAGTGGTTTCAGCAAATTGCCATCCTCATTTTATAAATCTAGCTGAATGTCCCACAGAAGCATCAAGAGAACAAAAACCAGAAAATTGAGTCAATATTGCAATGAGAGAGTGAGAAATCAAAACCTTTTCTGCAACCTAATGGGCAGCACTGCTGGGAGTCAGCAAGAAGGTGCAGCGCAGTTTTAGCGCTGCAGAGTAGCTCTGAGTCTTGAAGGGGTAGAAAAACTGAAGAGCTTTTGAAGTTGTATAGCTCAGGTTTGAGTTGAGGGGAGAAAAAAAAAACGGAGCAGGAGGTGAGACTGGCAGAGAAGAGAGCTCCAGTGATGGTGCACCTTGGGTCTGTGCACACTGCAAAACTGAAGTTAGTGTTTGAACACATCCTACCTCAGTGGCACCATAACCCTGATAGGCACCCTCAGGTAACTGTGCTGGTATTTTTCTGCATGGAAATAGTGATGATTTAAGATTTAAAATTCTTTGGAAATTACGCTATATTCAGCAAATTTTCCATGGCATTTTAGAACGGGCTTATTGAATTCCGCCATTGGATGTCTTTATATAAAATGGTTATATGTTCCATTATATCCCACAGGATTTTTCAATGTCTGGGGAAGCAGAACACCGAGGAGAAATGGAAGTAAACAATATAGTCTAGAGCCTAATTCACCTTTTTGATTACTTTTTTTTTGTCTGCCACAAATAGCAAAGACTTAAGGACTCTTATAACAATGGGAGAAGAGCTGCTGTATTCTACTGTGTATATATGTATATAATAGAATGCAAATAGGAAAAAGTATTAATTTCTAAATACATATATATAACAATCCATCACCAGGTCAGTATCTTCATGTTATGCTGTTTTTGTTGTTTCCTTTTTTTCTTTCCCCAAGTTACCAGGCAATAACAAGGTGTGTGTGGGAGGATTCTTTGCATGTACATCCTATGACAGCCTCTCCAGTAGGAGAGTTTCCTCCTCTGCTCCCCATGTTTCCCCTGTTTTTCTCCCAGAGTGCTCATAAGCTCAGCTTTTGAAGGAGAGGGCAGTACCCGTCCTCCCAGGGACACTGGCTCTCATAGAGCACTGGTTTAAGTAGAAATTTGGTTCTCAGTTCTGGCTCTGGTCTGTGGTGTCTTCTGCCAGCAGTAACAGTAATGGCACTAATGAAAACTTCACTTCTTGAGGAACATTTCCTGCATTTGTTGTCTGTTAGCTAACAAAAGGTCATTAACATAAAAACAAAAGGCAAAGATTAAAAAAGTGATGATTTTTCTGTCTTGCCTCTAACAGTTATGGCACATAAGAGGGTGTAAAGTGCAAAGCAGCTGAACACTCATAAACTATTTTAATACCATTTAGAAATGAGAAGAACCAGGGAAAAAGTCTTTATGTAGCCATGTAGTTTATTGCACTAATCAGTCACTTCTACAGTGCACTATCATGACTTTAAATCCTTGCTCCACTGATGTGAAAAAAAATTGGTGATCTCTCATCCAAGTCTCTAATAGGTCTTGGTCTATATAATAGAAATCTCTAGCAGTTCCTTTGAGTAGCAGTGAATTCTATGCTTAGATGGATATAGTGTCAGGCGAAGCAGGTCTGGATTGCATCTGTGGTAACAGCGGTGACACAAGGTCTGAAAGAGAAGTAGGAGGAGCTATGGGAGACTACGACTAAGCTGTGTTTCTCATGGATATTTTTAGATGACAAAAATAACATCTTTAGGGTTAGACTGAGACCTCTAGAAGGGCAGCTGACACTTTGTGGGTTGAACCATCTGCATGGAATAGCCAAACCATCTGTAGATTTACCTGCCAAATGTCCTGCTATAAACCCAAGTAGAGGTTGGACATGGAAATTCCAGGACGGTGGGAGAACATTTATTTTCCCCTCCAGAACATGCGTGCTATACAAAAGAGAGTTTACTTTTGAATAACTTTGTTGTCTGGTCTTGTGCACATGTTGGATTTCAGGTGGAGAACAGCTAAGTGTTTTAAGTCACAATAATTTCTGTCTCTTTCCCTGACATGCAGGTGAGGGCACCCTTGAACTGTGCAACTTCTCTTTCTATCTTTAGACAGCTCTGAATGGGATGTAATCCCATCCAGCACAGAAAAATAAAAAATCAAATAGTGTCCATATCAATGGCTTTGAGCTTTCAGGCTCATAACAGCAATACAGCTGGGAATGTAAATAAAAAGGAGAATATTAAGAAAATGGCTTTGTTGCTGTAAAGAGTAGAAATACTTCAAATCAACTGTATCTTTTCATTACACAATTTCTTATCAAAACAGAAGCCCAGCTCAGGGCTGTTACTTATCACTGAATAACAGCATATGCCAAACTGGTAGGGACCCACAGGGATCATCCAGTCCAGCTCCTGGCCCTGCACAGGACACTCCAAGAGTCACATCATGTGCCCAAAAGTATTGTCCAAACACTTCTTGAACTCTGTCAGGCTTGGACCTGTGCCCACTGCCCTGGGGAGTCTGTTCCAGTGCCCAGCCACTCTCTGGGTGAAGACATTTTTCTAATATCCTGCCTAAACCTGTGACACTGACAGGCCTGTAGTTTCTGGGGTCCTCCTTCTTGCCCTTCTTGAAAACGAGGACAACATTTGCCAGCTTTCAGCCGGCTGGGACCTCTCTGTATTCCCGATACTGCTCAGAAATAGAGAGAGTTCAGGCCCCATAGATTTATAGGGATCCATCTGCAGCAAGAGGTCCCACACAATTTTGGGGTTGACTGGGAGTTGAACATTCTGTAATGAAGTGGACAGTGTTCATACCTCTCCATTTTAACTGGTGTGTATCTATTCTGATTGTGTGGACTGATGACAGAAATTTATTGGTTATATCTTTTGTCCCAAAGGGTCTCAAAGTGCTTTTGACAAGCTACCTGCTCTCTTTCAGGCATTGCTTACAGTCCCCCCTTTGGACTGGTGCAGAGTAGCTCTTTCATAACCAATGAACCCATTGCCTCTGAATGCTGTGAGTTTCTGGTTTTAAGCCATTGAGTAGAAGTTGTGGCAACCTGGTCTGCAGCAGATGTCGCAAACCACAGAAAAGGAATCACTTAGGTGCAATCAAAGCCCTTCTGTTTTGTGTTTTTTCCCTGAGTGTTTTATTAATCTCTGAGAAACATGTGGCAGCTCTGAAACCATAATTTTGCATGCAGTCTCAGATGGGAAAGTTGGTCCCTAAAGAGCATGTATCTAATTCTCCACAAACTAGGTGTAGTGCATGTATGGCTCTGTCACTGCTAATTCTTGCTTAAACCTCATGTATACCTATACAGCAGTTTGCTTTGAGGTTTGCCAAAAGTTCTGTGGTCCAAATGATACAGTATTCTATGCATGTAAATGCATATATAATGTTAATAGAAACCATTTTGATCCAGATTGTCAGGACTGAAAGGATGCCGTTGTGCTTGAAAAGCAGATATGTGTTTGCATGCACAATTACTCAAACTGGGGTTTAGGCATTTAAGTGGCCATTTGTGCTCTCATTTTCAATTATGATGTTCATCCTTCGGGAATGGGTTTGAGCAAATCAGCAACACAAATATGCATGTGTTTTGGTGTGTGCTACCCTGAAAATATATTGCATTACTTGGATATAAACTTGGGTTGATTTATGTTTTTTTTTTCCCTTTGAAATTTCTATTTTAATCTGAGGAATGTGAGCTGTGGTGGCTGAATGGCAGTTCTTCAGCGGCATGATTTCCTTTTCCAAATGGTTAACCCTTGTAATTGTTTCTGTAATGTAAGATAATATTTCCTGCTAACAGTTATTTAGGGTACTGTCACGGCAAGCCATAATTCAATCCCATTGCCTGGTGGCCCAAATAATGACCAAGGCTTGCCCCTAGCTGAGTTATGCTTCCTACTTTCCCTACTTACGCATAAACAAGTCTGTCTTTATGCCAGACTCTGAAAGACAAAGGAGCGCAGAAGGGATGTTGTTGATTCAGAGCTCCATCCTGCAGCTTCAGGGAGAGAGCAGCCTGTAGGACTACAAAGGTCTTTAAAGGGTTTTTTTTTTAGTGACTTGGCTCATAGGCTTTCTGGAGCCTCAATAGGCTCTTATTTTTTCACGTTTTTGCTATATCTGTATAGAGCATCTTCTGCACATACTTGGGAGAGAGGATGAAGAGGTCCAATCTGACATGGGAATGGAAGGCTATTTGGGCTGATGCTAAACTGCTGCTCAAAGACCTTTAATGCACTGAAATTTGCACCAAAAATAGGAACTTTTGAGTCATCTGACTTATGACTCAGCTTATGGAAATACCACTTTTAAAGAAGATTGTGTTTAATATCCCTTCTGTGATTCTTCTTTAAGAAAGAGTAGAGGTGGGGAAAGGACAGTAGCACTGCGAATGTCACAGAAGGGTGAAGTTTTGTCAGTAAACAGTTCCTGGAGAAAAAATGAATGTTTAATAATCCTATTAAGGGTTAGCATAATAAAGACTTATTGATTAATTTTCAAACTGTCCTTGCCTGTGTTTCTTTTGAAAAGAAACTATATCTTTATGAAATGGAAATATATTAAAATGCACGGCAATGACCCTAGGAAGTGGGAAACCATATATTTTAAATCAATTATTGTGATCCAAAATGGCATCTTAATGCTTGGGGTTTAACACCATTCACACTAGGGGAGTCTGTGAATCATTGGAAATAATATGTATATTTATCAAACTAGGGAAATGGGTCTATGAAATGATTCATATAAGTTTGGGCCAGGAATGTAAGCTTTGTAAGCTGCTAAAAGAATGTGAAAAGGAAGATGTGACTTTCTAAATGGTGATTCATAGACATACAGGGTGCGTGGTAGGACAATTTTCCTGGTTAGATGTGGGAGCTCTGCTCGGTCATGGGTCACTCAAGGACACATGAACTAAAAAGAGCCTGTTCCGGCTTCATCTGGAGAGTCATGGGTGCCCAGATGGTGCTGAGGGTGCTCTGCAGAGACTGGGCTCTGAGCAGGGCAGGATGAGGGAAGTTTGTAAGAGCAAGCTGAGAAAAGGGGTCTTACCTTGTTTCAGGAATGTTTTGGGGACTAGAAATTGAGCGGGCAGTCATGGCCTTGACTATTTCACACTGGAGAGGGGAAGATAATTCAGGATGAGGTGTGAGTGCTCCAGGCAGCCTGCTATTACACTCAATCAATCTGAGCCAGGCTGCATTCCTTCAGGCAAATGGCAAAAGAGTGTGGGTGGCTCATGCTTTGATGGCCATCTGTGCTAAAGCTCGTGGGAATGTGCAGAGATCCTTGGGTTTGTGTCAGGGGGATAGAGCAGAGGCTCCAACCTCCTCTTGTTTGTGCTCTCAGGTGTCCCCTGGGAACTCACTTGCTGAAACCTTGCACGGAGGAGTGAGTTCTGATTACTTTAGGTAGACCAAAGCTGGACCTCTGGATAATCTCAAGAAACTTTCCTGGAAGCCTTGGCTCCATTTTGTACGCTTCAGGGAGCTGAAGAGATGAGATAAGTCTCCATTAGGCAGACAAGTTCAGGAGCTTATCTGCCTTGCTTTAAGCTTGCTACATTCACATCAACCCATTAGAGAACCTCTTTCCTTCACTGGGAAGAAGGTGGAACTTTTAGTAATTCTCTAATGTCTAATGTTCATAGGCTGCCTTTTCTTTTTCCACTTCAAAATGTCACATTGGATTCCTGATAGAATTAGAGATTTTTATCTTCCTTCCCTCTACTAGACCCCTGACTTTTTTCTGGTTTTCTTCCACACTGAAGACTTAATTTCTCACATATGTGAGACAGTGAAAATTAAACAAACAAGCTGGCAGATAGACAGAAAGGTTCTTCATGTCTGGAAAGCTGCAATGAGCTGTGACTTAGGAATTACAGTGCTTCATATTCAAACTTTTCTTTTTGATGCATTGAGGTGGCACAGGAGCTGACAGTGACATATGGAGAAGGCCCCCTTAGCAGGATTGAGGCTGTTATGTGATAAATGACATGGTATGTCAAAGGACTTCTGTGATCCATCATGCTGGCTTCCTCTCAACACTCTCTAAAATGAGAGGCAGCTACATAAACAGCTGGGGGATGCTGTAGGTAGGGCCAATGATGTGGTCAAAAGAGAAAATAAGAAAGCTGGAAAGTTCTTGCTCTCGTGGGATTAATAACCCCTGAGTTTTGGGTTCAGAATTTTAAAGTAATTTTTAGTTGGAAATTCTGAAGTACCCCAGTTTTACGTCTTTGTCAAGAATAAACCTCAGTTTCAACAGTTGTCTCAAAAATCATTCAGTCAAAAGGTTTCAGACAGCTACCAAGTTTAGTTCTAAACATCTAACCTTTCTAAAGAAAGCCTGTTCAGCATCAGGTTTTGGGTTGAAAGCATGGTTCTCTCCTGTGATGATACACATCCCCAGATGTTGTCTCTTTCCTTTGACTTCCTCTCTTCCTTTCACCTCTCTTCGGTAGTTTGAATCTGAAATGCAGTGGAATGAAAATCCTGATCTGTAATTTCCTGTATATGTGACAAATGGGAAAGACAGGCAAACATGGTAGCAAGGTGGCACAGGTGCTGTTATAAATGTAAGGGTGATAAGAGTCTTGAGGGAAGGAACAGGGCTCGGCTCTCAGCACACCTGGCACAGGAGTGTTGTCTGTAGGGCACTTTGAACTCGTGTCGGCCGTTCAAGTTCAGCAGTAGTGGGGCAGGCTTTCACAGCTCTGAGCCTTCCACTGCTGGAAAGTGTGTGACTTTTGATCTCGGACGACTTCTCCCCGTGTGACATTTAAGCCAACAGTACCTCTTTATTTTTTTAATTCATTCTAGATTGACGCATGCACCAGTGGCTGTTCAGGAGGAGCAAAGGATATGTGGCATAACAGGCACCTGTCCATTTCAACTTCCTTGAGTCCATCTCTCTTTTTCCATTAGCCATAATGGCTGGCTTTCCCCTCTACATGATTAATGGACTCTCAATAGCTATGTAGTCTATAAACCTAGACAAGACAAGTAGACTGTCTCTTTTGATCCCTGAACTCCTAAAAGCCTGAGTCTGACTCTGCTTAAATGGTGCTTATATGCCTACATGAGCACAGTAGTAATTGGTGCAAAATATCAAATGTCACTGCTTGACATTTCATTCATAACAGTCACATTTAAAGTAAAGGCTTTAACTTGATGATTCACCAATGGCCAGTGTCAAATGATCTGGGATGGTCTTCATGTTACAAGTGTCAATCAACAAATGAATTAGTCTGGAGATAATTTAATCAGAGCCCATCAGTGAACTGGCTTAAGGAAATCCCCTTTGCTTCCGGATTATTCCTGCAGCCTGATTGCTCATGAGTTGAGACAAGAGCACAGTCTTGGTAGAAGGGTGGCTACAGCTTCTGTTGCCCCTCTAACAAATCCATTTCTGGGAGGATGGAGTTGCAAGCTCCTCAGGTGCCTCTGTTCTGTAGTTCAATACAGGACTTCAGGTTCTACAGTTCCTGGAAGCTCCTTCCTAGAACAAAATTTTCTAAATACAAACCAACCTAAATATATAGATAACTCAGGCTCCTCCAGCTCCCAGCACTGCTGTGCTCCACTTTATTTGACAGTACAGATTTTTCTTCACAAACTCTTCATGTGATGAGACACTTATTTCAGCTGTTGACCCCTATCAATGACCCCTCACTGGGAGATCAGATGTAGAGAACCAGGCTATTATCTGCCTTCCACTCACGCATTTCTAATCAAAGCAGCCAATTTTGCTAACTCCTACAGCTGAAGTCACAGTGAGGGAGACCTGGCTGAGTACAGAGAAAAGAAGTGCATGGAATGGCAGAGCCAGGGGTAAGAAATCCTAAGGGTACGGCTAAAAAAGAAAAGTCAAGCTGGGAGAAAAGATGAACAAGCAAAGCAGGGAGAAATTCTAAATTCCAATTTCATTTAATATAAGAAGTCATAAGAAACAGCAGAGTGAAGAAAAGCGTCTCTATACCCTCCATGCATCTCTCCATGCTCCTTTGGCTGACTGCAGTGAGCACTGGTAGAATACTAGTGTTGTATTCTGCTTTCAGTGTGCGTGCTTAACACAAAACAATTAAATAAAATCCAAAGCAGTCATGACAAGAAGATACCTTTTCAGATGTTGTAAAGGTTGATGTTTGCTCCTTTTGAGACTTTCTCTCCTGGCTGTTGAATTCTCGCTAGACTCAGACAAGCCTCAGAAATGTGAGCCCTTTGCACTACATTCAGAAGGAGAAGCAAGGCCATGTGGCATCTTCTGCTTTGGTCTGCAAAAGCTACAGCCCAGGCTCTTAGCCATCACTTTTGTCATTACCTGTCATCAGAGAAATCTTATTAAATAGGGCAGTAATCCTTGATGATGTGTCAAATGCTTGTGCTCTTCCCTCCCTTGGAGCACTAATTTTGGTTGATAACAGTTGCTTACTTTCCGACACGTTGTAAGATGTCACTTTATTATACTTGAATGTTTTAACTGCATTTCAGATAAATGATGCCAGTATCCTGTAACCTGATGGAGCAATTTGTCAATAGCTCACAGTCACAAATGATGGACTGGCATCTCAGGTTGGATACTGAAGCTCTGCCTTTGATTTTCAGTTTTTTTCTTGGTTTAAAGGTCCTGTAAGCTGTAATTGCTTTTTGGGACTGATAATGTTGTATTGTTAGCCTTGGATTGGAGAACAGCTGTTGTCTTCAGTTTCTTCATGTTTCACTGTCTGGTTTATAATTATAGTCTATAAATTGTGTTAGGATTTTTGGTAACAAGGAGTGTACTGAAAGTGAGATTCTTTCCAGTATTTGTGTCACTTTTCAGGAGACAGGAAAGGAAAAGCAACGTTGTCAAATGGTGAGAGTGTTGTCTCTCTTATGTTTCTGGGTTTTGATGTGAGCAAGTGTTTGGCATTTTTTCCAGGATTCCAATCCAATGTTTGCCCAGTGCTCTTTGGATTTGCAGCATGATCTTTCAGCCAAAACCTCCACAATGCAGAAGCTTATTAACCATAGGAGACTGATATTAGCATCGTTTCCAGAGAATGATCTGATTTCTCATTTGTAATTCTGTTCAGTGGAGCTAATGGAAGATGCTCTAAGCAAAGTCCTGGGTTTCTGTGTGTAAACAAAACAATACTGAGAAGCCCCCTGAGTACTAAGCTGGGTTTTTTTATGCTTTATACCTTTTCAGTTATGTGAAAATAAATGTAAATATTTTGCTTGTTTTTCCTTGTCATCCCAGCATATGGTGTTTTTTTCCTTGCTTTACCCCCACAGGGAGTTAGATCCTAATTTCTTTTCCATTCAGAATCTGTCTCTCTTTATCTTAAACTTTTGCCCTTTCATTCTCTGTGAATGTCTCGCTCCCCATGCAGTTCTACTTCTGCTTTTTGTTTGCCAGTCTCCCACTTTTCATTTTCATTTATTTCTGCTTTGGTAATCCACTGGGATTGTTTGAAGTTCCTATTTAGCATGATGTGGACCAAGGACTCTGGAAGCTCCAAGCTTGTTACTTATCATTATTGGTGGGGACTGTTTGCTGTTTTTTCCTGGTAGCAGAGAGATTGTTTGAAAATAGTTAATTTTTGTCAGGTGGGTTCAAAAAAGGGCATTGGCCTGGGCAAGGTTGAGCAGTGGTCCATGGGAATTCCCTGAGGTTTAAGAAGACCAAGTGCAGGTGCTGCACCTGAGTCAGGGCAACCCCTGGTATGGATCCAGGCTGGGGATGAACAGCTGGAGACCAGCCCAGGGGAGAAGGACTTGGGGGTCCTGGTGGGTGAGAGACTGGACGTGACCTGGCCATGTGTGCTGGCAGCACAGAAATCCAAACATATCCTGGGCCATGTCCAAAGCCCTGCGGGCAGCAGGGAAGGGAGGATATTCTGCCCCTCCGCCCTGCTCTGGAGAGGCCCCACCTGCAGAGCTGCACGCAGCCCTGGGGTCCCAGCACAGGAGAAACATCAGCCTGCTGGAGCAAGTCCAGAGGAGGCCATGGAGATGATTGGAGGGTTGGAGCACCTCTGCTACATGGAAAGGTTAGGAGAAATGGGAAAGACAAGGCTTTGGGATGACCTAATTGGCCTTTCAGTACTCGAGCCAACAACAAAGATCAAGAGAGATTATTTACAAAAATCTGGAGGGACAGGGCAAAGGGGAATGGCTTCAAACTAAAAGAGAGTTAGGTTTAGATTAGATGCTAGGAAAAAGTCTTTATTGTGAAGGTGATGACTCACTGGAACTGGTTACCCAGAGAAGCTGTGGCTGCCCAGTCTCTGGAAGTGTGCAAGGCCAGGTTGGACAGGGCTTGGAGCAACCTGGTCTAGTGGAAGATGTCCCTACCCATGGCAGGGGAGTGGAACAAGATGACCTTGAAGGTCCCTTCCAACCTAAACATTCTGTGATCACAAAACACTGTTGTTTAAAGAGGGCAGTATCCACACAGCATATGGGAAAGTTTGTTTCTCCAGCTATTCTCAGGCAGACTAATTATTACCTAGATTTGGTATCCAAGATTCTAGGAGTTATTTACGGTACTATGTGTTTTAGGAGATACAGTACTTGCTGAAAAAGCATGTTCTTTGTGTCAGCTATTCTCAGTGTACCATATTCTGATGGGCATTATGTCTTTTTTCTCCTTTCTAGCCTCCCTCTGTGTTGCTCTGCCAATAAACCTCAATCTGAGGAAACCCTGGCCTAGTAGTTCTTCTGCATTTGTAAAATAATTCTTCCTTTTCAGTTCATTAAGTAGCTTTTCTCCCTGTTGCCCTGTGCTATTACAATATTTTTTTCCCTACTGCTTATGTAGAATGTTTTATATTAAATAATAGAGGGTGTTATATGGTCTAATTAATAGTCTTGAGAAATCTTTAGTGTAGCTTAAACTTCCCTCTGATCTGGAACTACCTCAAATTCCAGTAAAAAGATTCTTGGATATGCATCTTCCAAACCACAGCTTTCTTTTCTGTGGCAATTTCCCTTAATCCCCAAGAAATAACAAGTGGTGCTTGTAAATTCTCTGACTAATAATTCAGTAATTATGATATTAATGACATGTACGAAACAGGTGGTGGTGGGGAAGAATTACAAGACAAGAGCAGCTATCAACCTTGAAAATGGCAGCAGATTTCTCTGTTTCTCCTCCTTGAAATTCTTTTGGCTAAGTGAAATGAAATTATCTTTGATCACTTGTTTTAAAAATCATGTTAGTAATAATCCATTTATCTGCTGGAAGGGCCCCGGGATTCCATGACTTACTGTAAACATCTCTGGGGTTTCACTCTCAGTTATCTGCTTTTGATGCCACTCATCCCAAATAGGTAAAATATACCTCAGCAGGTTAGGAAAAGGATTTGAAATCATTGAAAAGCCACTTCATGATTTTTATTTAAATAAAATTAACTGGTATATGCTTTTTAAAGACGTGTGATAAGAATAAAACCTTTGTCTGTGCGGAACTGATGGTAACATATTATTCCTGTTGCTTCCAGTCGGAATTTGCTTTTATATACTGTCCTACCTGGAGGTAAAAAAAGATAAGTACCTAGGAGGGAACAGAAATGAGTATTGTATATAGTTTCTGGATTTTTTTTTTTAATATTTTGCCAGACTTGGTAGTGGTACATTTGGGAGGAAGATCATCTTATTTATTCGGAGTGATCTGTGACATATCTGCAGTGCATCTGCGCATAGAAAGGTCATGTATCAAATATATATTGATGGATCAGTCCCCTAAAAAGAAGGGTTCTCTTTTTCCCTCTTTTTGCTTTCTTTGAGCAGTGTTTTACACCATTTGTAATTATTTCCCCCCTGCAACTTTGAAGAGCAATGAAGCTGTTCATAGTCAACAGAAAGAAAACATCTTTTCTTTTGCACCATACAGTATAACAGCAGCTGAAAGGAAGGTAAAAAAGCATGGTAAAGAATTGACAGGTATCACATGGCAACCCTGGTCCAAGAGGACAAAGTCTGACATTTGTAGTCATCATCAGATTAAATAGGTGACACCAAGTGTCAATACTGAATTCTGAGCATGCCGTTCTAATGTGATAGGATGGTAGGGAAAGACTTTCTGAGTTTGCTGAGGTAATCTTATGCCCAGGAGCAGAAGGAATAAGAATTCTTATTTCCTTGTTCTAAAGAGTTTATTTTAATGTGTAGCATAATGCCCTGAATTCTGACAATGATATCTTTGGCATTGGAGTCTGAGCCTGCGAATGTCAGCCTGAGCCTGAAAATGCGTATTCTGTGGGCTAGTCATGCAAAATAGGAGAACAGTAGTTTGATTAATTTTCTTGTTCCAGGAAATTGTAAATAGATGTCTAGACAGTCTTCTGAGTAACATTGTGTGAAACATTTCTACAACTTTTAGCTAGAAGGGCAAATTGGAAAACATAGCTACCTTGTCCTGTGCCTGGATCTTGTTTTCCTACACCGCGCTGTAAATTCACAATTGCTCTGCTGGTAATTGGAAGAATAACCCAATTGTGCTGTGTAAATGTCTCAGGTTTTCTTTTCTATCCCTCTGTCTTGAGAAGAAACTGTCGGCTTTGTCAACCAGTCAGAAACTGGCAGTGAAACATCTGGCTTAAACATCTGCCGGCAGAGGAACATAACGAGTAGCAAGCACCGTGTTAGGGTTGTGATGGCAAGGAAACATTTCCTTTGGGAACAGCAAAAGGAAGATATGTACTGATGCTTCCTTGCCATTGCAACTCGTGCTAGCACCTGATCTTACATGTACAAACACCATCTCTTAGAGAACATCTATGTATTGTGTAGGAAACCTGGATATGTGTTCATTACAAATGTAACCCACAATTTGGCCATAAATGCAGGGCATCACTTCCCCAGATGTTGCAGAGATATTTCCTGTGTGGCCTTTCTGGGCTGAGTTTGAAACACAGATATGTGATTAGGTTAATGGAGCAGCAAAGACATATTTGCAGTTTCAAGGAGACAGCTAAATAATAATAATAAATCAGTAAGTAAATAAATAAAATTCAAGCAGCTCTCTGCTCTGAATGCAATTAAGGAGCTGTGTCCATTCAATCAGCGTGGTCACTTTGCATTTGATGAAATCCTGAGAAGTGGATGTAAATAATACTTGGAGAATATAGTTGACTCAAATGTCCCTTTGTAATGATGGGAAACATGTTTTGGAATGAATTTCAACTTAGTTCACTGAATCAGAATACCCAAGGAAGTGATTCTTTCTTTCAAGGCTCTTGAGTTACTTTACACATATGAGAGTAAAAAATATATCCAGCCATTTGTCCTAAGCTTTATTCTTGACACTTCTCCTGCTTCAGGAGGATTTAATAACCTGTAAGAAAAGGGATTTGACTGAGTTTATTCCTATTATTATTTCAGTCAAGTGGTATCTCCCAAAATGCTGCTGCAGTGAGAATACTTTTGTTTTTTAAGGGAGAGATTAGGTCAGTAATAAACACTGGGATCTTTGAGCCTCCACTGTCTTTAAAAGTTTTCTATCCTGGATATTTTGTGTGGGATGCAAGTGTAGTTTATAGCAGAATTTGTAATGAATGCAAAGTAATTTACCTTGGAATCTGTTCCAAAACATTGTCATTGCTTCAAATAACATCCCTGCTGAGATGGTAGATGTGAGTGGAAGTTGGCAAAGGGAAGAGCAGGAAAGAGGAGACCCCCTGAGGCACTCCAGGCAAAACAATGATGTAACCTGTCACTGAATTATGCGAGGAACTGTTAGGAAACTTGCTATGGACCATGACAAATCATCCCTGGAGGACCCCATAGGATGAAGAGAAGTAGCTGTGAAGGAATACCATGAAAGCCCAGAGCTGTTGCTGTCTGTGAGGCTGAGTGGCTTTGGGCATTTATCTTACTGACCCTGCTAGATGAGGAAGACCTGGTGATTATTTGTCCTCTGGAGTACAACAAGAGCATAAGGATTTATTAGAGTAAACAGGGATCTTGGAATAAATGGTGACGGCAAATCAGTCTCTGACTACTGAATCATCCTGTTCCTTTTGTAGGCCAACAACAGAGATCTTTAAATTAGGTCAATTCCTGCTTGTACCATTTCTCTTCCAAAGGGAAAATTTAAACTGTACATTGGAGAATCTCCCTTGCATGGAAAAAAAACCAAACCCACCTATTTCCTTTCAATGTCCATTAGCTGTTCTTTGTGGCAGACTAAAGAATTGTCTGGGGAGAGAAGGATTGAGCTCTGGGGTCTTTCTGCCGATTCAAGATAGCGAACTCTACCCAAAGAGTGGTGCCAGCAGCATAAGTTAGGACAGCCCTGTGGCATCCCATTATCTTCTCACTGCCAGGCCAAACATCCCCTTTTGGCAGTGCTGGGCCCAAGTCCTCCCATTCCAGCAGCTTTCTGGTGTCAGTGATAAACAGTCTGCTCCCAGTGATGGGGCTTGGCATTCTCTTCCAACTGTTGCAGCAGTAGGCAATGCACCTCCTGTCGTGTGTGCCAGCACTGGGTGAGAACAGGAAAACTCTTTCCAAGGGGAGCTTCCCCTTGATGCTTTGCTAATTAGATAGGTAAAGCAACAGACCTGTAAGAGGCAGGAAGGGAACAGGCAGCTCCTCACATGCTCTCCTCTTTATGTAAAATAGACCTCCCAGCCTAGTCAGTGTCTCCAGGTTACCTGGACAACAGTTCGTAGTAGAGCAGCTCTTCTTCTGCTGGAGCTTCACACTTGGAACAAACTGAAGGAGAGGAGGTGTATTTGCAGAGGATGGTTGGTAGACTTTTTTTGTCTTGTCTTTGTGAGAGCTTTCAACATTTTGGATAGTGGTTTGTTTTGTTTTGGTTTTGTTGTTGTTCTTTTAAGGCTTCCTTAATTCTTGAGAGGTGGAGAGATGGTCTTCTCTAAGAATAAAATGTGAAATTCCTGAGCAGCATTGGAAGCTTGAAATGAAGCAGTGCAGTGGGGACATATATGCTGTGTTGGTGTGCTGTTGCCCATGAGATCTATTTTGAGTCTCAAAACCTTTTTCTTCTCTAAACGTTAAATGGGCTTTACTGGGGGATCCAGGAAGGGAACGATGGGACAGCCCCATGCCACAAGTCAAACAAAACCATACCATAAATGATTGCTTGAGTGTATGTTAAACACGAAGTCCTTTTAACGTTGTCTTCTAGAATTCTCTTAGATTTACACCAGATGAATGAGAGCTGTACTTTTACTCTCTAGAGGTTATACCCAGAAGAATTCACCAAAATGGATCATTCAGGGTGTAACTTAAATGTTGAGGAAGGCGTGAATTTGTGGGTTGGGATGTAAACCACCATTCTGCTAATTCGTCCTGAGCATCTGTGAATCATTTCATGCTGTATTTCTTTTGAGAGCAACCCGTGCTACAGAAGACATGAGAATCCTCCTCAGACAAATGTGAGGAAAAAGGCACCGTCCTAATCTGTAACCATTGGAGAATGGCTCACAACTGGAATTTTGAGGGGTTTTTATTTCCTCTACAGTGATTTTTCCTTTGAAATTCAGTGATTGTTTTTTTGGCTGTTTGAAGACTTGGCACTCACCTAATCACCCCTCGCTGTCTGATGGTAAAACCCTGTTCTGTGGCTTCTCCCAAGGAAGTCGTATTCACCTGGCTGAAGCACTCTCCTGAAACCACACTAAGCACTTCCAGTCCATTCCAACACCCGCAAAATTAGTGTTTTACTACTGTTTACACGCAATTGCAGTTACTGCCTTGCTGCTAGACAGCAGCTGGGGCTGATGGCAGGCCAGCTGCAGCCTGCCACAGCCACCGCTGGAGAGCCGGCACGCAGAGGAATGATAGAAGTTCCAGCCCTGCCGTTCCCTAATTGCAGCTGGGGTTTTGCAGCTGTGGAGTCACACCATGAGAAATACATTCAAAGCTTCAATTCAGAGAGCATGCTTTTCAGGCCAACAAATTTGCCTTGTGAGTTGAAGAGAAATGAGCTCTATAGACCTAAATCTTCTTTTTTTTTTTTTTTTTTAATTCTTGTTGCAATCCCTTTTTGCTGTCTGTCACTGGTAATTTTCAGTGCTCAGGAATAGAGATAAGCATCCTTCATGGCATCCTTTGAGGACCACTAAGTAATTGCTTTTCAGGCTGTGAGCAGCTTAAAAAAAACCTATGAATGTTTTGCTCTCTTTGAATCATCATTTTTCCATTTTTCTCAAATGTTTACTGTGCAATCTCAAGCAAGTCATTAAACTATTTTGTAGTTACTTTACCCATCTTTGCAGTGATGGCAGCAATACCTTAAAGAAGCTTTTTGGACTTAATTTAATGATTATATAATTGTTTGAAATGTCCCAGTGTTAGTTTGAAAAAAGATGGTCCTATTGAAATGGATATTTCACACTGAAAGTACATTCACCATACTCTGGGGGAGGATGGGGATGAACAATTTTTTTAAAGAGGGTAGATCTTTATTTTGGAGATACAAAACTGGCAACAAATATGACTGGTTTGGTATAGTTTTTTCCCCTCCCTAGCAAATTTTTATAAAACTCGACAACTGGCCAGAAAATCAACTTTCTGGCAAACGATTTATATTTCTCCCTAGTGTTTTTTGGAGGGTGTTTGTGAACATTTTTGTATCTTAATAAAAATTACAACCAAGCATCTTACAGCATGTATCACTATATAACACAATTATATAATATTATTGGAATTAAGCTGCTCAAGAAAGGTGGAAGAGTGGTCAGTTGTCCTTAGATCCTATCTTGTAGGCAGCAAGTGACTTCACTTGCTTAAAAATATTCCAAAAATATAAGAGAAGCCAAAATAGTTGGCAACCTTGTACAACCTTTATTCCACCTGATCAGAATGGCCTACTTGAATTTGCACATTGATTTTTGTAGGGGATATTTCTGTGAGCTTATCTGTATTGACTAAATGTTATGCAGCTGAATCTTTATTCTCTCTTGGGTCTGAGTGGTAGAATTAGCTCAAAGAACAAGGAATCCTGAAGAAATTAAAAAAGGGAAAACACTATTTGGTGTCATTAGAATTATTCTAGAGACTTCGTTAGCCCCCTGCCCTTTGTTAGTATTTTAGCAAGCACCATGCTGTTTCTCTTTCAATTCCATCTTGAAATAGAGAAAATTTGATTCCTCTGCTTTTTTAATGTGAACCTACTGAGAGAGACACTCCAGTAACATCTGCATGGAAAACAATATCTTGAAGTCTCCTAGCAGTGACAGAATATTGTCATCTTTGGCAAAGAGTTCTGAAAATCTCTTGGTTGGCTCTTAGCACTGTTTGTCCTTAGAGCCAAATGTTGTGTTGCCCTGTAAGAGCAGTGCATCAGTGCTGTCATTCACCTGTTGAGTCTAAATGTGTATGAACAGTTACATGTGTTCAGTTCTATTACACAGCTATGCAAAATGTTTTTCTCCATAAGGAGGTTAAAAAGAGTTTTCTAAATAGACAGAGAAAAACTGTAGCCCTTGGTTGTTGATTTCTATAAAGATAAAGTGGGCGTATTCTTGGTGAGTATTTGAGTGTGCTGAGTTAGATCAGCCAGGAGATATAGATTGCTTTTAATGACACTGTGTCCATTTTTATCCATGGGCCTTCTAAGTATGAGAGCTATAGCTGCAGATAACCCCTCTATGCATCTTATAAGAAGTGATATAGAGGTTGCATTAGAGCTCTCTTCTCTTTTCCTTTTCTCCACCTCTAAATGAGGGACTCTGTCAGCCTGGCACTTTGTCATCTACTTTGCTATGAAATATTTCCATTTTTGATCAGGGCCTGATATTCTTAACTCACTGGAAAAGGGCAGTGCAACTTATCTGAAAGATTTTTAAACATTTTGTTATCAAAATGGGATGGTGATCACCAATTTTCTTCATAGAGGTCTTAATGATTATCCATCAGTCCCCATATAGTCACATATTCACAATTCATTCTCCTTTAAAAGATGGTTCTTCTATTAGGTTACATGAAAAAAAAGTGTGGAAGGGGTGATGGGGAAGAGCTAAAGTCAAAAAACCCAAAAATGTTTGGACAAAGCACTGTATCCTCCATTCTGGAATATTGCTGATGTCTTCTGATGCTTCAAGCTTCCTGATTCATATTAAGAAGAGAGATAAAAATGAATACTAAGGACCATAAATTAGTTGCCCCAATCCAATATATATTTTTTTTTTCTTTTTTTTTTAGGAAGCTAGTTAAGAATTTCCTGACTTTGGAAGATGCTGAGTGCTTGCAACTCTATTGAACTTCAATAGGCTATGATGAATAGCTCCATATTTTGAAAAATCAGGTCATTTATTTCAGTATTCAAGTAACTTCACTTTACAAATCTGTTTCAAGAGGGAATTTTTTGATCGTACTAGTCCCCAATTAAAATTTGTCAATTGCTATGCAAAAGCAGCTTAGGTTTTTTGCTCGCATGAGTATATGTGAACCACTTTCATGGATTTGTTCCTATCTAGTGCCCTAGTTTTTCTTTACTAGAAACTTCCAGCAAGACTTGGACAGTTAATGTGTTCAGCAAGGTACCTATTGCAAGTCTCTCAACTCCCCTGAGATTGTGATAGCGCCTCCAAGGAATTTTAAATCTTTCTGTGCATCCTGAATTCTCAGTGCCAGCTTTACTTAGCACTTAAATGAGCTCCCTAAAAACTTTGTCCAAGTCTTGCTAGGGTTTGTGAAGCTTTCTGGAGAATTTGATTCTTTTTTTTCCCACCCTCTGGTTTTACAGGAATTCTCTCTGCTACTGCTTGTTATATGTGTATATTTTAATTTTTTTTCCTGAATGTTTTGCAGTGCTCTGCAAGCCCATCAGGTTTCTCTAGTGGATACTTTATTTTAATAAGTGTGTGTTGAATGCTTCGTTTAACTTTACTGTTTTGAAGTGCCCAGAGACACCGTGCTTGGATGAGCAGTTATGTAAGTGCAATTTGTTGTAGTTTTTTTAGTATCAGAATTAGGATTCAGCTGAGGTTTGAAGGCTCATTGTGCATGTGCATGGGGGAAAGTAAACAAATAAAGGAGAGTTTAGTGCATTTACAGACATAACCCCTGCCTGGTTTCCTTCTCCGTGAGTGCTCTGCTCTCTGCAGATCAGTCCCCCCGGTGCCCTTCCAGCAATGCTGCAGTGGCTGTTGCCCGATGTCTGAGGACGCACTGAAGGATTAGATTGATGCTAGCAGAGAGAAGAATTTGTTTTGCATAGAATTGCAGATGCAGAAAGGTTCTCTTTGTGTCTCCTCACCATTAGCATTTTTTAGTAATTCTTGTTCCCGTGCCCATCCCAGTGAACGGATGCTTTGTTGGTAACACTTTGTTGCCTACAGGCTGGATGTGTGGCCTTGGTAGGAGTTGTCAGTTTTCATACAGGGGCAATTCAAAGTCATAATTTATCTGGAAGTCCTAAAACATATTGTTTGCCTGGCCTGGGCACTGGAGGAACTCAGTCTTTCTTCTCCTCCTCCTCTTTACGTGAGACACCCACAGAAACGATGCAGTAGGGCAGACAGTACACACAGTACACATGAGAGCAGGAGGGTCCACAAAAGAGTGAGTGGAGTTTGGGGATTTTTTTTTTTTAATTTATTTTTTGAATTTAGTTCAAATGATTTACGAATCTACTTGCTATACATCACTTTCTAGCTCTTGCAAGAAGCAGTTTCCAGTTATGGTAGTGATGGTGTTTTTAACTCCACTGCTCAAGTCCTTCAAAGCCTTGATGGTCTGCAGGAACACGTGAGGGAATCAGACACAGTGTTAGCCAAGGGCTCGATACTGGAGAGAAGCATTCTGTAGGGGTAGGACGTCGGCAAGGAAGACACGACGTGCTGGCAAAGAAAGCACTCAAGGATATACATCTGGTAAAATGGAAAACAACCACATCCTTTCAAAGGCAGACGGAGTGTACAACAAGAAAACTGGAGAAAGGGATTTTGTTAGGTTTCTCTGGGGGATTGATTTTTTTTTTTTTTTTTATGTGTATGTCTGTGTGATGGTGTTGTGTGTGTTGTTTTGTTTTGAGGTTTTTTTTCTGTTTTCATAGAACCATATAATGGCTTGGGCTGGAAGGGATCTTAAAGATCATCTAGTTCCAGCTTGCCTGTTTTGAAATGGAAGTTGTATTGCAAACAGGTCCATAAATATTGTCCATCTGCACAGAAGGGAACATTTATTGCAAAGAAAGCAAAGAGTGTTTTATAGGAACTCCTGACTCCACAGTGGAATTCACAGGCAGAGTTAGAAATCCCATGTCACAAAGGAGAAATATAAAAAGACTGGATTCATATGTATCATTGCTGAGTAACCTGTGAGGAAGTATTTCTATATTGCAGAGAGATCATATTTCCTGTGCTAGCAGCCTGTGAAGTCAGTAGAGGTCAAGTCCCATAATGCTATAGCCCCCTATAGTGAGAATTTTCAGTGATGTTGAAGATATAGCTCTAATATCTTCATAATCATATTGAGTTACAACAACTGGAAAAGAAGATGGGGTCTCCACCCCATGGAGAAAAAGGAGAGAATGCACTTCTAGGATGAGCAATGAACACAATCTAGTGTGATCTTCCTTAGCTAGCCCACAACTGCCTTGCAAAGGAAAGGAGTTAACAAGCTTTGAATTTGGGTTTGTGTTATTTTGTAAGCTACATATCAACATATTTCAGTTAATTCTGCTTTTTCAGAACGATAATTTACTAATGGAAGAAGTATGTCAGCCTGTGGCCAATTCCACCATAAATCACATCAGTCTCTTGTACAGTGAGGTCCCTTTTTGTGCTCCTGCACTGAAATGAACGACTTGGTGACAAAATAAACCCATCCTATGCCAGACCTTTCTTAGAGAAGGGTGAAGGATGAAGGTGTGAGCTGACTTAGCTTTACAGGGGGCAACCAACACTGCCTCATCTCGATCAGCCATGTTTTAAACACTTTTTTGTGAAGTTTATTATTAACCTCCCTTCAGAAATCAACAGAACAAGTTTGGCAAAACAACCTTTCAGCCTCCTACAGGGCCAAAAATATATGTGCTCAAAAGCATCTTATTTTGGAATACCACCACCTCATTGTTATGCAGGTGTGACTTGCAGAGACTTATCCCTGCTGCTTGTTTTTATTGAAAATGGCTGAGGTGATGGAGAGTGGGACATGCTGCACCTCAGCTTGGGAGGAGTGAGTTCAGTCTCCCTCACGTTCATCTCTCCCCTTTCTGGCCTCTCTCTTTTCTCCTTTTTCTCTGTCTTGTCAGCTGACAGGTCACTGTCCTGCTTTGCTGTGAGGTGTCAGCTTGCTGAAACAAGTCTGATTCCTACACAAAGCTTTGCAGGTGCCGGGGTGCTGCCTCCTGCACTACTTGGCTAAGTATGGATGCAAGGAAAAGCTAATGGAGATCTGAAGTCACTGGTATACATTCTTTTTTTTTTTTTTTTTTTTTCTGGGCCTTTACACACCCCCTTGATTGTGATTTATCACTTATTCTATCGTGCCACACTTTGCCCTTCTGCATTATTTATTTTGGTTTGAGTTTTAGAACAATCGTTTGCAAATTGCAATTCTTAGTGCTCGTTTATATGCAGAGATTGCACTGATTTAACTAACAGATTTTTAAATCAACTCAGTTAATTCGATGCAACCCATATGTGAGCAATTAGCTTAAGTCAGTTAAGAACCCTCTTCAGCTCTATGGATACAAGCCACATTTAAAATAAGAAAATCAGGATACAGGAATTAGAAACAGGCTAAAGGACATAAATTTAAAAGTAAAGTTTTAGTTAATGTGATATGCTTTCATCAGCTGTCAGGTTCTATTCCTAGTTTTTCATTGATTTACTGCTTTGTTGCGTGAGTGGCTTCACTTCCCAATATCCCTGCCTACAAAATTAGGATTTGCTGACATTGCCTGTAGGAGGATGTAAATGGGGCTGTTTGGGAAAAGCTTTTTTTGTTTGTTTTCGTTTGGTTTTGTTTTTACTTTTTTCCCCTACGGAAATCTTAATCTTTTCTATGAATAATGAATAATCAAAACTGGAGCCAAATCTTCCCATTTATAAAAAATAGTACTTCCATTTGGAAGTGCCATCACGGTGCCATTTGGGAGCTGTTTGGCTGCCCTTGTCTGGGCTCCCCCAGCCAAACTACAACTCCCATGTTGCATCATAATTCTGCATCCCACTGAGTTGCTGCCATGGGGTCTGGAACTTGCATTTGGGGGACACGTGTCCCACTCAAGGGGATGCCGACAGGGAGAAATGGGTGCCTAAGAAACTTCAAATGCTGATTTTCTGAGGCATCTCTCTTAACCAGTTCTGATTTTTTTGAATGTATAATTTGGAGTTTTGACTGAAAATTCAGAGTTTTCAAGGGAACAGGGTGTTGGATTGATGAGGAAAAGTCAACATTTTCTGCAGAAAGTCAGTACTTGTTATAACAAACTTCTTGAGCTGAAGATTGACTTTTTCACCCAAAACCAGTGGCTAAAAATGCTAAGTTTGGTTTTTTTTTTTAGTCAATGATATATAAAGTATTTGAAGATCCTTAGAAGAGACTCTTGAAATTACCCCATATCATGGACGAGAACCCAGTTTTTAATTACTCCCTGCATTCTTATTACTCTCTCGTAAAACAGCACAAAACTTTATTATTTGCATTTTTCTCATAGATGACAGTGCAAAGTGTGGGTGAACAGCAGGTGAACGAATTATCTGGTGTTTAATGATGACTGTTGTTACAAATAGATGAAATAGAAATGAGCTGGGCATCCTTTGGTGTGGAACTGGGAGGGAGGTGAGCTCGTCCCTGACAATGCTGTTTGCTCACCTTTCCAGCAGATCAGGTGAACTCCTTGTCTTGTTTGATTATGGCATTGGCAACATTACCTGGGGTGAAGCAGATCTCGTTTTGCACCTTGAAGTGATTTGAGACCAAATGTGACTTAATGAAATGTGTCCACAGAGAGACAAGGAGCCCTTCTATCAGAGGCAGCTGAGCAAGGATAGAGATACGGCTACATGGATGGAACAGGAAGAGCACAGATTGCATCATTTATCTTGGGAAGCAAGGAATTGTCCGTTGCCACAAAATCAGTCAGATGTAGCGAGTGAAACGCTGAAGGCTCATTATGCTAATTAGTATCAGTGCTCGGCACAGGGAGGCAGGAAAAAACTGGCAGAGTGATACTTGAGGATAGAATTGGCCCAAGAGGAAGCTTTGTGCATCATGCATTAGTCAGTGCTGCGAGGAGAGAGTGGCACAGCAGCCACGGGCTGAAACGAGACAGGTCCTTTCGGTGGCACCCTTAAATTGGTTGGCACCCAGAGAGCACAAGTGTCACTCAGGACATGAGCCTGGCATTGTGTGTGTGTGTGTGTGTGTGAGGTGCCACAAACAGAAGAGAAGAAAGTAGAAAAAAAAAAAATCCCTCTTAAAGGCTTCAGTTCACAGTGAAATTGAAAAAACACCATTGTTGGGTACTTTATGGGGGATCTCTTAGGAGAAGTTGACTTTTTGGCCTTGTTTTTCATCATCTAGTTACAGTGCCGGCCTGCCTTGGTGCTCCAGTGCTAACTGTGGTCTTTAATCCTGATAAAACAGGTGTGGTAATTACACGTGGTGCAAATGAGGCCTGAGGACAATTAACATTGCAGTAGGTTATACATAAGTAAGGAAGAGAGTGTTATTGTGACTTACAAATGAAATGCACACTTGAAGAAAAAGAGATGTGGAATAGGGATTGTGGCTCCTGAACTCCCATTTGTTTTGGTTATGTTGAGAAGGCAAACTGCTCTTGAGCCTGATTCTACTACATGTGTTTTAGCATTCATGTTGCAGTCAGAAGGAAAGAGAATGATGGGCATGAATTGTTAATTGCAGTAACGCTGATGTGAATTGTTTCATTGTAAAGCCTCTGAAATTTACATTATTCTGGTGATATTCTGTTTCTGGAATAATCATTGGGATCAGAGGGCCATACCAGGATGCAATACAGCCACTGCGATTTCAGAACATGGACTTGAACAAAGCCGGAGCCAAAACCAGAAAATAATGGTTATTTTTCTGACATACTCGATTAAAATATGAGGGAAGGCTTTGCTGCTAGTGCTGCTTCCTCACATCATTGAATCTTGATTTCTGGAAAGGTTTAAAATTAAGACAAATAATGGATTTTCCATTCTTTTTTTTTTTTCCTCCAGGTTGCTCTGAGTTTTCTGAATGGCAAGACCAAACTACTTTAATACAAGTATTCCTGTTTCTGTCGTAGGCTGCAGTTATTTATAAAGTCCACCATGCTGTGTCTGGTTGAAGCTACTGCATGCTACTCAGTGACTGAGTCCTAATGTTTACTTGTGCCTGCTGCCTTTTATACAGATACTCTCCTCCTACACTGGTACTGCTGTCTGCTTTTAAGATGCACAGGGAATGGTGATGCTTCTCTCCACATATCAAACATGATGCATCCCTTTAGATTTTACAGTTCCCTGTGCCCCAGGTGCCGTTATTATCAGTTCTGACATCAGTCATTCAATATGATGGATCCTGTCTTTCCATTTATCTGTAATGGACAGGAGACTTGGAAACATTTTATCTTCCGAGCACAGCAACATCTTTTCTTTAAAAAGTGACTTCTCTCTCCGTTTCATTCTTTCTTGTCTAATATCTTGTGCATTATATTTATCCCCAAACTATTATGGAACCCTGCTCAGTTTTGGTTTTCCTGTGCATCCACGTTTCTCATCCCCACTCACCAACAAGTTAACCCAAGGATGAATTTTGTTCTGCTTGGAACCAGTCCCATGAGTTATCTTCTCCCTGGAGACTGGATGATTTCAGTGCTCTGTGTTTACTCCTCTTACTGCGTGGGACTGTAGGAGCACCACTGCAGGACAGGTTGCACAAGTGTTTGTTTCCTCAGGCAATAGTAAGTGCTGAGCACCTTGCCCTGTATCACTGTGAGAGTCGCTGCTGTCTTTCCACATCCATTCAGGGAAGTTGAGGTAGTCAGGATGAGAGAGTTTCTTCCTCTAGCAATTAATAGCTGTCCCATGGGCTGAGACACATCAAAGAATGTCCTGGGCATGTAAAAAAAGAGGAGGAGGCAGGACTGTAGCAAACACATCTTGTGTACAAGCAAAACACAGTTTAACTATTTTTAATATCTCTGGGTGATGCACTGGGGTTGAAGATATGTTGCAATTAGCAGAATTACAGGTACTTTATGTAGAGACAGAAGTGGGGGTTTTTTTAATTGTAATTCTCTTTGGCAGTTGTTTTTGTAAGCTGCCACTAGTCTTATCCAAGGTTGCATGTAGTCTTGCTAACGCTGCAAAGAAGAAAAGGCTTGTAAAGCATTTAAAGGAAATATAAGAGCTTGGAACTGTATGAAATGCCTTTGATTTGAGTAGTGAATTTCATTAAATCCTGTCAAACATTCAAAGCCAGTCTCAGCTTTCCAGTCCCTTTATTTGCTATCAGCACTTGAAATCAGCTTAATATTTTACCTTCACCCTTGGCTGCAGAGCATAACGGGCAAACCCATTATCTGTGCATGTCATCACTACTAGGAAAGAGAGAAGAAATGAAGGGATAAGGAGCAACAGGGCTGGCAGGGAACTGGCATGTACAAAAGTAAACAGACTTCAGCAGTGTGAGGAAGGAGCGAGCAGGGTGGGAAAAATCAGCCTCTTGTAATTAAGTCCTGCATCTCCTTAAGAGCTGTGGATACAGCCAAGCTGAGGGCAAACATTTAAATGCTGTTTAAATGAGCAGAGATGTTAATCATTGAAAGGATAAAGCTGAACTTTGTCTCCTAGCTCTTGCCTTTATGCAGAGGTGTTACCTTCCTTCCCTGCAGTCAGTAAGCCCGTTCAAACTATTGTTTTAGAGTAGGATGACACCTTTTAAACTAATACTAAGCAACCAGCAGCACCAGTGAACAGCAGAGGGGGGGATTGTCTTATCATAGAGTCACCTGTGAAAAAAGTGGATTTGTGTCAGAGCAACAGAATTGGTAAATTGTATTGTGGACTTGATTAGGAGTTTTTCTTATGTGACAGATCATGGGATTACTTGATAAGTCCTGAAGGAATAATGAGCATTTTTAGTGGCTTTTAGTTTAGTCTAAGAAATAAAAATTGAGTTTGACGGTGGTTTATTACTCTCTGTATTAACTGAATCTTTTTAGTGGTAATTTTCAGCTGTCGTGTTTGTACTCTCCTGCATGTCTGTCTCTATGTGGGACTCTTCCAGTGTGTACCATGGCATTTTAACAGAGGGACATGTGTGGATGGTTTGAGTAGGCATAAACTAATGTCAGTTCCCACAGAAAAGGTGGTAGAGTAGGTTTGGTTTTTTCTTTTTTTTTTTCTTTTTTTTTTTTTCAACAATGACAATGTTGAAAAACTGTTTCTGTGGGTCTGAAATAACAAAACTCTTTTCTATTTTTTGTTCTTGATGTTAAATTAACGTATGAGAACAAAAGTCCAGCTATCATTCTTTCCTTCAGAGTGAAAATTCTGTTATTAATTTCAATTAGTTGTGCCCCCTGGTAAAGCTGTGATGAAGAAAGACATCACACTCTTAGGTCTAGGAAGCGTTTGGGTTTTATTTTTTTGCTAGTCACATTGGAGAAAGATGAATTTCTTTATGCAAGTCGGTGACTTTCTCTGTGGCATTGTACCTGTTGAGTGGAGACTGTGTAAGCACACAAGTTCTTGGCAGAAATACAGCTGCTAATCGCAGTTGAGCAGCTGTTGTCCTGAAAATCAGGAGAGGTGAGCCTAAAGGTAACTTTATCCAAAGAGCCCTTAAGAAACATAACAGAAATTGTCATGTAGAATTTTTGGCAGAAGCCTCCCAGCAGCATTTGCTGATTTCCAAGTGTTAGCTATTGCTAATGTTTTCTGATTTGCTGAATGAGTAACATGGGAACCATGGATTATGAGGAAATAAGGGAATTGAGATAACTGAAACTTGAGTAAACTTGGAATGGATCTTTTGGTGTTGCCAGAAACACAAAGATGTCATTAAAGACCTTGTTTTTCTACATTAAAAATATATGGAATAGTCTTAGTGACTCTTATTTATTTCTCTGCCTTCCATTTTTAACCAGTTCTCCATTGTTCACACTACTTTTTTTTTTTTAAGCATTCCTACATTATAACTTTTGTTTTCCAAGCATTTTGCAAGGCATTAATAATGTCCACGCTGCCACATGCAGCACACCCTAACCCCAGTGCAAGGCTCAATACAATAGCAGAACCCAACCACATGAGTACATTTATATTTTAATTTGCTCTATGATGTTGGTGCAGCAAGGCTGGATGCAACTCCATAGCTAGAAATTCATCCAACACTTAAGATATTTCAAGTTTTTTTGAAGAAGAAGCAGCCTAAATTTGCAGTGCCACCAGAAGCATTCTAGTGGATAGTCTAGAGATAATGAGGACCTATCACAATATCTCATATGCTGGAAGGTTGGTTCCTGAATTTTATCACCACACTGTGATTTGAAAATTATCAACCAAATTACAGCAAGTCCTTTGAAGAATATAAGGCTCTGATCTACTAATCACTAACAAGGGAGATTGGTTGAATTTTTCAAAATTGCATGGTGCTGTACTGCTCCACATGGTCAAGTATCCTGCACAATCTTCCACTGATCACTGAGTCAGTAACAGAATATATTCAAACTAACCAAGGGAAAGGTTTTCTCCGTGCAAATCTGGCATCCTTATTTAGTTTTTTATCCAGCCTTTGCAGTGAGGCTGGGTAATTGTTCTACATAATGTTCTAGCAGGCATCATGATCTCCTTGATGCGCTTTAGGTAGCAGCATTTCTTGTGAGTAGGGAAGATGAAATGAGATTCCAGCTCATCTCATTTAAGTGCATTCATATTTCAGGCTGGTCAAAAAGATTTGAGAGCCTGTCTTCAATTAGGATGGGTAGAAGTTGGATGTGCTTTTTTGTTCTGGAGGTTTTGAGAAGCCTCTGCTCTACGTTAGCTGGGTGAATTTCATAGCACAGAATTTAGAACATTCCAGAAGACTTTTTTCCTAAAAGGCCTTTTGATTTGTGCCTACTTGGGTAAAGGAAAAACTGCTTTTATTTTCAGGACTGCAATTATGTGAGCCTTGGAAGAAAAGGAAACTGTAAAACTCATATACCATAAGCACCTTCAAAATATAATACAGGCTCTTGGTTCATTGCAGCCCAGTGTTGAAGGACATTATATCTCTGTTCTATTGACATTCCCTGTCCTCGTGCCAGGGCTTGCCAGGATTGGAAAAGCTTTGGAATCAGCTGTTGTTTTGCCAGTTTGTGATGTGTTGCCTTCTGATTTCAGCCAGCGTTGTTCACTGAGTGGGGATGATCTGAACAGGCAGTGGCTCACACCCAATTCCCAGCTGCATCCAACTATTTACCACACCAAAGGTCTCCTCCATTACCTGCGCAGCATTGGCCGGGCTCCTCTGGTGAGTCTCTTCCAGGTTCTTTTGTGGGATTCTGTGTATGGATTCACTACTGTGGCTGTGTGAACAGTCTTGTTATAGAGCTGGAGTGATTTGGGAGCATCATGTGCTGTTACACTTTCATCTTTTGGAATTGTTTTGGAAGTCTTGGATATTTATTACTTAGTGAATTTTCTAACCCATAACTCTAAATTTCAGAACCTCTGCATACCTGGAATAAAAATGAGAAAATGAATTCCTTAAAGCTCTTTATATCCTCAAAGTACTCCAACTAAGCTAAATATTATGAGTAGGTTATTGCTATCGTCATGGAAGCGTTAGGAGAAATTCCAAAGAGATTTAGTCTAAAGGGACTATGCTAAGGCCCATGCAATCACAAAGACAGAGGAAGGAGCCCTCAAAGTGTCTGAGCTTCCATGCTGCTTTGGTAATGGGAAGAAAAAGACTGGTTTGGGGGGCTACCAGAAATTCGTGAGAGACTTCTCATCTCAAAGCTGCAACTGGGAGAGGGCTAGGATCCATCCCAGCTGCTCAGTCTTGTTGCCCAGCAGAATGAAGAGACAGTTCTGAGACCTCAGAAGGGAAACCACAAGGAGGTTCAAATGTTGACAAACAGATGTGGGTACGAGGACTGGCAGGTTTCCTGCTACAGCCGGGCAGGAAACACCCAAGTGCACCAGATTCCCTCTGGGATTGATGAGAAAAGCCCCAGACAAGGTAAAAGTGTCTGTGAGCTTCTCTAAGTGAATTCTTGCAGTAATGGGCTTTTTGTCTAAGGTGACAACCCTGAAATTTATCTCTGTAGGCTGAGGAATATTGTGGATACTCAGCCCAGAGTTGCAAACTGAGTCACCAAGTCTTTCCTTTGGTTCAGAGCAATGTAGGCTGTCTTGTTCTACCCTGTTATTTGCTGTCTGGCCTCTCTCAATACATGACCCTCCCTGTTGTGTTCAGGTGCATAAAGTCAAACCCTCAGTGCCAGTTTTCCTCATTGCTGAGTGAAGGGAGGCTATTGATCCTACCCATCTCCCTTGCTCACAGACCACATGTCAGACTTCGTAAACTGATTTTTCTTTGCCTTTGAAGAGTACATTGATTTTAGTTTATACATGCTCAGAAATGCCTTTTCCCTGCTTCAGAAGAGAGCTTGGAGTTTGGATTTCTTTTTTGTTTTTGTTTTTTAACCTCTAAGATTTCATGGAGCCAAGTTCACTGATAGCCAAATGATTTCTGTGAACTGATTTAGTTTAATTTATCCCAGGGATGTGCAAGCAGTTTCTCAAAAGCAAAGAAAAGCTGTTTGAAGGATAAAAGCAAAGAACTTTAGCAGCCTTTCAAACCAAAGCCATTTTAATTCTTTAGGTAAATAGAAAAGAGCCTGTTGAGTGGTGGTGGTTTTTTTGCTTCTCTTGTTGACTGTGGGAACCCTAGTGACACCAAGGGACTGGATGCACTGGGATATTGCAGAGAGTCTCAGCCCTAGTGAAGAGCAGGATGCCCAAGAAGGGAAAGGAAAGTACTGCCAATGGACCAGAAGGCCCTGAGCAGAGTTTGCTGCCATTCAAAGGCATTACATCAAGCTTGGAGACAGGCACAACCTGCAAGGATGTACTCACAAGAGGGGAAAAAAAAAAAAAAAAACCAAAACCCTAGGCTTGTCTACCTCAAAACTGCCATTCAAAGTCCTGTCACAATGTTATTAAGGAAAAAAACTCAGAGACTTTACACACAAAAAAAAAGAAATTTCAAAAGGTTATGTTGTCCACCAGGTTTTTTTGCTTTCTACTACATATTTTGCTTTTCCTTTATTTTAAAAGGTACCTGATTCTGTGACTCATAAGGAGGGTTGGTTTTGAGTTAGAAGGCAGTCCTTTAGGATGATCAGTGCTGGCAAATAACTTGAAATAGATACAGAATTTACACGTGTCTTTGAGTCATATCTCAGTGAGTGCAAGCCTTGGGAGTCTGACTAGTTTGTGTCTTAGTGTCCCAGCCATATGGAAGGACAAGCTGGAGAAAAAGCACTGGTAGATGCCAAGTTTGCTCAGTGTTTGCCTAGACATATCCCAGGAAGAATTTTGTGTTGGGTGCTCAGACTCCAAAATATCGCTTAGCCTTGGCTGAGTGGTGAGACATAAGCTACCCTGTAGTGTGAAAATCAGACAGAAGGATGTACTGTAAAGAGTAATTGAGTATAAATATTGGGAATGACTGCAGTATCCAGTCAAATTAATTAAAATGTGGGTCTATGCAACTTGCAAATAGAATGAAAGTGTTTCCTGTGACACTGATGCTTCTACTGTGGAAGCTGGTGACACTCAGTGAAAGATTCCATGGCCTGAACCAGCTGCCACGTTACAGAACCTGTCTTAGGTAATCCTTTACCAGTAAAGAATTCTTATTCCAGACCTGTCACTTGTCTGCAGGTTTCTTGAGGTGCGGGGTTATAGACCTGCTACTGATCAGGCAGCCCCCTCTCTGATCATCCCTGTGTGGTTTCTGGTAAATAAAATAGTATTTTAGGTAGATAATGTATTGTCTTCTCTGTGTTGTTAATTCTGTAAAATGGCAGGTAATTGATACCCAATTGAGCTGAGTTCTCTGCCTTGAAATAAGACAAAAGCTGTAAAATCCTCTTTGATATTCACAGAAATACATTCTAGGTGGTAACTGTGGTTAACCTAAGCTATGGCGGTGTACTGCTGATAGCTGAGATGAAACACTAGCTGGAAAAATGTCTGTCGTTAAGTGAATTAATAAATGCAGCTCTTTGGAAGGAGGCATTCCAGGATAAATGCCTGGCTCAGAGTTGCTGCTGGGTAGTTCACTGTTCCCATGCTTCAGGTGTGGAACTTGCAGGCCCCCAGACCTGGAGGTGAGTGGTCGTGCGAGAAGGAAAGCTGACAGGTCAGAAAGCCAAGGGAGCAGCAGTGTATAAGGTAGGAGATGTGTATCCCATCTGACTGGGAGCAGTGGGATGACTGGTTGTTGGGTGTGCCTTAGCCTCTCCAGGATGGCACTGGCAGAGGAGCTGAAAGAATCTACGTGCTCAATTCCCAGATAAATAAAATCCCTGACTTGCTGCAGCTAAACTTAGTTACTGCGTAAATAAGCAAACCAGGGTAAGTCTTGCCCTAAGAGTTGGTGGAGAAAGCTCACGTCTCCATCTGTTTCTCCCCTCTTGTGTATGTATTTAGGTAAGAGTAGGGGTGGGAGTGCTGATGTGCTGGAGGGTAGGAAGGCTCTGCAGAGGGACCTGGACAGGCTGGATCCATGGACTGACAGTGAGTGGATGTCAGTCTCTTCTCCCAAATAACAATTGACAGGTCAAGAGGAAATGGCCTCAAGTTGGGCCAGGTGAAGTTTAGGTTGGCTATGAGGAAGAAATTTCTCCTCTGAAGGGTTATCAAGCACTGAACCAGGCTGCCCAGAGCAGCGGTGGAGTTGCCATCGCTGGAGGTATTTAAAAGATGTGTAGATGTGGGACTTGGTGGCATGGCATAGTGGTGAATTTGACAGTGCTGGGTTAACAGCTGGACCTGATGATTTTAGAGATATTTTACAACCTAAACAATTCTGTGATTCTAATTTTTTACCTCATATTTCTCCCCACTCTCTACATGGATCCATAAATCTTCTCTACTTCCTATACACGTTCGTTAGTCTCCAACATAAGCCCTGGAAAACTCTTTCAATGAAATCTTGAAGCTCCTTTCTACTCGATGGTGATTACTGATTTAAAATGAGCCAATTCCTTCTCTTTAGAGGTTCTTATATTTTCATTGACAGATTTCTGAATATTCCTGATTAAGACATGGAGAATATATGTAACAGCCGTGTGTATATCGACTTGATATCTCAGAGGGGACTGAGATTGATTATTTTTTAAGACCTGGTTCAATATTTACCTCTTGGGTCATTAAATTGTGATTTTCATTTCTGTAGGAATCAATATCTGCCTATGAAGGCAATCAAAACA
Source organism: Atrichornis clamosus (assembly GCA_013400975.1). Lineage (NCBI taxonomy): Eukaryota > Metazoa > Chordata > Aves > Passeriformes > Menuridae > Atrichornis > Atrichornis clamosus. The sequence continues at coordinate 447,628 of WBMZ01011338.1, forward strand.
TCCGCCAAACCTGGGAATGTGCCTTGTGCCTCATTTATATGACAGTTGACATGAGAGATGGATTAGATAGACAGGTGGATAACTGTGGAATGAGCTTGTTCACCGTGAATATGGGTCATGTTCTGTGCTTGACTTCCAGGAATTCATGCAAAGGTCTGACAATACAATTGCACAATTATATTTTCCTGAAAATTATGGAGCACAGGTTTTTAATTTAAAGACGACAATGCAATGATTAATGGCTTGGGAAGGCATAGATTTCAACTCTCATGAGGATAAAGCTGGAGTTTAGGAGTTTGGAAGTAGAAAGGGCCTGACAAATTGCTCCGTTGTGGCATCAGAAGTTCCCATGACCCCTTAGGTTCCTGAGTTGCCATGGATTCTTGCACAGGTGTCATGTTTATTTCTGCTGCAGACAGAAATGCACTACGTTTGACTCTGGACCCCTGAGATCATGTCAGATCAAATAAATAAAGCAAGGTACAACTAACTAATGAAGTTTGACACAGGTCAAAGACATGACCCAGAGTCTAAGCTGCTCTAAAGAGACCTGAAAAAAACCCCATTAACACCTCCTTGCCAATGGTCTAATAGTGCTTATTATGAAGAACCAAGAAACCTTTTCAGTGTTCAAGATGCTGCCTTATTTTTTTCCTCTCCCTAGGTGTTCTGTGACTACCATGGACACTCCCAGAAAAAGAATGTGTTTCTCTATGGCTGCAGCATCAAGGAGACCTTGTGGCAAGCAGGCTGCATGGTTGACACAGCAGTTGTCACCGAAGATGTTGGCTACAGGGTAGGTCCACTTGGTTCCTTTCTTAATTAACAGCCTGTATGTGCCTATATATTTAAATTATTTAAGATGAGGTCACTGCACAAATTTTGGAGACAGGAGGCAAGCTTTTCTTGCTCCAGAGGAATAATGGTCCAGGGCATTTCAAGACATGCATAACATCTTTATGCTTCAGATATTAGGGATCCGTCTACTGACAATATTTTTGCTGTTTATTTCATTTTAGTGAAAAGGTGTGCTGTAACCTTTGGCTACAGGCTAATAATACAGGCATACTTTTGTGTGGTTTATAATTGCTAAACATACGTACAATTTTGTCCCCAGCACCCCACCTATAATAAGAAAATAAATAGAAATTATGCAATGTTAAGTGAGAAAATGACAGTGTGCCACTGTCCTACTCAACTGAATTTCTTCATCACAAAATGCTCCTGGTTCCCACAGAAAACACCAGATAAGTCAACATATGCCCAACAAATCTAAAGTGAAACTATCTCCACAGCAAGTGTTGGGTGTCCTATCTAGGATTTTGTTTTTCAATTAGAACAAATGCTAAAATCTATTTTATTTCGAATTCATTGGGATATCTCATTAATCAAATTGTTCTTCAGATTTCCTGCCCATTTCTTTTTTACTTTTTGTATCTGTTTTAGCTAATATATTCCTATTAAATAACAATTTTTTTAAAAAAGAATATTATAAGCTCTAATTCTGGTCTTAAAAAATGTTAATTTCACAAAACATTAATTGTGGCCTTAAACTGGTTATAATATTATAGCTTAGTTCATCAAACCTGAAAGATGTTGAAAGTCTTTGTCAGTTTATGCCTCTGTATCATTTTTGCTACTTCAGCATGAATACTCGTTATCCTCCCATAAGATTGTCACATCTTCTGTGTTCATCTTATGGAGCTGTACACAGCAAACTGAAACTTTACAGGAGGAATGTGCTCCAGTGCCGACTGTGAGGGGTCCCTGTGGCAAACTCTGATTCCCAAGGAAAGCAGGGAGGGCTCTCACAGTCAGGACCTCTCTGGCTGCATTTGAATTCCGAGGGCTTGCAAAGGCTGGGGATGGTTCGCTGCTACACAAACAGAATCCAAATATTGCTGTCAGCATTTGGAGCCTGACCTGCATCTGCAATGAAGAGAGGCTCCAAGGCTGTCCAATAATACTCTGCAGTGGCTCGTAAGAAATGTTTTGTGGTTCAAATCCTCTCTTTTGCACGAAACAGGAGACGGGTGCCTGCTGCAGTTCCAGCCTGTGGGTCACCCTCGTCCTGCTTAGGCTGAGGAGGCTGGGTTTGTAGAGGGACACATCTGCAGCTGCCAACTGGCAGGCACCCAGCCCTGCCTCAGACCTGCTGCCTGGCACTGCGTGCTCAGGTTTCTCTCCTGCCTGCTCTGGGTAATTGGGAATGAAGCTGGCCTCCATGATTGATTTTTCTCCTCAGGAGCAGAAACCAAATACCTCAAGAAAATTACGGTTTTTGGAGCAGAGTTTGCCTCATACATTATAGGTTCAGCTGTAGCCCTTGGCAAGGTACAGCCAAGAGTCTTTGTTACCTTCAATATTTGGTGGCCTTGGGTGACTTGCTCAGCATTGGCTTCGTAATCCCAACCTTTTGATAAACATTGCAGACCCCTTTGACAGCAATCTCTGCAGGAACATTAGTAAAGTAATATCATTCCATTCTTTTCTAATGGGATTGGAGGTTCATGGACAGGGTCCAGTGTAAGGGAGAGCAGCTTCCTTTGCTGTCATACATGATAAATCCAGCTGTGTGAGAGACAGGGAACACAGTCACACTGCTGTGTTATCATAAAAGCATCCTTTAAAGGGATGTGTTTTCACACAAAATAAACTATTGAAAGATAATTAATGAGAAGAATAAATAGAGAAGAAAGAACCATTAGTGTGAAATCCAGTGAATGCTGGTAAAATGAAAAGAATATTAAATTCAGGTTTGCTAATGCTCTTAAATGAGTCCTGTGTAGAGAGACATTACTGTTACCAGCCAGCATTTTTATTTAATTAAAAGTAAAAGATTGATTATGCATATAATTTGAATTGCTTTAAAAAGCTGAACTGGGTTACCGTTCTGATTATTGTATTTGATGTGATATGTTTACCAAAAAGAATTTGTGTGTAAGTTCACATAAGGGCACACACAGTTCACATACAATTTAACTGGATCTCATGCTTGTGCTGAGGCTTATAAACATTTGAGTCATATGATTCTGTTGCACTTTTTTTTTTTTAACTTCCTGTTGGATCAAAATCCAGGAAAGCATAGAAGTGGTGCATGAAAGCATACTATTTTGTAGCAGGTTGAAGGCAGTGCAGAAATATTGCACGCTTTGAAGGCAAGAAGTGAATTTTCAGGGTTCCTCTGTTCTATGTGCCCACAGGAAAGGGAGTGCTGCAACTCTTCATAACACACTGGAGAGCTTGACTTTAACAGTGAGGCTTGAGGTGGTCTCAGATTTAAAGTGGAATCTTTTGCTTTGTTCCAGTTTTCTCTATCTTATCTGAGAAATGGACCTTATGGAACTGGTAGAGACCATTGACAGCTGTAGCCAGAATATATTGATAAATGAAATATATATAATATATAAAATATATATAAATGAAAGAGATGTGTGGTTAAGTCGTTTGCAGGAGATATTAAGAAATAGTTTAGGCCAAATATGTATCATCCATATCAAGAATGTTTTAGGAAAAGATATTATTTATTCACTTTCAAACCAAATAGTCCCATACAGTGATATGAAACAAAGCCCAAAAGAACAGAACTACAATTCCTCAGAATCAATTGGTGAAACTAATGGCTTTTGGAAAGCGAAATTAGCTGGTTAGCTTTCATTACCCAAACTGAATGAAATTAAAGGGTAAATGCCGCTAGCAATACATAGGAATTCTTTCTATAGGATTCTGTTCAGTTCAGGTGTTTAAGAAAACTGTCATAAAGGAAATAATGAATGTTCTAATTTTGCTTGCTCTCCTCTAGATGGATCAAAGAGTCGTGGCTCGTGTACCAGCACTGAAGTTTAGACACACACAGACACAACCCATGTGCATGTGCGTGTCCCTAATGGTCCAGTATATTCATTAGTACTAGGTGTGCTCTGTGTATCTGATATGTGTTTCTAGAGAGGGTAAAAAGAACACATTTACCCTCTGTAATGACTAAGTAATTGGTGCCTCTGCACTGATGGAATATTTGGTACTTCAGGAGTGTTTATAGACTTTGTTGTTGGGAAATATTATTTAGAGAGTAAGAAAATCACTCAGGGCTAGAATGTAACATTTACTGTGTTTTCATTATTACTTTTTATCATGGTTCTTTAAATGAACTGTATAAAATATATTGTTTGAACTCAGATGAGAATATTTTTCATTTGTTTCACAATGCAGGTTAGTTAAATGCTGAGCTTTATTTTCACATAATTATATGTGACCTTCTGTGAGAAAACACATCCCTTTCTCTTTCCTTTACCAGGTTCTGCCAAAATTCCTCCCATATCTCAATCCCTTGTCAATCCATGGATGTATGGTGATGGGAGGAAACATAATTGTAGAGGGGAGCATAGGGATATCAAGTACTGAACTATGACTCCTGGCAGGACAACAGGAAGGTGTATGTTGGTGTTGAAACAGCTTGAAAATAAAACTCTGACTTCAGCCTTCCCAAGCTGCTACGTGTGCAAATGTTTGATTTTGAATGAGATATGTCGAGTGCACTGGAAAATTTGCATTTTAGTCTTTAGAATGAAACAAGTGTTAGAATCTGAGAGTTTCACATGGGATGGACATAATGCACAGGTTGGAGCTCTCAGTAAGCATCTGTGGATATATCCGATTATAGACACATTAAAGCACACCGGTGTCTCTGTATCTGTGTGTACATCTGTGCAATTCACTTTCTCACAGACTCTTCCTAAAATCCTGGATAAAGTGGCCCCTGCATTTGTCATGAACAGCTGCAGCTTCCTGGTGGAGAAGTCCCGGGAGTCGACGGCCCGGGTGGTGGTGTGGAAGGAAATGGGTGTGCTGAGGAGCTACACCATGGAGAGCACCTACTGCAGCTGCAGCCACGGACTCTACAGAGTGAGTAAACCTTTCAAGGAACCCTGTGCCACCCTCCTAAAGCACATTTTGAGAGCTGAAGGGTAAAACGGAGGAGATGGCTGTTGTCTTGATGCTGAGCATTGTCTGCTCTCTCCAGTCCCATGCAGCCAGATCTTCTTCTCAGGGAAATCTTTCCATGAGCCCTCATTCTTTTACCTTCATTGTCAGGAAAGTAGAGTCCCTTTCTGAAGTTTCATTCAGCAGTGAAATAAAAGGAGACTCCAGTTTGGAGCCAAAAGCACTGAACTGAAGAAAGGAGGGTTTTGGGGATGATGCAGGGCACTTTTCCTTACAAGGACTTTCATGGTGTTGTAATAAAAATGCTGGCAGGTCATATGGACATTTTTGACCCTAATTCTAAGGTAATTAACTGGAATGCTTGTTGGTATAGGCTCACTGCCTGAGCATTCACCTGGCTAAATTTAAGAGCCTGCACTGAAAATCCTGCATTTGGGGTTGCCTGTTCCTGACAGGCAGAGGTAGCTAATCTAAGGCTAGTTTTGACAGCTGTCAATGAGTTCAAGCTACACTCGTGACTGTGATCTAGACAGACCCAAATCCCGCATCAAATGAGGTTGGTAGGAAGGGCTGTACGCACACTGAATGCACCAGGCATCAGTCTGTGAGATCTCCTGGCAATTTTTAAGCATACAGGATAAACTCTAGTAATTGCATTTGAGTGATCATAATTCTCTATTCATTCAAATGATGAATTTTTTTGCTTTTTCTTTTTCCAAACCTGTTGCTTTCACTGAAAGGCTTCTACATTCCACCTCATTTCTTCCACTAGGGAGCAATCCTTATCTGCACAACATTAATAAGCAGTTAAGGATCCTGAAAGACCCTTAAGGAAAGAACCATTATTACAAATAACAATTAATTAATAAGACATTCAAATTATTATCTTTGTTAGCTCTATACTAATCCTTTTACCTCTCTGTAGAATGTAGTAGAAAGTATTCAGCTGCTGTTTTACCCATACTCTACTATACACACATCAATTCTAGGACAGGAAAGGCAGAATTAAAAACTGGCAGTTAAAGGAAAGAGAATGTGATGCCCAGGGCAATTATATCTAACGCTCCCTACTCCTGAGAAGTGTTAATGGTTTTTTAATAGGCACCATAGGTCAAGGCAGTGGGTTTGAATATTTTTAGACAGTGGGGGAAAATCTACTTTGTCTGAAACCAATGACAAAACTCCTAGTGATCTCTGTAGAGGAGGATTGCACTGATTTCTTAGATACCCACAGTAAGATCTAAAAACAGTGACACATCAGATTGTATCAATATCCGATGACGTGTTCTCCATCAGCATCATTTGTGCCATTAGGTGCTTGAAATCGTAGGAAGCAGAATCTCTTAAAATGTGTGAAATTATTTTCTGTGTTTTCTTGTCCTCTTTTTGTCACTAATCAGGGCCACTCAGGACAAGAGCAAGTTCACATATGAGAGTTGTGACTGGTGACAGAATCCAGTGTTCCCACGGCCCTTAAGGAAGTCTGTAAGCTGGAAAGCTGTTCTGAAATTTCCCTTCTGAATACCCTGAAAAGCTGAATCCCAGTTGGATCATTGGGTTAAATTTTTGAGGTCACATACCCTTTTTTCTTCCTTTGTTTAGGATTATTATCTATCTCAAAGATGGAGGATACATGAATACTCGCATTAGGAAGATTTTTTTCATCGTTTCTCCATCGTAAAGATAATACAAACACTTTTTGCAGTTTCTATGATTCAGGCATCTTTAAAGTATTTCCACTATTTTTTTCCAAGTGCACTGAGTACCCAACTTGTTAGCATCAAAATGGAATACAGTTTTTTATTTTGATTGTACTGGAGCTGCGTATAAATGCATAATTATCTCTTCCAAATAATGGATGCTAATAAGCTATTTCCTCTTCCTTTTAGTGGTCTTTAGAGTTGGTCCTGTTTACTTGCTCTTACAAGTGGATTATTAAGAGTATGGAATTGACAGACTGAACTGAAGATTTTGTTGCATAAATATCATTTTATCCTCAGCTTCCATCTATCAAACCAAAACTACCTCATTAGTATCTTAGAGCCCTGAAATCATTCCTGTAAACTGGAAATTAGTCACATAAGAGGTCATGTTCTTCTAGTGGCTTCAACCTGATTTCTTCACTCTTGGATCCTAAAGTTGATGTGTGTCTGAACAGCAGACTGATATGAATGCTCAGGCAGGAGATGTCAACATACTGCACTTAGAGCTGTCTGATATTTGGTTTAGTAGATTTGTTTACCTCTGAATCACTGAGTTTTTCAATTGCATGTAACAGACCTCCCTGTAGGGATCCATCCAGAATTTCCCCTGGACAAACATGCCCTTATGTTTTTGATACTTTTACACCTTGAAGTACAGCAGGAACAGCAGCTAGGATTTAAACCACCCTGTTATATGCAGCAGAGGCTCCCAAATTCTGAATCAGTGGTCAAACTTCTACTACAGTGCAACAGACAGGGCTCCTGGTCTTTACCTTTCTGCCAGCCTGTGATGATGAAAGGAATTCACTGAAGTAGCTGCTTTGCTGGCTGTGAGCACAGGTGCAGTGCTTGAAGCTGCACGGAGGCATCTGATGGGGATTGTCCAAAGGATTTAGGAAGCACAAGAAAGCTGTGTAGAAGCTACAAGAGGTTAAAATATTAATTGCACAAGGCTGGTAAGTGTAACCCCTCTCACCACAGGCCGAGCAAGGGCTGAGGTAAACCAGAACTTAGTTTTCCTCATAGAAAAGATGCAAGAGTTTTTTCCCTGGAATGTGTGTCCCCTCTCTTGGACTGAAATTTTAAAATACTTCAGTGACTGAAGAAGAAGGCAGGGACTTGGTACTATTGATATGTAAATGAGAAACGTTAGTGACCCCAGCCTCGTTTAAAAGTCATTTGATTTCAAATGGAGAGGAGGAGGGAAATGAAAGGAGAAAAGAGATGGTTTGTCTGAAGAATCTCCCTGTCTGTGTGATCAATGGAAATGCAATAAGCCAACTACCCTTAAGGAAGCGAAACATAAAACTAAAGAAACTATTGATCTTATCTAAGGTTTTGTTCAACCTAGGAAGAAGAAAGGAAGGGGGTAAAATATCCAAACTCTTTCATTTTGTCTGGATTGCCCAAATCAGTCTTAGAGAAGCAGTAACTCCATTTGAAAGTTGCTAAAAACAAAGCAACTAAGTTCCACAGAGAGCTCTGCATCCTGTTTCTGGCAGTTTACAGCCCTGTGGTCAAACTAGAAAATATTAATAATACAATAATAAACCCCTTACCGTTTCCTTGCTCACATGATGTTTGTCCAGCTTAACTTGTGATTTCAGTTGCTGCCTCCCTTTTGTGGGACAGAGCCCCCTTCTTATCTTTGGTTTTTAAAAGACCTAATGCAAGGCTGTACTGTAAGGAGTTCTGTGTACAGGTACAGTCAGGTGCAGTCACGACCCCGGAAGAATTGCTGTTCTGTCATGTCACACTCTTTCACCATTCTTCCTGATTCCTTGTTACCTCTCCTGCTAATTAAGACCCTTCTATAACATATTCCACTGTGCCGTTCCATTCGTTGCTGCATCCATCATCCTACAAGTTAATACCTTTAGTGCCAGGGTGTACAGCTGAGTTCCAAACCATATGTCTTGGCAATACAGCTAATCTAAAAAATTGAGCTTCATGCTCTGTGTGTACATGTTATTTTGAAAAAGCAGTTTCCTTGGCATAGTGTGCCTGACGGAGGAGACGGAGTTCTAATGGAAATAGATTTTAGGTTTTTCCTTCAAACGGATTATAAACAATAAGGAGTAACAAATGAGTTTTAAAATTATTGCAGGTATCTTGACAGTGTCTCGTGAAGGAGATTTTACTGGTGATATGGATCCCTCTTTGAAGAAAGCTTTTGGGAGAGATGAGATCTAAGATTTTTTTTTTTTTCTGTCCATTTTATTGACTCAGAGGAATTGAATACTCCAAATTTTCTTGTTGGATTTGATTAGAGGAAAAAACCAACCCTTTGCAGAGACACTGGAATCAGAGACCTTAGCACCAAGCAGTGTGGTCATACAGTTCATAAGACTTTCTTGATATTAATTTAAAAAATCTTTGCTAAACAGAAGTAGTGAGAGTTAGTCTAATTAGAAGATCTAATATTATCCATCCCCTTTACCCTGACTAGCAAGGGCTGACATATTCAAAATGAGTGATGAATCAGTGATTTATCATGGAAGTGTGGCTGAACTAAAGCAATAATTCCAAGATGAAAGCCTTCCCTCTTTCTCTTCCTTCAGAAGTGGCTTTCTCTGGTTTGATCTCGTTCTGCCCAGATTAACCAAATTATAACCCATGTATGATTGACCTCTGAATTGCAGCACTATTTTTTTATAATTATCAGTACACAGTTAAATATGTTCTTTATCTTCCTTACTTTTGAAGATTACTTACCAAATTTCTGTGAGGAATTTTTACATATGTTTTATTCATAAGCAGTTTATTACAGCTAATAGTCAGAAATTGAGTTGTTTTGATGGAGTTTGCAGGTCACATGATGCTGCTTCTGTTCTCCAGTAAGATGTATATTGTTCTTGTAATTGGAAGTCTGGTGCCGAAACTTGCAAATAATTTTAATTTGGCCTTTTGCCAGTATTCAGCCACCAACAGAAATGGTTTCAGCAATATTCTTGCCATGAAACACGTTTGATAAGTACTTGTAGACAGAAAAAGTAAAGAAATAAGTTATATTCTATGATTTCTGGTGTACATTTCTGGAAAATGATTACATCGTCTTTGCAAGTCTGACAGACTTTTTGGCATTTCTGATTTTTTTTGTGCCCCAGAGCTTATAATTTTCTTGAGTATTAGTAAGTCTCAGAAGCATTCAGAAGTTTCCTTTTAAAAAAAAAAAATCATCTCTAAAATGTGTGGTTTTTTTAGCTGACCCTCAGTGCTCTAGAGATCTCATTCTAAAGCACTGACCCTCAGTGCTCTAGAGATCTCATTCTAAAGCAGATGCAGAGAATAAGAAAGAATGATTTTGCTTTCTGATAGTTCTGCTTCTAGCTCTGGTCCAAACTGGCTCAAATTGGAAGCAGCTGTAACTGCAAGAAAAGTATAGAAATAAATAGTTATCTAAAATTAATCTAAAGACTGATGGTTCAAATTAAGGGTGTCGCTTTTTCCCTTTTCTTAAGTTGTTACCCAAGGCAAAGTTTGCATCCTATTTGCTTTATTTTTTTTCCTGCCTCTGTTATTTCCGCCCACCCCTTGCACTAATTGATTGGTGATTCATTTTGTAAGATATTCTAATTGTACCTCTTAGGCTTGTGGGCCTCACTTCATAAAGCTATGTAAGGATTAATGGCATTTAGGAAGTGGGGGAAGAAGAGAGAAGGGGTTTCTGAGCAAGCAAACCAGGAGATGGTGGGTGTTTGTGCTTTTTTGCGGATTCTTATATCTGCAAGCTTCTTATATGAACTTCTTAAATGATCTGCAGCAGGATTCCCCCTCGTTAAGTGTTTTTTTATTGTTTGTTTGTTTTAGTTATTTGACAGGATGCTAAGTAAGAAATCACACTCTTAACTGTGCTCAGATCTGTTTGCTTCCTGCCACACAGGAGATGGAAGATGTGTTGACTTTGGCTGTCTCAGATTGGAAAAGCAAATCTCAGAATTGGGAGAACACTGTAGAGATTCTTTGGCCTTTATATGAAAACTGGAGTTTGTCTGTAGGACTATCCTAGCAGGTCTCATCTTTCTTGATGAGGAATAAGAGAGTTGTATTAAGGCAAGTGTGACCCAAACAACACGAGATATTAATAACATCTCTGTTCCCAAAAGTCGTGGATGTTATTGCTATCTGCTAATTTTTGATGAAGATGCTCAATGTTGCCATACAGGAGGGCTATTTATGTGCATATAAAAGTCTGTAAAATTTGCAAGAAGGTAATGCTGGTCCATGTAGTCTGTTTTGCCATTTTCTGATCCATTCCAAAGTCAGTTTAACCTTGCTGCTTTGCAAAAGATCACTTTTTGAGTAGGGTCCTTATACATACCATCACATCTGAAGAAGGCTTATTTCCTATTTGTTTGGGTTTTTTTGGACAGGGGAACTGATTAGGGAATTTTTAACCCCATATAGGACAAGACCCATTTTCTGGCATTAGTGTGACTGTGTGAAGGCTTTTCTGAGAGCACTCAGCCCTTCTTTCAAAGTTTGCCAAATGTTGGTGCTTTGTGAATGACTCTGGGAAAGCCATGAGCTCGTAATCCAATAGGCAGAGTTTGCTGCTGCACAAACAAAAAATGTTTTCCCAGTGTGACTGAATAGTTTGTTAACTCTTTCGAGAAGTCAGTACAGGGGTGGCTGCCTCCTCTAGTCCATCTGGTGAGGTGTCCTGTGGATGCTGCCTGGAAAGACATTTTGGAAAAAGCCCTTCCCAGCACCTGCTGCAGTGGGTTTCAGCTGTAGCTCAGGCCATCTGCTTTCCTGTTCCTGCACTGCAAGATTCGAGTGTTGAGGGATGGAGGAATGTTCCACTGTGTTTGAACTCACACTGTTACTAGAAACAGGGGAGAAAGACACTGGAGAAGAACAGAACACAGCTTTCTTTGGCCTCCCTATCCCCAAAACACCCAGGAAGGACTAAAATCCCATGGAGGAATTATCAGGGGCACTGGGGAACAATATTTATTCTTTCTCATTATTGGTGAGTACTTAAGGAACAATGTAATATAATTAATTTCTTTTTGTATGTATGACACAAGATGATCACTGATACTAGCTGGATCGTGCACAAAGACACTGCATTATTTTTTCACATTTTATTTTGATTATTTCTCCTGAGACTTTGAGCCAGCTGTATCCCCGACTTGTGATGACCTTGAGAATACATCCCATGCCATATGGTTGAATTACAGCACAATAAAACACAACAACAGAGGTGAGATCATAATAGATTTGACTCTGCAAAGCTGGGAGGTTTCCAGTCCTGTTGAGATTCAGTGGACATGGCTGGCATGTAGAATAGAAAAGCCAAGCTATCTTGTACCTCCTGCTTGGCACACCCTTTTCCACCATCATACAGTTGTATGAGCTCTGCTGTTTACCCCTTCTGCTTGGGACTCACCTTGGAGTGCTTGTTCTGACAAATCCTGAAAATCTCCTGCGTTCCTTTCACTTGCTTACGATGTTAGCAATGTTGATGATGTGTCCTAGTGGGTAGTTTGCTTTGGTTAAACCTAGGGACATAGCAAGCTCCTTGGGGCTGGGGAGTGGAAAACAGGCATTATCTTGAATGCTGATCTTGCTTTAAATTTCTATTTTGCCCCAGTGTATTGTAAACAACTGATGTTTCTATTTTGTTTATGGGTTGTTTCTCCCTCGGTTGCTTTTGCACTTCCCCAGATATTTGGTTGCAAGCCAATCTTCCCATATCCCAATGCTGTATTCCAGAAAAGAGGCAATAGGTACTGACAGGGGCTATCAAACTGTTTCTCTACAAAGTGGATGAGCAACAAGACTGCAAGGAATCAGAAGTGCAAGTGTCCTGTCAAATCCATCTTCCAGAATTTGAGAGAGCAGGATTAGATGGAAGAATCCCAGGTTGTGACATTACCCATCTGGGCAACCCAGGTGCTTGGAGCAAAAAAAGCTATTTGCAATTGCACTTGGAGTTGCATAGAGAAGAGATTGCATTTTGTGAGGGAACAAGGCATGAATCAATGGCTCACCTCTATATTTTTACCCTGCTGACAAGTGACTGTTATTGTGTCCCTATTTGAAAATGAACAAAACCAGAGTACTCATGCGGAGACATAAAAACAACAAATTCTGTCACCTTGTGATTGAGGGAGTAGGTCTGTGCATGTGCTGAAGGGAGGAACAAGCTCTCCTAGTATTAAAACCAGTGCTGTCGTGCTCGGAAGTCAAACAGTCTTTTGTAGTGCTAGAAGGCTGAAAATGCCTGGCAATTTATGGCCAGGCTAACCTCTGAATTGTATTTATTACGTTTACAGGCATAGCTGAGGACCTGGTTTGCCTTGAGATGTTAGAGCCTTAACTCCATTCACGGTACAAACTATTAGAGCAAGCAGAAGAAGTATAAAAGTAAAGCAAACTAGATGCTTAAAGATTATTTTTCATTTTATATTTTAAATATACTGACAAATAGACAATTGCAGTCACACGCACATACACACACATGTGATTTTTCTGGATGAAATGTTTCTGGCCTTTTGAAGTGTACTAAGCAATCCTGAATGGTGTGACCTTGAATGTCCATGGGATCTCGGTCTGCTAAAGACAAAACTCTTTGGAAGGATAAGGAATAGAAAAGCAACATTCCTAATGAAAACTAACTGCAGCATTTCAATGGTGTCCCTTTAAAACCCCAAATATCATTGAACATCAACCTTTCAAGTTTTCTGGGGAATTACAGCAGCTAGCTTTTTGATTTCTGATGTCTCTCTTCCTTGTTAATCTGGCCCCGTGTGGATTTATTGTACAAATCTATTTGGCAGCTGAAAATTGCCCTTTGATGAAGCTCCTAGTCTAATCATGAACTCCTCAGGCATGGAAAATAATAATAGATAGGTGGAAAAGCACAGACTAAAAGAGCCATGTTTGCCTTTGACTATGCATGGATTTTTAGAAGCATCTAAATTTCAAAGTTTTTGATTACAGGATTTTCTGTAAAGATTAATTTCTTTCCTCTTAGGATCATAACATTTGCCATGCTGGATCAGATCACTGGTCCATATAATCAGGTATCCTGCCTCATACAGATGCTGATTCCTCACGGCTTTGAAGGAAACAAAACCTGCCTGTAAGGCAACTGATTCAATTACACTAAGACACGGAAGGGAAATAATCCTACCAGCCTGACCTACCTCTCCTCCACTTCATACGCTGCAACATGAGCCCTGATTATCATTTTCAAGACTTGAAATAATGAGCTACATTCTCTGTGAATAATTATGTCACATTTTCATTCTCTTTTGTAATCTTTTATCAGACAGGGCTTCCTGTAGCAGTGAATTCTACTAATTGATGCCTATAATATGTATATGCTGTGTATTATTAAGTGTAAATTATATTTTGAAATCTGAGCTTCCTTTTGCTGGTTTCAGTATCCTTATAAAATGTGCTTCCCATAGCTGCAGCAGTCCCCAGTCTGCTGGGCTGTCAGCTCTCTATCCATGCTCACTGCCATCCTCATGCCTCTGTTATCTACTCTGTTATCTAGGTCCCCTGGTCTGTTCTCCTCTAAAATCACACTAGATGGTTTGTTCATTCCCTTCAGTGTCAAAATCTGTAGCTACACACTGGTTCCACCCAGCTCTTGTCTGTTTGGTTGATTTCCTTGTTTTGTTTCCAATCCAGATTTTTTTCAAGTGTGCTGAACTTTTATACTGATTGTTACCTTTTCTCTATTTTTCTTCCTATCACAAAAATTGTTTCCAATTGCCCAATATAGCAGGACTGATTGTTATTTCTCTGCATTGAAAGTACTACATTGCTCCCTTACTGACAGAGTGCCGACATATCTCTTTGCTTAAATCGGAATACGTGTCCTTGCCTGGTGCTTTAAACATCAGAAATAATACACGTGTGTGTGCAAAGTGTGCCATGTGGTGGATTTGTCCTTGAGTAGAGTCAGGTCTTCCATCTAGAGAAGGTGGGTATTGCACAAGTCCACATCTGGAAATTCGGCTCCTACCACAGCTCCTGGAGTGTGAAAACAGCGTCCTGTGCAGCACAGCTCCACAGCCTCTGTGCCTTCCTGTAACTCTGCCTCACGTCTGAGGACTTGGCAAATATTCCAGTGTCCCATGAAGAGCAAAGGGGGCCCCGTTCTCCTGCCCTTCTCTGCCCTGTCCGGGTGCAGCCTGTCCTGTAGCAGGGAAGGCTGCAGTTGCTGGGAAAGGTACTAAGCACTGAAATCAGGATCTTAATGATGAATTCATGAAGCTTTGACGCTCAGATGACTGTTAGTTCTTCTGGTTTGACCTCTGCTACAACATAAGCCTTTGGGCTTCACCCAGGCAGCTTTGTACAAAGCCTGTTAAACTTGTGTTTGTGTAAATAGAAAAATATCCGGACTGGATTTGAGAATATCATATGATTGTAAATCTCTCTGGTCCCTTGGTATTTTGTAGGTGTCACTAACTGTTAAATATTATTGCCTTATTCTCATTTGAATTCATCAGCCTGATGTTTTAGCTGCATTCATGTTATTTTTCTCTGCTAGTTTACAGAGACCTTTAGTAACTTACAGTTTGTTCTCTTAAAGGTACTTACACAATGCAACCCAAGTGACCTTTCAATCTTTTTTGATAATTAATTAAACATGCTTAATTCTTTAATAGTTTGTCTGTATCAGAACATGCAGGGAAGTGCCTCTGAATTAGCTAAAGGTAAAGTGGATATTCTTGTGCTAAGCCACATTAAGCTACATGTCAACACTCTGAAGCAGAATTAAGGTGGCCTTAATTAAATTTGGCTTAACTCATTTCTAAAGTAAATTAAGCCAAACTAAATTGTAAACACTTTAGTTTTGAATGCCAGAGCAGAAATATGTTCTTCTGTATGTGATAAACTTGTAAAATGAGGGTGTGTTTATGCCAGATGAACTCTGAGACAGAAGTTGATAAGCCTAGCAGGAGAGTTTGGGATGGAATTTGGAGTTTTATGGCTTATCTTTAGGTAAGACCCTGCACTGCATACTGCATATGGATGACGAAGAAAAAAAAACCCAAAAAACTGCTGTGATCTGCCTTGGATGTGCTATATTCTAATTTTTGTCTAAGGAATACATGTGCTGCCAGATGGTGGGAGATCTACAAGTGAAGATAAGTGGTCTAGAAAGAGACATTTTGGCACAACATAAAACATGCAGAGATGGAGATACCGGGGACAATTCAGAAATCATTTGCATACATGTCATAAGCAGGGAAGGCTCAGACCTGAGGAAGATGAAGACAGTAGAAATAAGAGAAAATGTTGGTTACTCATAGCCAAGAGTAGAAAGAGAATTTAGAGATGTTCAGTGCTGTGATACTCTTCTCTCGGGTACCCATTAGGACAGCTACTGCCACATAGAGAATGAAAAGGATGTCTCTGAATGTCTGTTGATGTAAAACATCCACTGAGATACTTTCAATCGAGTAGCTGTCATAAATGAGCCTCGCTTGGGAAAAGTGGACCGGGGAGTAAACACAAACATGATGTGACAATGCACTGTCTGCCTAGGTCAAAGGTATGAGGTGCAAAGGTGTGTTTGGATGGTGCATTTTGGGAACAGAGAGCAGAGAAATAAGTGGAGTGGTTTATCATAGGATTCTTCAAAGCTTTTGATGAAAAGGAAAACAAAAATCTTGGTGATTTTACCAGAGAGTTTTTTAAAGGTATAAATCAAAGGGAAAATGAAAGATAACTATTGGTTGCATAAATTGATATGAAATAAAAGACCTTTTTTTGGAGTGAGCGATGTTCCAGTGCTCCTGGAGATCACACGGATGAGGGTCCCTTGCACTTTGGAGGAAGAGAATTAATTTTTCACAAAGTGAGAGTGGTTGGGAGCTCTATGAAAACAAATGCAGTTCAAACTCAAACACATTGTCATAAATAAACTGAACTAGTGTGGGAAAAACTGCAGATGCAATAATTTCTCAAGTGTCTGCATACTACTGCTAAAGACCTGAATAATGAGCAAGACTAATTGAGAGATATCTTTGCTGATAGGGTGTAATTTAACTGGCTGTACTGGAACCTGCTAGGAAAATTTTGGAATTATGCTTTTTGAATTTAAACATCTCCAGCTACTGGTCTATTCCCTGCTTGGGGAGGACGGAAAGGGTAGTAGAAATGTCTGGCTGGGATGAGGGAATGGCAGTGTGTTAGATCTTCATTTACTGATATTTCAGGTCTACATACTTCAGATAGGATGGCAAAGTCTAGGAAACGAGCCTGCTTGGCACACTGACTCAAACTAAAAAATGGGATAAGCTATCTCAGAAGTACCTGTATTCCACACAGGAAAAGTAAATGTGTAGCCATGGATTTCAGTTTGGGTGAGATATACTTGAGATTTCATGTGGCAGCAGTAAATACTGTTAAAGATTCCAGACATTACAGATGACTAATTTCTAACACCAAAGATGTAGTATTCACTGTAGTTCTATTTTGGACTACGTTGTAACAGGAAATGATGAATTAATCTTTGTTGTGGGAGTTTGTGGTTACCTAGACACCAGTGATCATGACCCAATTACATTTAATGTGGGCAGGGGACAGTGTTCCTATTAACATGTTTTCTTGAATGTTTTTTCCTTTATAAGGGTTATTTTTCAGAGCTGAAGAAATATTAAAAATAAAGCAGACCACAAGAGGGGGGGAAAAAAAAAGGAAGTATGAATAAAAATTGAGTCCTTTTCTAAAAAGGATTTTGTCACATATGTAAAAAGGCACAATTCTCTAATCAAGAATTGAGGACATGTTCGGTTAAAAATGATGCTGGTTTAGTAGCATAAAGAAAGTAATAATTAGAGTGTAGAGGACAGTGACTCATAAGACTGATGAAAAATCTACATGATTGATTATAGTGAGACAGATTTCTGTTATTTCAGTCTCAGTTTCTTGTTTGTTAGCACTAATTGTTTACTAGTATTTCTGAATGCAATGAGTAAACAGGAGTAGAGGTCATTTTCCGAAATGTGGCTCATGAAAATAATCTTGTGAAGAATAATAGCAAAGATGTATTGTCAGTGAACAAAGAAAACAGGGAAAATAGACAGCAGCCATTGTAATGTTGGATATGAGAAGCTAAAAAGTAAAAATTCATGACAGTCAGTTCTTAGAATAGTAAGAAAGTATTTGAGAACATCACCAGAAAATAAGTTCTGTGACACTATTATAGAAATTATTGTACTGACGAGATTTTTAAACGGACATATTTATTAAAGTAGAGCCTTTAATTTGTTAGAGGTATTTCTTTTTCCACCCATAGTTATGTCAGTCTTTTCAAAGGTTATGGCCTGTTCTTCTCTGAGTGTTCTCAATAATGATGGTACTAAACACTGATTATCTTTGCCCTTATCGTTTCCTCCTCTGGGATTTATTAGATCACTGGAATAAATGCAGAGGGAACAAACTTTTCCTTTCCAGGACCTTTTCTATCTGCCGTGGATTGGCATCTATAAAATCATTCAGTTTGTTCCTTCTGAGCCAGAGCTGGGAAACCTTCTAATCTGTTGACTGTACACTTAGTCCAAGTCCAACATTTTTGCCTCAGGGATCTGACACAAAGGGACCAAAGACTTACTAGGCTGAAAGCAGGACTTATACCTCTGAAGATGCTTTACCTCATTTCCTATTGTTGTCATCATCACCAGAGTCAACACTTCCTCAGCACCTTTTGCCACAGAAGATAAAAATATTGATATGTAGTTATGGAAGGCAGGTGTTTGAAATCTCTGATATTTCAAGCCAATGTTCTCATTTTGCACTAGGATGAAAACACAGGCTTTTAAAATAACTCACACAAATTGGAAACAGCTGATCACAGAGTAGGTCATTACCCTCTTTTGGCTGAAGAAAACTCAGATTCCAGTTTGCCTGTTTCAAAGCAAGGATTTAGATCACTACCAGGTCTTTCGTTGAACTTATCCCTGCTTCTCATGTAAGAGTTGTAATATTTTGTGTAAATAATGCGATGTTCCTTGAGCCAAAAAGACTTAATTGTAGAACTCAGTAGAAATGGTACCTAAAGTAGAACAGCTCCAGTTCCCTCATAGGGAAGAAGGGAGTTCAACTTGCAAGGATATCTTTCTTGTGGGGTCTGATCAAAAACATCACTCAAGAGCTGAGCAGCTCTTCTTGAGGAAGGTCACCTGTACCCTGTAATACCCTCACAAAGAAATTTTGTCTTAGATAAAGCATCTTTCTCAAAACATTTCTCACCAAATCTTTTCCTGTTTCCCAGCCCCTGATAGTTTTATGAATAAAGCAGAAAGTTTCCTTTGGGGGTGCTGGAAATAATGACTGAACTGCACAATGAAATCAAATCAGAGATTCATGCAAAGCAGCAGTGAGAAATATGTTTTATAATGAGTTTGAGGTAGATACTGTAGATGAGTTTGGGGGAGAAGTACAGCTATGTACTAACAGGGCTAAAAAAAAGCCTAGAAATTTTTTCCAGTTTACAGTAGCTTAGTCCTGCTGGAGATCACTTATTTTATAAAATATAATATACAACAGACATATGGATTTTCTTTTGGCATGGGATCCGGAAGGGCAATTTGCATTTGGTGATATATCCTTTTTTTTTTTTAAGTAGTCATTTGTTTAAAAGATACTGCTCAGCAGATTGTGCAGAGACTTGTTCTGGTTTGGAGGGGCAGCTGGTAGTTGATAAAATGATTTTATCTTGCAAGATAATTGAAAGCTGAGTGAGAAGATTATTTGGTTTGAATTGCTATCTCTACATGAAAACAATGGAGTATGAATCTAGCACTTCTGAAGGTATTTACTCTGCCCCTCTTTTTTTTGCATTATATTATAATTTCAATTCTATTTTTTACTGCCTTTCTCATACTTTTCTTTCTAGCCTTGAGCAGCAATAGGCTTGGACCTGGCTGTTATGTGAATTAGGGAGAAGGGCTGCATAAGCATGTCACGATGGCCCAGAGCATGCATGCCTCACTGGCTGGCAATGATGGGGAAGAAGGCAGACAACCCCAGAACACAACACAAACAAGCCTGAGCTCTCTGGTGACTTGCTCACAACCTTCAGCTCTCCTGCACCCAGGTGAATTGGCACCTGAGGTCAGCACCCTTGCCTGTGCTACCAGACAGACTCCTTCCACCAAAGATGAAAGCTGTCAATGTGTAGTAGGCAGCTGGACACCACTTCTCTAATGACCTTTTAAGAGCAGCCCTTTTGTCTCTTCCAGTGAGGGAGAATGAAATAAATGGGATCTGAAAGTGGAGCTCAGGCTGGCTCTGCAGGAGCGACAGAAAGGTCAATTTTCTGATCAAGCCAGTATGTTCAGTGATTGGAAGGGCTTCCAGGGGTCAAAGCATTGGAAAGTTTTTCTGAGTCAGGAACAGCCCTGCAACACTTCCACATACACAGAAATGACTTGAACTTCCTGTGTGAATGATCAGCTCTAGGTAAATGTGTTGCGCAGGCTGGGTACCTGCAACAAGCCACCAAAACTGCTTCTGTGGTTTCACACTTGTAGTTCTCACAAATACTCACCAAATCCTTTGATTTGAGTACCCTGAAGTATGATTTGTACCACGGCCTGGTATTAAATGTCAGCTTTGAAAATAGGCCTTGTCAGGACTAATGCAAAATTCACTCTTGTGGTTAATGTAACAAGATAGATCAGCAGACTTTGTACATTTTTTTTAACAGCCATAATTATATTTATATTAATGCCAGTCTCTGCCCGGGAGAGATTCAGGCCTGGCATAATGGGATTTGTTTCTAATGCAGAAGTGAGGTCTCTGAATATAGATACAATGAGAAACTCAGGGCTGTGAGAACGAGGCCGTGTTGTGGGCTGAGCCTGAGTAGCTCTGGGACATTCAGATGTGGGCTGTGCCAGAGGTACATGATTAGAGCTCATGTCAGACTCCAGGAATACTGACAGCTTTTTGGTTATCCTGGATGCTGCAAAGTTGGTTGAAATCCATTGGCAAAGGTATTGACTATTCTCAGGTGCACTGTATTTGCATGTTCATTCTCTTTAAAAGGTCAGCAAAGCATCCTGATAGTTCTAGAGACAGCCTGCTGTGCCTGAAGTGTTTTGGTTTCATGCTGTCTCCTCTGCAGAATATAGTGTCAAGTCATTTTGGAATGATACTGATCACGTAGCACATCTTTATGCGGGTAAGATCATTGTTTAGGCTTTGGAAATAGGTAAGAATGGGATTCTTTCTGAATCTTCCTATGTCCAGTTACGTTATTTCAGGAAGATAGCACATGGTTATTTCCCTGTTCCGTTCTGTCTGGTTGCACTGATGTCCTGGGAATAAAGCAGGAGGTTTCTGGGACAGTGGCGGCTCTGCTCAGTTGGTTGCAGGAGGCAAGAACAGCCTTGGCTGGATTCAGCAGTGTCTGCCTGCTTCTTATGCTGACACAGTGCCCCCTCCCCTCCTCTGCATACTGATGTCCTGCATCTTTAGCCTGCTTGTCTGTCACTGCAAACAGGGGAGAACAAACTTGACAGCGCTGGATTGAAGGATTGTAAATGGTTATTGATTCCCAGACCTCTTGCATTCCTAGAGGTGCGTGTCAGGAAGGGTGTGTGTGCTTGGGTACAGACACGAGTGTGCAGGTCTGTAGGGGTGTGTTAGCTTGGGTGGGTAACAGGACGTACGTGATTACGGTTTTCACGTGGATCTGCACGTTCTGGCTGTGTGCACACGAGGGGATGTGCTTGTATGTTGTACTCGGGAGAGGTGCACGAGGTTGTGTGTGCGTGTGTGAGTGCACATTTATCTCTGCTTGTGAAACACATGTAATTGGTGTCAGCAGCGCTCGAGTCCAACTCAGAGGTTGAACTTGATGATCTTGGAGGTCTTCCCCAACCTAAATGATCTTGCAATTCTAATATGTGAGCGCACGTATCTCGTGCGGATACGTGTAACGCATACGGGTGCTCCCTGTGGGTTTACGCTGGGCAAGGCGCAGATAAAATCGTGATGAACTCTGGGCCGTTCTGCACCATCACAGTTGCTCGTGCAGGTAGGGTGGGAAGACGGCAGAGGTGCAGGACCTTCAGCTTTCCTGCTAAATCTTTCTTGCTGTAGTACATATGGGAGCCTGTAGTAGCCTGTGAAAGGGAAAAGAAGCGCAGTTCTTAAACACGACTGAAAAGAACATGCACGCAGCAATGATGGAGTTCAGATTTTGTTAGCTTCTGATATCTCTGTTCACAGGAAAAAAATCACATTTCCTTGGTGACCTTTTAACAAATGCAAAGCTGGGGAGAAATCTGTCTTTCAGTTCTCTTCCATTTGTAACTAATTGGAGTGGAGGTGTGAAGTGTGGTGCATAGGATTTTAGTGGAGCCTGCTGAAGGACAACACTGGCATTTTTATGTTCTTTTCTTGCCTGTGGTAGCCCGGAGGATGGCAGAGGAGATGAATGCCTCCTGAGGTTCTGTCCCATCCCTTCTTCCGCCCAGGATTGGAGCAGAAGGGTAGGGCAGCATCCTCACACTGTGCAGTCCTGTTCAATGACACTTTATTGACGTGAGGGATGCCAGGGTGGTGGAAAGGAAACCAGCACAGGCAGTGCCTGTCACAGCTGCTTCTTCAGGCTGATGTTGCCTGCTGCTCGTAGAGCAAGGGGGAACAGCTTATCCCTTGTAATGTTGCCTCCTTACTGCTCATACAGTGCTTATCAAAAGGTTGAAAGGAACCTTCCTATTTTCTTAGCTCACCTTACCTTTCTTTAGGGTCTCCTACAGGTTTTCAGGAATGTTTTTCTCAGAATAAACATTTTGGGAATTAAAATTATGTGGATGGATTTTGTGGCAGAGGAGTAGAAGGCAAAGCAAGACCATTTCATCAGGATCTGGGGATGTGGAGTCAGACCCTATTTAAGCGCCCTCAACATGTTGGTGCAGAGATACTCAGTACCCCATAGATGTGTAAATTGTGACTGGTTCATGCCTTTGATCCTAATTGCAAGGGCAGACCTTGCAATTAGGATGTTGAGATAACATTTTAGTGAATGTGCTGTTAATGTTGTTGACTGGTGTTGCACGAATGGGACCTTCTGTGAGTTCATTGCTAGAAAGGAGAAATCTTATCAGGACTTTTCATGTACTTTTTGAAAAATCTTTTGTTACACTCTGGGAAAGAAAAAGCTCAGGTAGATTTATGAATTCATGTGAAAAGGTTCTTAAAAGAGGGGACAGCCTGAAGAGAGATCAAATTATTGTGGTATAGATTTGGCTTATTATCTGCTCATACAGCCCAAGAGTGAGAGGCATGTGGTTCTTCTAGGTGTGCTTGGAATACATAAGTACAGTCCAGATGGCATTTAAGGTCAGGCTGGCTTTGCTGGAGATCCTGACTGGTTGAAATAAGGGAATATAAAATTCTGGAGAGGCTTATTTCATGAACACTGAATAACGGATATTTCAACCCCCAAGGTGCTTCATTAAATATCCTTCTCTTTCCAGTCAGTTCTACTGATTTCATTTGAGTGTGTACAGCTATGATAAACTGAATTAAATGTGAGCTCATAACTCCTCACCCAGAATCTAAACCTTAAAGAGCTTCCAAAAAGGCAGAATCAGTAATTGAAGGCCTTCTCCTTAAGACGGACAGAATTCTCCCAAGACAACCAGAAATGTTTTACCCATATTTCTGTGTCAATACTACTGAGGCTTGGCATAATCCCAAAATACATTTCATTTATGTATATGTTCTTGAATTTAAAAGGAAAAGAGAAAAAAATTAAAAAGAGGAAAAACCCTAAGATTTTTTTTCCTCGATGGCCCATGGCACATTTTTTTGTGGAACAGCACAGCATTATTTGTTATGTATACAAACTCAATCTCTCTCTATAGGGATTGTGTAGAATTTGCTTTCTATTTGGAGGGAAAGTCAGCAGTAGGGTACACAGTATAATTCCATGTGTAACCCATGTAAGAAGCTTAGGGTTTGTCTGTGAGCAGATCGTTGGTCCCTGTGAATGGCTGTGCCCACAGCTCTCGCACACTTGTCACAAGAACATGCAGGGACCGAATAAAGACTTTGTCTTCACTGATTGCACGTGATCCTTGTTGGGTTTTGCTTGCAGAGCAAGGTTGCTGACACTGGGACACAGCACAAATTTATGATTATTCATGGCTGTAATCTGCATCTTCCGTTGGCTGCTGACAGATGTAGTCTCCACACCCAGACAAAGAAGTGAAAAAGAACAGGTTATATTTTTCCCAAATAATTTGCCAATCATTTTTGATTTTCATTAGAAGACTGAAAAAGTCTGGGTAATAGAACTGCTCAGCTTGACTTTGCAGGAAAGGACTTAATTTTTATGTTTCCATTTAGTGAATTTTATTGTATTGTTTCTTAGCTCATTGATGTATAAATCCTGGTTACACTGAAGCAAATGCCTGGAAAATAGGAAAACAAGTCTGTGTTATCCCTTTGTATGTCTTGGGGGTGACAGGTATTGCTGAGTGCCATTAATTCATTTGTAAAGGACCAAGATCTGCATTATTGTGTTTTCTTATTTTAACACTAATTACTAGCAATTATTAGCACAGTGTTAATAAATGAGTGAAGACTGTGTGCACAATTTACAAGAGAAATAGATCTGAATCTCTGTGTGTGTTTCTATTTAGCTGCCTGCCTGTACCTTCCTGAATCACACAAGTGAGTGGAGTGTTTGTGTGCAGGGAATATTTGTGAGTGCAAACTTGGAGTTGTCTTGGTTGAAGACCACGCCTGAACGTGGGCACCTGTGTGTGAGTGAAGTTGTTCAAAACGTGTTGTCTCACACCTTCAAGTAAGCAAGCGTGCCCTGGTGTGTCTGTATACGATTAACATGTTATTTTAATTGTGAGGGTACCATTGGGTGTGTTTGTTATGGTACCTGTGTCTTGGAAATGTGTCCTTGGGCATCTGTGATGGTCAGTCGGAGGCAGAACTTCCTGTATGTGCCCTTTCCTCTCACTCGTCCTCACAGATGTGTCCTCTATTAGTAACAGTTAATAAAGCCTTTTGGTTTTCTGTTGCTTTGGGATTTGGTGTTGGGGTTTTGTTTCAGAGAAATGTGCGTAAAGATCTTGGCAGAAAGTGGTATTTTCTTGAAAGCCACGTCTAGCGCTTTTTTCCTCTGTCAGCCAATTATTTCCTTTAGTGTCTGAACATAAGACTTGCCAATAAAAGTACCAAAATAGCTTCTCTCACTATTACTAATGTTTGCCAACAATAGCTAGGGAAGAGGAAAGGAAAAATCTATTTTTGTAGCTGGATTCTTACATGAGGTAATCCTGTTGGCTTTAATGAAAATTAATTTGGCACCTAAAGTTAAAGGCTTATTTGCACTGGAAAGTTTTTTAACCAAATTCAAGTATGATGGTTGAGAGATGATATATGTTGGCTCTTTATGGACAAGAAGGTGCCAGACAAGTGAGTGTAATATAATGCAGTGAAGTTGGTTGTAATCTGGCTGTGGTTTGGGATGTTGTAACCTCTAAATGGAGGGGTGTGGAACAAAGATGAGGGTGTGTCAGTCTAGTCTCCACCCACATCGGAGCCCTTCTTGTCTGAGCTTTCTCCAGCATCAGGACTGAATGTGAAGGAATGTAGAGCTGAAGTGGAAGGGACAGGCAGGTTCAGCTCAGTTAGTGACAGATGTTGAGGGACCAGTTTTTCTTGTCCAAGCTACAGCTTCTGCCCTGTTGCTCATCTGGAGTTGAGACAGATAGTTTGAAGCCTGTACTGGGAAAAGAGTTAAGTGCAGTGATAGCAACGGGGGAAATTGAGTTAATTCCAGAGGTCTCTCCTTGCCAGCCAAGACTGTGTCCCACTGCAGCTGAGCAAGGTGAGCAGGCCTGTACAGGATGGACAGATTCAACCCAGAGCCCAGGTGACCAAACAAGCCCATGGTGCTGAGGAAGGACCAGATCAAGCCAGGAACACAAACCAGTGAATCAGGATCGGGTCCAGTGGTGGTGACTGGGGTCAGCCTGGACATCACCTGGTGGGTCTGCAGTGACAAGGTGGGTCCCAGGTGAAGCCAGGTCTGTGGGCGAGATCGAAGGGCTGATGTGTCTGCTGCTTTTGTTTGGGAAGCAAAAACAGATTCAGGATACAAGTTCTTTTAAAACCAGATTTTTTCCTGTGGTTTTGGTGTGGGTTTTTTTTGAAACTTAATCTTTATTTCTAGTTAGTCTCTGATGTATATATATTTTTAAAATCAAATATGGCAGAATTCCAGATTAATACCTTCAAACAGTTCTGTTCCTAGCAGTGAGAGGTGAAGTGTGAGAGGTAAAGAGAATCATGGGCTCTCTCTCTAGCTCTGCCCTTGACGAGGTGCCTTTGGCCAGGTTGCTCTTCCTCTGATTCAGCATCCCTGCTCGCAGCTTGCAGCGCTGCTCTCCCATCTCCCAGAGGGTATCCTGCGATTAATTGAGGGATGTATCTAAATGGCTTTAGCATGCAGGCTGAAAGTCACCAGGGACAAAGCTGTTACTGGGGCAGGAATAAAGGTCAGGCCCTTGCTGACATCCTTGTCTCGATTAATTAATACAGTAATCTCTATAACTCCTCTTCAGCAAATATAATTTGGCCTCAACCCTTATTTTGTTCATTTTTCTGTGACTTAGCTTTGAGAGAACTAATGAAAAGACCTTGGTGGAAAAATCCTGCTTCTCACCATATCCCTTCCCCTCGACCAGCCCTATAACTTATTCCCCCCTTGGTATTTTTTGCCCCTACATGTCTGAGGGCTTTGCACAAAAGTTCCCTGGCCAGTTAAATGGCTCTTCATTTAACACCAAAAGAGACTTATCCCTCAGTTAAGGTTTTGAGGAGTGATGGCTGATTACTTCAATTACTAGGAAAACAGCGTGTGGAATTGATTGAAAGGGAGAGTTAACATTTAATACTATTTTCCTGTGGATATTTCCTATGGGAAAGTGCGAGACCAATCCTAGAAAACATTAGGAAGTCTTTGTTGCCTGGCTGAAGCCTGCTGAAGGGCTGAGTACCCATTTGTGACTGCAGGAAGGAGGTGTCGATAGTTTGGATTTTGTGACCTGAGAGCCCTGAGGCTCAGCACTTTGGGATGGCTTCTTTTGAACACAGAGTCTGTCCAGGACCTGTTAGGGATCAGTACCAGCATCAGAAGATGCAGCCAGGCTTGGAGACGAGCAGAAGGCAGGGGGAGTGAATATGTGTGGTGAAGCACAGTGAACCAAACTGTCCTTGGATGGGCAAGAAGGAATACTCCCTTCAGACTGCTACCCAGTGGGAAATCAAAGAAAGGAAGAAAATCTCTCCTTGTCTTCTGTTCAGCTCTTGGTTGTGGTTTGTTGTACTTTCCATTCCTTTGTGATTACATCCATGTCTCAGTCAGGTATTGTTTTCTGCTTGAGTGGGGAACATTCCCTAAAGCTGTTCTGAGTGCACAATACTCTTGTTCTCTTTCTTAGGCCAATTTTAGACTGAATTTTGGCAGATTACACAAGTGTGGAATGTTTACTGTCCTGTCTTACATCATCATTTTCCTGTATCATTTATTTTTCCTTTAACAGATTCTCAGGACTGTCAGTCTAATATGCATCAGGGGTTGAAATGTATTACCATAATGCAGTGCATTGTGGGTAATCCCATGCAAATTGTTCTGTGGAAAGTCGTGCTAAATTATGTTCCTGGAAAAAAAAAAAAAGGCAGGAAAACAAAGGCTTTTTGTTTTCCTTTCTTAACTGTTTGTTCTTTGGATTTCTGAGCAGCTGCCAGAGGCACAGGTTTGAGCGAGTTGTTTGACATTCAGCACCACGTGCAGTGATGCTCCTCCTCACAGGACTCTGCTGAAAGGATGGAGTTGAGCCCTGCAGTGGGTTTTCTATATATGTCTCTGTGATGTTTAGTTTTAAAACATTGATAGCTTGTCAGAGGAAAAATCTGAGTGAATATTGGAGTGGCACAGTAAAGAGAAATATCTCTCGCTGCTTTTTCCGTCTCCATTGTATAAACATCTGTAGGAAACATCAGTTTTGATGAACTTAAAGCGGATCAGAACCCTCTTGGAAGAGGCAGATCTGATCACATGTAGTGTCATTTTTAGATCTTTGTCTTCTTTGTTCTTTGTTACCAAGGTCATTTGCTTGGAAACTGGCTCCTTAGCTCCTCTGAAAGTCCATAAACTTTCCAAACTGAAGCAGTAATCCTCCTTTTGGACAGAACACTTGATTGTAGTAGAAATGATTGCAATGTCACAAACAGAGGATTATAATTTTCAGTAGAAATCATAAAAGGACTCCTAAGGAAAAAAGGCAGCTTGTTCTTATGCAAATTTTTTCAGGTAGTACAGCTGCAAGATGAGAAATCCTGAAAGCCTGTAATCTGGAGTCAGCATCTCCTCAGCTGATAAAGGTTCATCTGCTGGGCTGTGAACAGTCAGTAGGTTTTCAAAGACTCAGAGACTTGTAGTTTATTTTTACAAGTCCTGATGCTCTAGGAGGTGAAGCATTTGTCAGCTGCCATGCATTTGCTTCCTGCTGGTCTCCATCCCTGAAAAAGCCAATGTGGAAATGTCCATGGCAGAACACGGGGCAACAGTAGCTTTTGTGTGGGTCACATCTGTTACCCCACTTGCTTGAGAGAGCTGTCTCCCCCTCACCATAGCTCTGTCTCTCTGATCTTGTCTCCCTTTCTTCCTCACAGTCTTCAAAGACCTGATTTCTTTGTCTTTCCTAAAGCATAGAGTGTGAAGGTGTTGAACTGAACCTCTGCTGGTGGGTTTATAGAGGGGAAAAATGGTTTATAGGTGGTTTGCAAAAGACTGCATCCAGCTGCCAGGTCTAACCAATATCCTCTTTGGTGAATGTGTCCAAATTCTGAAATCATCTGCATACTCCTGGTCAGTTCCTCATGGACAAGCACCACAGGTTCCTATCTCCTGTAATAAAGTAGAAGCTTCAGTTTTGATCTCCATTTTTGCCTTCCTTTTAGTAACAATTTTTCCAATGAAATTTAAGGTATGAATATCCATCAGTCATTTAATGGCTGTCAGTTTTCTTTGTACCACTGGACATGTGGGCTGTGATGAGATGAGCCTTCAGACCCTGCAGGTCTGCAAACCCTTGTTAGTGGTTAATGCCAGTTGGTTCACCTGAAAGGACCTTCCTGATCTTTAATTTCTGACTGTGTGTATCACATTCTCAGGACTCATTGCAGGATGTCCTTCCTAACCCAGCTTCTGAATGAAATGATTAGTGACTTGCCCTTGAACTGTTTGGTGAAATCTCCCTCTGACCCAGCTTTCTCATGTGTTCTGTAACTTTGTATGGTGTTACTGTATTACACATTCATTTTGGGGACCTATATTAAATCAGAGCAGACATCAAAGAGGGTCCTGCAGTACTTTTGCCTGAATTACCCTCAGTGTTATCAGCCATTCTCCAGGTGGCTGGTATAGAGTACCCAAAAGAAAGGAAGAGGAAAAAAAGGTCATATTTTCCCTGTTATTGTCCATTTTTCTGTTAAATGTGACAAGCAGCAAGAAGGGTCCTGTGTCAGAATGATCATGCTGACACGTGTAAGAGAACAGCCAGCGAGCTCCTTGCTTGTACCTCCGTCCTCCCTCTTCAAAGGGAGCAGGCACCAGGCTGGGGGAAGCCCGCTCCTCTGCAGTGTCCCTTTCCTCTCTGATCTGAGCTGGGCAGAGATGATTCTTGTGCTTTCCCATGTGCCTTTGGCTTGGAAAATCAATGGCTCCTCTGTTGTTTTACAAGTGCTAATACAATAAATTGTAGAATCACGGTTGCTTCCTGTCACTGATGCTGAGGTTGTAGGGAGGGATAGGTGGGAAGGCCGGCTTTGATGGTGTTTGCTCAAGATGACCAAAGAGAATTCGTGATATGGAAAAAGAAAATTAGCCTGGGGGAGCCATTTATAATTCAGGAAAAAAAGTCTCAGGTAGCTCTTGAGTTGTATCAGAATAAGGGGATGGATATCGAAGGCCTGAAAGGTTACAGTAATGAAAACTGAAATGGGAGAGGAAGGTGCAGAGCTGAGGATTGGTCTGTGTCCTTACCTCTTACCTGTGGAGGTCTGTGTGAGGACCTATTTAAGTCTTTAAGGAGACCAACACACAGAGGGCCTCAGGATAATACCTTGAGAACATGTGCACGTAATTATTCCACCATGGAAGCTGCCACGTGGCATCTGATGTGGCCTGGGCAGGTGGAAGCTCTGCTCTGAGGGCATTGGCAGAAGAATATGAGGGATTTTGTGGAGAGCGGACTTATACCTGGAAGAAGGTATGCTTTAAGGCGTGATTTGGAAAATAATGAGGGACTCTCAGGACTGGAATAATAAGAGTTTGTGCAATCTGAGATTTGGATGCCACAGGTACCTTAGCAGAGCTGGTAAGCAGCCAGGATGGGAACAGAGCAGGATGCTGCGGGACCATCCTGGCTGCTTTGTACACAAGAACAATCCTTGCACATTGTCTGCTGTGTTGTGTGATATCTGGCTGAGGTTATGACTCACAGAATCAAGTGGAGCCAGGGTTTTGTTCCTGTAGGAGTTGTAGGGAAATTAAGAATTTGAAATACTAAAAAAAAATAACTTAAAATGGCCAGAAGACTCAGTAGTTTACTGACTAAAACAAGGTTAAATAAGATAAATCGTCATAATTATGATTCCTTATGTTTAAAATCTTACTTGATGGCATGAGAGAACCACCAATAACAGAACCACAGGAACTGGAGTAACACAAGGATAAGGAAAACCAATGAGAGTATTAATAGAAGTAATAGTGCCTTGATAATATGATTTTTTAAAAAAGAAGTACAGGAGCTGGCAGACAAAGCAGAAATTAGTATATAAAGTATCACTCATGGCTTTCAAAGGTGAACCTAGGCTAATTTTCATGGAAATTGTATCACTGAGCATCCCAGATGAGTCAGAGCTGATGAAAGGAGAGCCTCCTATGGTAAAAAAAAAAAAGCATCAAGAAATTCTGGGAGTTATGTAGTGAGAAACAAAAGGGTCTGTTTGTGTAGTCAAAACCTAGTTAAAAGGCTGGTAAAAAGTGGATAGGATACATAAGGCAACACTGGGATGGAAATAAATTGCTGGTAGGTGACTCCAGTTACCACTCTGTGAGTTGGTGCTGGTCAGTATTTATAGTTTTAATGGTTGAAAAGGCAAGAACAGTAAGATCATAAGATTTGCTGCTAACAGCTGATACAAATTATACAGTGGGAGAAGGGCTGAAAGATTGTGGGTACTAGAAGGGAAGCTGAAACACAGGCAGTGGCAGGGTGCAGCATGTTTTGGAGGAATGGTCTAAAGCATCCAGACGCATCTGAATTAGCTCTAACCATTCAGAAAAACATAGGCAGCTATTATAAAGACAGCTTGATAAAGATGTCTGTGCCATGTGCGGCAGCAGCAGCCATAAAGAAAGATGTGAATAAGATGCCTGTGTGTGTGAAGAAGCAGGTAGATTTGGAAGACGTTCCAATGTCCCTGTAGACACGAGTGGCAATGCCTCCCGTGGAGTGCTGTGTGTGCGATGGGTCGTTTCTTTGCAAGAGACAAAGCACTGATGTACACGGGCTAGAGGGAACAGATGAAAGTGTTTAGTGGCCTGGAAGGCAGCTGCAGTGCGGGGAAAGCGTTAGGGATACCAGAGCTGCTGAAGTGTAACGGGAAGGAATAAAGCACAGCAGCGCAGAGAGCACAGCCGTGTGTGGCAGGAGCACCGAGCACTGGGCTGGGGGAGGCTTTGCAGTGCTGCGGATGCTCAGCGGCAGCACAGCAGGGAGCAGAACCCACTCCTCTGGACCCTCCTCTACGTGACATTGCTGCCAGGCCAAGACACAGTTTCAGTGGTTTGCCAGTCTCCCCAGTGCTCTACTGTGGGGGCAGAGGGATGGAGACACTGTGGGGCATCAGGCTGGAGGAACAGGGGTGATGTCTGAGTCGTTCTGTGTTGGCTGCTCACTAAATCTATTCCGGTGGCCCTGTCCCTGTGTTGGCACAAAAGCAAAAGGTGCCATGATCTTGGGGTGTTGTTTTGGATGAGGACTTAAAGCACACTAACCCTGCTGTGTCATTTTTATCAATATACGTATTTTCATCCCCTCTCTGATGGGAAGAATAAAATGCACTTGTTAATTTAAATGCTTGAAAACCATGCAGAAAAATAACAAAGTGTTGTGTAGTAAAACACAAAGATGTGTCGTCATTCCATGAAATTAGGATACAACAATTGATTCTTTATGCAATACATAATTAACCTGGGGATCCCCATTGTGGATGGCATTATGAAGAGAATGAAGTCTCTTACTGAGATTTTTTAAACGGGTTTGACGGAACAGCATCTACATTTACATTAGCCAGAATAAGCATCATAAATCACTTTTTCCAAGGCATGTGATGATCACCAGCCAAGATTAGAAAATTCTTTTACACTCATGGTGAAATATGGCCAAACTGGGTAAATTTATAGCTGAAAAAAGTGCCTTGGGTCGGCCAAGAGCCTGCTTACTTTTTTGTACACCAAAGTTATTTATACAGGCAAACTTTTGAGTGAAAGAAGAGGGGAAGAAAAGTGATCCAGGGATTAGGCTGCCAATTTAGGACTTGCAAAAATTCAGCTTCTCTCTTTCCCAGACTGCTTTTAAAAGCTAATTCATTTGACACAAACTCTGAGACATACTTAGAGCCCCACCTCACACTTAATCTCCAGATACCTCAGGCTATAACCTGTCTGTGACTTGTTCCAGGTTCCACAGTGTTCAGATAGCGGGAAAAGGAATGTATGTGAGAGAAAGTAATGGATAGAGTACTGATGAATTTTCAAGGCACCATCAGATACCAGTTAGCCTGTTGCAAAGACTGGAAGCATGGGGAAGAAAGGTGTTTCTTTAAATAAAGCACTCGATTGCCTCCAATGGAAGGTAATTGCTTTATTTCCTTGCACTGCCCCAGAATTCCTACATGACTTGAACAGTTCCCTGGTTCTGTTCCTGGTCTACCAAGCAGACAGCTTAAGTATCCTGGAGCAGCATTTGTTTTCCTTTAGGAATTATCATGTTTGGTTTGGGTTTTTTTTTATTTAAAACCATGGTATTGCCTATGGTATTGGTTATCTCTACTGTCAAAAGATTGCTTTCTGGACTGTCACTTCCAAGAAATTCTTCTTTATTGAGTGATGCAGGCAGGCTTCTCCTTCCCAAAACTGTCTGCAGTCCTCAGACTGGGACTTGGGACACTCCTGGTCCTGTTACTGTGAAACTGTGCAGGTTCCTCTAACATGCACCGTTCTGGCCTGGCATCTCCTGCACTCAGCAGCTGCAGTTCTGTTTGAAAAGACACCATGGGACAAGGTGAAAGATTGTTCAGTGTCTGTAGAGAGGGATAAGCTGTTGATGCTTAGTTCAGGATCATCTAGGGCCTAAAATAGGTCCCCAGCATGTCACAAGGTAATGAATGAGACAGAAAACCGATGTACAACTCAATTTTATTGGAAAGCAAGAACTCTGCAAAGAACAGCGTCTTTCTACGTGATTTGTCTGCATAGGGGCAAAACACCCTCATTTCCCATTCTCTTTTTGTTCCCAACCTGACCACCCATCACAATTACGGCCCACACAAAAAAAAAAAAGAAAAAGAAAAAAAGAAAAGAAACTAAAATGTGTTGTGCTATTTCCTGTTCAACTGGTACCTCAGTGTATGTGTGTTGTTTGCAAATTATTGACATAAAACATTAGCAGCAGTGTGTGGGGTAGAGTGGCCAAGCAAAATAGCGAGCTCAGTGAAACACTAATATAATTTTGCTCTTCCAACACATGATGGACTTGACCTGTACTGAGTCATTCATGGGAGCTGATAAAGGAAGGGAGAAAGGATGCTGAGGAGGGAACAGAGAAGGTGAAGAAATTGGGGAGAAGAGAAGAGTGGAGGGAAACTCTGGTGGAAATACTGTGAGGGAAAGATGTGGAGATGGAAATGTTAGACAAATAGCTAGTCAATGTAAAGAAGGAGAAAACCTTTCCCCATGGTAGACCTGGAGAATTCATAGCCTAGAGAAATTTCTAGAGAAATTGGCAACAAGTTTTTGTTTGTTAAATCCCCAGTTCTCCTATGAGAAGTTTGTTCAGGTCTCTTTCTCCAGCAGATTGGAGAGAGAAAGTATTTCATCTTCCCATTCACTGCATCCCATGAACAGTCTTGCCTGTGACATACATATCTTTTACAGTAAAAGAGCCCATTTGAATGATTAAAACAACGAACACTTCTGTGCTTCTGTCCTGTTGGAGTTTACTGGGCTGAAACACCAGCTGAGCTCAGCAGAAGTTTTGTCTGGGGACTCGAAGCAAGCCAGACCTTTTCTCCTCACCATGTGGCCAGAGCACCAGATGTAATGAGGACAGATGTTCAGAGCAAGGCACAGCTCTCCACAGGTGCAAAGGTGGTCAAGGTTGCATTAACTTTCTTCTTGTTATCGTTCCTCTGCATCAGCATCCATTGACCTCAACAACCCTTCCTTCTTTCTCATCCTTTTATCTCTCCCATCCTTTCATCTTCTGTCTCTAACTCCAGTGCCTCTCATCTTTCTTTCTAGAAATTCTTGCTAGCCTATTTTTTTTTTTTTTGCATCTTCAGCCTTTTCTGTACCCTTAATTCTCTTGAAATGTTTTGGCCCAAATTCCCATCCCCTCCACTTCATCTGTTTTGCAAGCCATTCCTGCTGCTTAGGGATCTCTGGGGCATGAGAAAACCTGGGTTATTCCCTGCTGTCCTGGTTGTCTAAATAGCCAGTTCCCCAGCAGGTGTCTGTGTATTTTCATTCACAAAGGTTGAAAGTACAGTAACCTTCAGGGTTGGCTCAAGCTAAAACTAAGGCTGCAGACACCAGGCACCAAATGTTTCATTCAGCTCCCTGGCTTGTCCTCTAGAGCCTCCAAATGGTTTTGATTAGTATTCTGAGGGAGAGCTCACTGATGGAATTAGTGAGAAACCAGACTGTCAATTTATTTATACCCGGCCTTAGGGCATAACCATTGTGCATGTGTAAAGCTATTGAGGTGCAGGGAGTATTCTGTGAGAGTGTGTGTATATGTGTCGACTGGAAGTGAGTTTGCAGGGAAAAGCTCTTGCCCCAAGGACTGAACAGTGACCTAAAGTGGGAGAGGCTGCTGAAGTGGCTGTGCTGAATGTCAGAAATCCCTTTTAGTAAACAATTGATCCCTCTGAAATTTTCCCTCTACTTGTATTTATTAGTATCTTCCAGCTTTAATTTTACTGTAATTCTCATTACCCTTGTGGAGAAATCTCTAATTTAGCTCCTGGAGTCTTTCCACCTCCTTCAACAATATCTGTGTTAGAAAACTCTCTGCCTTTGCCTCCTGGAGTATTTAAAGCATATGAGTAATGAATAACAAAGTTTTTTCCATTACATTGTCATTTAGCCTGGGAAGTATTTTGAGGGCAAGCTGAGAGATAATGGAAACTTTTAGTTGTGGATATTTATTGGATGCATTGGTGCTGAATATGAATGAATGATTTTCCAATACAATTTGATCAATTTTATTTAGGAAAATTTGTATTGGCAATGTTGTGGCCAAATGATAAGTCTTTCATTCCTGCTCCTCTGTTTCATATTACAATGCCAGTGTCAATTAAGAGATAAAGGTGAGCATTCTACTGTCCCAGCAGTTATGCTAGCAACAGTTTGGGCAGAAAAGGAAAAAAAATTGTTTTATTTAGCTAGACCAAGTATCTGATTCATTCATCTGGTTGGCTGTGTCGGTTACCTCTGAAATTTGGTTCTTGCTATGAAAAATAAATATATCTCAAACTTGGACTGTTATTAGGCATCACCTCCTCCCATTCTGTCTGTTGCAGTATGAAAATGTGAAAAGGGATTAAGTAAAATTGTTCAACTCCATTATTCTCTATAATAGCCAGAAAACAATGAACCTGTTATCCCCTAACATGATGTCTGCAAAAGATTATTCATGACAGCGCCCATGGGAACAATTTGCATTGTGCAGTGGAATGTGGTGCATCAAGCTGGTGTTGGTCCAGACTGGTGCTTTGATGCAATGGAAAGCAAAACCTGTGTGGAGATTTGAGCTGATCATCAAAGCAGGGTGGTTTAGTCAGCATGTTTTCTGAGGCTGGACTAATTAGCTCTGAGGAGCTTGTCTGCACCTTTCCGGTGCAGGGGTGCTGCTTCCTACTCCACAACTCACTTAGGTCCTTTTGGCACGGGAGACTTTGCACCACGCTCCACTGGTCACACAGATGTGACCAAAGGAGGGGACAGAGCTGTAAAGCCCCGTGCCAGAGGGAGAGATGGGGTCACTGAGAATCCAGGCTGGCAGGACACTGCAGGGGAGGTGCTGGCAGGCAGAGCAGCTCCCTCCTGTACAGCTGTGACCTCCCGACCGTGCGTTGTCACTTGGTCACACCAAGACAGCTTTGCTGCTGGGGACACGTGCTTCCTACCAGCTTCTTAGCCAAACCCAAGAGCACTGCTTCTACCCTGCTTTTCTTCTTTCTTGCATTTCTTATAGAATATTTTCAAAAGTCTGGGTTGCAAGCACAATCTCAACATTTTTGCAGCTGGCTGTGCTACATGGCTGCAAGGGAAATGCCTGGAGGTCAGGCTTCCCTTTCAGTAATGCAAGTGGGACTGGTTATTAACCACTACAGCAGGTCCTGGCATTGCTGGCAAATGCCATCAATAACATTACTTCAACAGGTAGTTCTGTCCACAGCTTCAGTTTAATGGTAGTCATGCTCTGCACCTGCAGCTCTTCCCTCTGCTGAGAGCTGAGGAGGGAGGAAGAAGAGCAAAAAGTGTCTGGTTTACAATAAATAAATAAATAAATGTCCATATTTGAAGTAAATAAAGTCTACTAACAGGTAACTGTCAGGTAACAGGTAACTCAGTCCTCTGGCTGAGTTTCTATCTGTTACTGCTGAGCTGCCTGGTATCAGAGCGATGTGGGTCCATCCTACAGCAGCTGACTCCAGTGCATGGGCAGTTCCTGTCTGACGCTTCTGAGGTGTATTAGAGTTTTATGATTATTGTTATTATTAGTATCTCCTTGCTCATAGTTTCTTAAGGCCTCTTCATATCTTGAATAAAGCTCTAGGAGTCATAAAGCCACAGGCTGACTTTTAGCACAGGCACTATTCATATCTCCTTGATAGCTATTTAGTATGTGGCCTTAATCTTGGATGCAGGACCCTGAGATGCACCCCAGGGAAAGCCTCGAGATGTTCTTTGTGTTTTTTGCCCCTGAGAAAACAACTGTCTTGCTATGGAAATGACATATATTTTCTCTGAGATGTCACCACTTCTGCCTGCTGCTTGTAACTTTGCCACACTGAAATACCTTAAGTCTTTTAAAGTAAAGTAATAAAACATTTAGGAATCTATGCAGACCTGCTGAGAATTCTCATTGTTTTGTGTTAATAACCCTTGGTTCCCATAAATTTCTCCCTCTGTTTTCTTCTTATTAATTATTGCTACAATTTTTTATACCTGGATCTTGCTTGTCAAAGCTTGCAGTAGAGGTGAATAGGAGGAGAGTAGAAATGTCAGACACTTGCCCACTGTGATAAAAACACTTGAAACTGTTCAGAGAGTTAAATTCAGTTGTCCTGAGGCCCTAGACCCTGCCTAGCTCTGAGGCTGTTTCTTCAGATTCTCTCCATGCCCCTGTGAGCAGGTCCCGTGTTGTCCAGCCACTCAGTGTGTGACCTCTGGGTGATGCTCATCACTACTACAGATTCATGCTTTGCTCACAGGGCCTCAGAAAACAAATTGAATTGCAGCATCTTTTCCACAGGAAAATGTCTTTGTGCTCAGAGAGGGTGTTTGTTATGCCAGATGATATCACATATGCTGGGCCTGCTAGAGATGAAGTGATGGTGGTGCTGTGCAAGTAACTTCTGTCCTCTAGCAAAAATGCATACACAAAAAAAAAACCTTTGCAAGAGAGCTGCAGAAGTTTATGTGGGAAATCTTTCTTCTATCCACCTGTGTGGTTTTGGCTCAGAAATAATCTTTCAGCTATACAGAGGTGCTCCAACCCAAGGATCCCAAAGCATTTTGCAAATATAGCTTTATAATGAGAAAAAATTAAAAATCAATGTAAGATCAGAGCTCTGTCCTGTCATGGATTACTGGACATGCACAGCTTCATTACCATGAGGTGTTCACTGACAAATACCTGGTAGAGGGTGACAGCAGGCTGTGCTGATGTGGGGCTCACACTGTGCTTGAGGCCAGAGCCAGGGCTCAGCCTGGACTCCCGAGAGTTGCTAAGGAAACAGCCCGGGAATGGAGCTGGAACTCTCGCCCAAGCTTGGCTGCAGAGATGTTTTGTGCTGCAAAAACTCACGGGGCTGTTATTGGCAGAGGCAGCACTGTTCCAGCACCTGATGTGTGATGTAAAAGGGCCACATGTGATGTGGTCACTGAGTGCCAAAGATGAAGGATTTCACAGTTTTAATTTCTTTTTGGTATATCTGATCTTAGTTTGTCTGCTCTCCTCCTCTCACCAGAGGTATGAAAGTGCCATTGATCACAATGACTTGCTCTGATGCAGGCCCTGGTGTAAAGATCTTTGCTAGATCTTTATTCCTCTAATTAGTGAAAACCCAAACACAGACTATTATTAATCAGCAAGGATCCACATCTTGGAGGATTCCTCTCTTGAAAGATGATGTTGATAATCCAAACCCTTTTTGTGCCACTAGCTTTTAACAGACTGAGAAATTCCTTAGAGGTGTTTGTTATTTTGCAATTACTTTGCAATTGATTTTCTTAAAAAACAATGCATAACTTGTTAAAGATCTCTTCTTCCCTCTTCTCTCCTTACCCAGTTGCCTTTTCCATCTCTGC
This sequence comes from Atrichornis clamosus, assembly GCA_013400975.1. Lineage (NCBI taxonomy): Eukaryota > Metazoa > Chordata > Aves > Passeriformes > Menuridae > Atrichornis > Atrichornis clamosus. The sequence goes on from WBMZ01011338.1 coordinate 486,181, forward strand.
TGCTGCCTAATGTTTATAATCACAGAACCTGGTTTTTTTCCCCATTGCTTAGAGAGACAACTCCTCTACAGAGAAAAAGAAAAACTGGATCCTAATGATTTGTAAAAGTGGATTTACAGTCAGATTCTGCTGCGGTCCAAGTCTAATTCTTACGATGACTTCTGCATATTTAGTTGAGGCATTTAAACTACTTGCCTCTGTTTCCCCTGTTGTAAAACAGAGGCTATTTTAGAGTAGCTTCTGTAGACCATGTGCTGTTAATTAATTTACAAATGGTTGTGTAGGGGAAACTTCCATGTGTAGGAATCATGAAACCTTCTGCCTCCCTCCATCAGGGCCTGCAGCTGGGAACGCTGGAGCTGGAGGAGATGGGAAGCAAGTTTTGCCTCGGTTTGCTGATTCTGCACCTCAAATCCCTGCCCTGCAGCAAGGAGCTGATGGCTCAGGCAGCACTGCTGCTGGATCTGGAGGAGGAGATAACAGACCGGGCACAAAGGTTAGTAACTGTGGGATCCAGAGGGCTCTCCTGTGGGAATCGGGTTGGTGGGGGTATGGTTTGGGTTTAAAACTGCAGAAATGGACTCTCCTTACAGCTGAGATTTGCATCTTGGGAACTGCAGTGTATTGAGAATTGTAACTGAGTCCCAAAGAAACTGCTAAAACTGGGTCCATGCTCTGCAGCCATCCGTGTGGAGAAAAAAGGTGAAAGAGCAGTACCTGTTTTCCATTTTAAAGTTATTTTTCTTTTTACTGGTTACTGGAACATGGGGATGGTACTGCCCCAGAAAAATGCATCAGTAGGAAGCGTTTTCCTGCTCAGTGAGTGTCACATGGGATTCTGTCCACCTCAGATCCTCCATGGAGAGGATCTTGTATAAGGAGTAAATTCTCTAAGTGCTGCAGGGTAGGGAACAAGTATTGCAGATTATAAAAGGACCTTGATAGCATGATTTAGAAATTGTGGGCCTCATTCTGCAAGCACGTTCCATAAATTCTTGTTTTCCTCACTGAATTGCGTCCTCTGGTCATTTAGAGCATAGATTTATGACTTTTGAAGCACAGGAAGAAGTTTTGATCCCCCTGTTTATTTAGAAGGTGTTTTTCCAAATTGTGAAGTTAATTTACTTGCTTCCTATGCTCAGTGAGGTGTATTTAAGTGAGTTTGTCCCATTATAAATACAAGGAGAATTTGACTTGGAAAAGTGTCTGAGTATGAGATTATTCAGCATGAATTGGTGATAAAGCAAAAATACATAATTTCTCTAGGTTACTATCGCTTGTTAGCACTATGTGCATCACATGTATTTGCAAGAATGTTTTTCCAAGACAAATGGAGAAAGAAAATTTACTGATGTGACACGATTTGAAGCTCTCTGATGGTTTTGCCATCAAAGAGCTCTCTCAGCGTCATCAATGAATATGAAGTTTTTCAGTTGCAGAAATACCCCTGTAGTTTACAGCAGACTTCCAGTCTCTCCCCTGAAGGAACATTTACCCAACATTAGCACCACCTGTTCCTCATGCCAAAACCCATTCTTACAAGCTTGTTCACAGTTTTAAATGTTTATGAGGGACAATGAAAAAACAGGGATAAAATGTAGAGACATTCCTTTGGAATAGCTACGCTCACTTGTACGTGTGAACATATAAATGAAGCAGTAAATGTGGATGCTAAGCACCATCCATGTTGTGGACAGCCATCCAAAAAATCATTGGTGTGTCATTAGAGAGAGCTGCTAGAGCCTGGCTAGGTGGATGGGTTTGAGATATAAATGAAACTCTCACTTTTGAAATGGAGCTATGAGGGCCTTTGCATGAAAATAACTTATGGGAAGAAAAACATCAGACCCTGACTTGCCTCAGACGCTGGCAAAAAGCCATCTGGTCACAGTAACTCAATGAGCATTTCCTCTGATTTTTGTAGTCTTCTGTTACTTTTTCCTTTAGTAGGCTTTATATTAATGGGAATTCATTCTACTTATCCAATGTTGTGTGGTAGTTGATCAGTACTAAAAAAAGCTCTCTAATCACAAATATTTTTAAAGAAGTTACCAAAAAATAAAAATTCTCTTACACTGTAAAACTCCCACATTGTTCCAAACGTGTCCACAGTAGCTGAAAGCAAGGTCTTCCACCCCTTCAAGTTTGCCCAGCACTTGTGAGTACCTCCAGCATCCAGGAATTAATGTCATTGCTAAAAGGCAATGTGGTGGTTGGTTCATTTTCACTTCACTGGGTGTAATTGCTGGTTTGTGAAATTTTAGCAGCTTGGCTGCAATTTGCTACAATTTGCAGGCAGGTAAGCAGCTGAACTGGTGATCCCACCCAGAGGAGTCACATTGCAGGAGATGCTGCAGAAGGCTGGCTGAAGAGAGATGCAGGGACCAAAGCGTTTGCTAGCATATTCTTTTTAAAAATAAATTCATGGCAAATGGTTGTGCAGCATATTGGTTATGAATCAGAAAATTATTACCTCCCTCCTGGGTTCCTGTGAGCCTAGCCGAGAGAACGGCATGATTTGGTTTTAGTGGGACCAATGGAAGAATGCAGAATACAGAGGGCACACTGATACGGACAAGAGAGAAGCTATTTCTACATCCCTGTCTTAACTCACAGACTGTGAAAAAAATTATTCTTTATCAAAGCATTTCTCTGGAGGAAGCTGAGGGGTGCCACTCAGTCTAATATTAATCTGTAAATATTAAATCTAATCTAGTTCTGTGAGGTAGCACTAGAGCCTCACAGCTTTACTGCTGGTATATCATTACATCAAAGGAAATTATACTCTGCTGCTTCCTAGGCTAGACCCACCTTTGTGGGCTTAAGGAGAGTGAAAAGTTTGTAGGTTAAAATTAGCTCTGTTTTCCTCCATGGTTACCACAAAAATGCAGTGTCCTTGCATGTTCTCTATACTCTGCTCCAGAAAGTATGAGTAGGTGTGAATGAAAATAGCCACATTTTTGGGTACCTTGCCAAAGCAAAATCAGACTTGGGGATCCTTCAGGTGCAACACAGGAACATTTCTGTGTGGTTACCTGGTGAAATATTTTTCTTAAATGTTTTAAATAGTGAACAGCAGTGCCTTTTCAAACAGTTTACAGGCTATCCTTATTCCACAAGTCTGCACTGTTCTGGTCCCAGGAAATGATATGCATGACAGATATTTAAGTGGGAGGCGACAGCTTTTACTGTAGCTAATGTTTTCTGGCAAAGGAAGGTGTGTCCCAAAGACTGTCCAGCAGAGGTGTCTAGAAAAAGATACAAATGTGGGTGAGTCTTTCCATAGCAGTATTCACCAATATCAAAAGAAAAGATTAGTATTTTTCAGCCTTGATGAAAACACGAGCTTTTCTTGGTTGTTACAGTTTTGTTTTGTGGAAATCAAGCTGAAATTAAGCTGTGAGCAGTGTGATGTATTGCACAGTGCTCACGTTAAACACATCTATCCCAATCTAATGTGTTCCCTATATATGGGTTTTTGAGTGCCCATCTCTGTAATACTCTGGGTGACAGGTCAAGCTGTGGAACAAGAAGTTAATCCAGCACTGGATAAAGCTGACTCCCAGATGAAATGTCTCATTGCAAAGGTACAGAGATCAAAAGCTGTGGAGCCAGAGATCTCTTCTGTTGTGAAATCCCTGCAGTTCATGTCCTGCATTTGTCTCTCTTTGCCCTGGTGTCTGGTGTGCGTGGCATTGACTTGGCATCTCAGCATCTCCCTCCGACAGCAAACATTTTCACCTGTCAAGGTTCATAACTGTTTGTGTCTTTTAATTTTCCTCTTCAGGCTCTCTGTGCTCTGGGTGTGCTGCAGCCTTATTCTCTCACCGCTGCTGTGAGGGGGATAAAGGAGCAGGCTGGACCCTGCCTGCTTCCCTGGGATAAACTATTTGCTGTGCACTTTCTATAGCTCTGTCAGAGCCGGTGGTCAGCAAATTGGAGTGAGGTAATGGCTGTCAGGGAAGTGGCTGGTCTGATGGAGGCGTCCTGTGTGAATGGGGTGTTTCTCACACCTGATCAAGTCCACTGTGCTCAGGGCACTGTCTCCAATGAGCCAAAAATAGGTGAAAGAAGCCCTTAGCTGACCTAACTAAACACGGTTTGGTACGCAGGCAAGAATTTCTTCCTGTCCCCACTTCACATCCATCTTTTCCCTAAAGTGTCTACTGCAAATGGAATCATTTATGAACATGGGTAACTCCTGGAATATATTCCCAGCAGAGGCAAACAGCAAAGTAGCTACATCTGAGAATAAGCAAGAGGGGCTGAACTTCTATCAGTGGGGCTGTATGGCTGGTGGGACAGTAGAGTATTTCCCCTGAACACGTGATGCCCATCATGAAGTTGGCCTTACAGTTCTGTGTCACTGTTTTCAACATGTGGCAGCTGTGTCAGGAACATGCCAAAAGGTGGAGGAAGTACATGATGCAGCACATCAGATGCATTAAAGCTCCAAGGTGTGATGGTGAGGAAGAAGAGTTAAATTGCTCCAGGTATTAGTCGGTATTTTAATTAGCAACCTGTGCTTCTGGGACACATCATATTGACTCTCACACTTATTCAGGCACAGTCACCCTCATGTTGTATAAGACTTCCGTGGGACTTAGTTGCTGTGGCTTTTCTTTCCACAACTGATATTTGGGTGTTTTTCTGCATTGGATAGCCCTTTTTCCACCAGCCCTGAATAGGACTGATCTCATTCTGCCAAAGGAAAAGGCCAAGTAGGCAGAGAATTTTCTGGGTTTTGCAGCCACTTTCAACAAACAAAGCCAGGGGTTGGGTGTTCCTACAAGCATTTTATTCTGCTCTCTCTCAAACTTGTCCTCATAAGACACTATTGCCATGCCCTAGGAGGAATTACTGGTTTTGTGTCTCCAGCATCCCACCCTTACAGTCAATTCTGGCATTAAGAAGATTTTTGCTGGGAAAGTGAAATGCAGCTTGTACTTCGGACATCATGTTTTTTGATAATAGTTTTCATGCCTCATTTGCTCTAAAAGTAATTAAGTCATTGCTGTCCAGGTAACTTCACATTTGTCATGACCACAAGGAGGATGGGAAGTGGCTCTTCACATAAAGCAGGTTTGATTGAGAAGGAAAGCACGAGCAATCTCCCCACTCAAGTATCCTCCCCTTCTTCCTTGTGGTTTAAACTGATAGCACATTCCTTCATTTTCTTTTTTTTCCCTGCCCTCCAGGTTGTGCTAGGAAATGTTTTGCATATCCTGCAGCAATTGTAGCCATTTGTTCATGAGACATCTTCTGTGTTGAGACAGGCTTTTGTGTAGTCACTTTCTGCTGACTCAGACATTATTCATCTCCTGTGTTTCTTCATCATTTCTTACCTTTCTTGAGCAGAGCCAAATCTCTCTCCACCCCAGATGGTAAATGTGTCTAACTCTGCTATTAATCAAAAGCAGAAGCCTTAATCATTACTCTGTTTCTTTGTCCAGATGTAATCTCTTCTTCCATGCAGTGAGCAGAGTTAGATCACTCAGCATATGTATGGCAAAGCCAAGAATTGACAAGAGGGATTTGCAGGTCATTTGGAACTGTGTTTGCTGTTCTTCTATGCCACATTGATTCACCATCATGATCCTGGAGAGTACTGAACTGTTGGATCTCCCATCGTTTCTCTATCATGCACCTCCCCTCGATTATGGTTGTGCAAGCAATTTCACTCATCTTTAAAACCGTGTGGCCAAAAGGTGATTCAGATTAAATGAAAGAGATTTTGTGGAGATGAAGCAAACAAGAAAAGGGAAAATTCAAACAATGAAATAATGCAGATGGAGCAAGGCATGCTCGCTTCATTTGAGGCGTCTTTAGTGTAGCTTTGAATAGGAGAAATGTGGGAGAAATGTACCCACATGCAGTGGTGGAAAATGGTTCCCCTGCCTGCTGGTTTGAGTCTTTCTATACTTAGAGGTGAAGGTGGGTGTCATCCCTTGATGCTAGATTGTTTTGGTTATACATACTGAAATAAATCTAGCTCAAGGGTTTAAGTGCAAGACAGGACTTCACCCTGCACAATACCCCATCCCCCTGCCCCAGTTCAGGTGTACCAGCTGCTGTGGTGTCCAGTCCTCTGGGGCAGACTGGACAGCTGGACTCTGGGCAGTCCTCTGACATATGGCTGAAGATGAAGGTACTCTTTCATCATTTAGTGAATCTAACCACAGCAGGAGTTTTTTGGCCAGACTTTTGATTCAGGTTTTTATTTGACTGGAGTTCCATTTTTCTGTAAGTAAAGACTTGGTGCATTTTTAACCTTGATCATCTGTAGACATTAAATACCTTGTGGCAGCTTTCAGAAGAGGAGGGTGTTTATTGATTCTATTTTTTCGCTTAGTCACAAATTTTATTGCTGGTAAAGGAATTTGAAATTTCTACAGCTATATGAGCATCTCTGGATGAGGTATTTCTCTATTTGGGTGCTGGAGAGAAAAGTGCTGTGGGAATGCATTTACCTAAGTAAGCCAAACTACTTTGTCACTTTGGTGCAGAACACAGGGCAAGAGGGGTTTCTATAATGCATTTCATATAACAGTTGTGAGAGCACAGTCTAACACTAACTCAGTGTGACAGGTGTGAGAGTGGCTGAAGCTGGGCTTTGGCTTCAGAGCAGTCTCATGTTGCTGCAACCATTTAGGATCAGTTCAGGAAATGCTTTAACTCCTGACTGTTTTATAACACTCTTCAGTGATCTTTCACACTGATGTTGCAGAAGAATGGTACCTTCTTGCTCCTCCAGGGTCTGACCTAAAGAATTACTGTCTCTGCTATTGAGAGGAAAAAAACCTCAGATTTCAAGTTTGGATCTATTACAGATTTTAGATTTTATTGTTTTTATATGCCTCGATAATCTTATTTTCTAAATAAAAATGTGAACCTTCTCCTGTCCACCCCTTCATCCTTCTTATCCTCCTCTCTACTGCATCTCTCCTTTGTTATTGTGAGAATACAAGCCCAGAGAATTCTTTGGAGGTTCAGCCAAGCAATACAGCCTATAATGAATATATTTGGTATTCAGAAGGCTTTCATGTAGCTGTTCACAGGTGAGCCGCTGGAATTCAGCAACTTTTCATTAACACTTTCTAGAGCTGTCCCTCTTTTCCTCCTATTGATTTTTATTATTATTATTATTCTGAAATACCTTGCAAGCTGTGCAGCTTCTGCTGACTTATCAAATGCCAGCTCCAGCTATACCAGGCTGGGTATAAGTATTCATGCTTATTTCAGAGGTAACTAATTTATCATTTCCTAGCTAATAATAGCAATTTAAATAGATGCAGAAAGTGGGGAGAGGGAAAGAGCAAATGGAAGAGAAAGGGATCATAGAAGGAACTTCAAACACGCACCGAAGCACTGCTTGCTGTCGTGCCTGTCTGAGGTTATTCAAATTACCGTACTCGTACAGATCTAACTGGACTACAGATAATGAACTTGTATATATCCAGCAGAACAAATGGGCTCTGCAGTGCCCTTTCTGTGAGGCATTTTGCTGTGGTGCTCTCTGGTATTAGACATTTTGGTATTGGTTAGGAGCACCTGTATTTCTGTGCTGCAGTCTTTTTCCAGTAAGATCTAACTTGAAATATGAAAGCCACTGGGGTCCTTCACATGCTGGGATAGGAAAATAAAGATGAGGGCTATCAGGGGTTCAGAAGTTCCCATTTATGGAGCATTCCACAAAGGAATGCATTGTGAGGGATGCATTCTTTTCTCTTAGATGGCCCTTATATAGAGCAGGACAGTGCTGACACCAGAAGAGAAGAGATGCTTTTTTCTAAGAGGATACAAAGGATGATGGGAGAATCAGTCTGGTTAGACTATTATGAATTTGGGCAGAGATTGAGCAAGTCACAGGTCTGGTGCTGAAGGGGCAGGTGCAGAGGACTATATTTAGCCTTATACAGACCATATCTATACTGCAGCAGTAGCTGAACACCAGTTGCATTAGATTTAGGGCTCTGGCATGAGAGCAGGAGGAGACAACTTTGTCAGTACAACTCTACTGGTGATCCCTGTCCTTTGCTTTCAAACATTATTAAGAGGATATGGATGCACAAGGCACAACTGTAGTGGGAGTCCTTGAGTCTTCAGGTGGGTGGGAACTATAGATAAACACTAAGGTTATTTCCAAGATCTTGGTTATTCAGTGTTTCCTTGTGGAACTTTTCCTAAATGGTGTTCCCAGAGTCCCAAAATAACTTGATGCTTGTGAAAACCAGAGAACAGACAGATCTTTCATACCAGTACGTTCTGCAGTAGCTTCTTTCAGGCAGGATACGTAATGGAATGAGTGAGTAGGATGGTAGTTAGATGAAATGCATTTTCAACCCTTTAGAAGTAAGCACTTTTTTGAGAAGTTGTGTATTTTTCCTCTGATGAGTTTTGTCTTCATTGAAATTTTCACTTGAGTTGACCTCTAATTAATCTGTCCACAGCTCCCGCCAGAGCTTTTTGAGGAGCGTGGTCATGTAGGTGAAAATGAGACTGGTTGTGGGTCAAAACAGGCTTTGGTGTCCTGGATGTTGGAGAGTTAATCACGTGGCATAGAACACAGGAACAAGAGACTTAGATCTGGATTATCAGGATCAAAGGCTTCACCATGTGGAGTTCTCACCTCTTGAGTCCAGCAGAGTGGCTCAGATGTCCAAGCGTCACAGAATTTAGAAGCAAACCAAAACGAATGCCAGTGGTCTGTGAGAGTATAAAGCAAAATATTTCTCCACCCACCAGTAGCATCAGAGCCCCTTCGTCCTGCACAGCAGGACATGGTGGTGAGGGCAGTACATACGTTGCCACTGTCTGAAGTAGGTTTCCTGTCATGAGTGAAATACAGGGCTAGGAGGAGCTGAATCCCCTGTAAAACTATCAATGGGATGCAGTTTTTCACCAGAAGTTTGCACCTGTATAAGTTGTTCAGACAACAAGAGCTAAGAAGTCCCTAGTGGATTTGATTCAAAAATGCTCATAGTCTCATTCTGTCCCCTTTGCTGCATCCTTTCTCTGCAAAAAGAACATGAGAGCAGAGGTTTCTGCTTTCGAGACAAATGCCATGTAGCAAGTCCTCTTGGTCTGGTGCCCAGCCTGCAAATGAGAGCCTGACCACGTCTCCTGGACCGTGGTGACAGTGTACAGCTGCTATCTAGGAGCATATCAAAAAACTTAGCGAGACAAATGAGAGACTAAATGGTTAAGGGGATAGAGAAGGCAGAGAAATTCATAATTAAAGCTGTCAAGTTGCAGTAAAAGGAGCGCATAGCCTGGAAGGAAAGCGGGTGGGCGAGCAAAGTGTCATATTTGCAGGTGAAAGTTGGCACTTGAACAGCATTTTAAAGTGCTCCAAAGCCACCTCCACTGACACCTCAGCTGTATTGTATATTCCGTCAGAGGCTCTGGCTGTTCAGTGTATTGTGGCTGTGAGTCACACACAGACCCTGCCTCTTGCTGCCTCACTGATACTGTGCAGAGAGACAGGCAGGGGCTTTGCGTGAGACAGGAGATAAAAACGTGCAGGTTGTTGTTCCAGGGCCCAGCACACGTGCACCAGTGTGGATGAGTGCTTGTGCATAGAGGTACAAATGTGAAAGTCAGCCCCTGCAGCCTCTGATAACTCACTGTATTCTCTCAGAAATGACATGGATTTATTAGCTTGTGTGTGTTAAATGTGATGTTTGTAAAAAGAACTCGTGAGAATTAGACTGGAGTTGAGAGTAGAAGGATGTGAGGGGGAAGATGCACATGAAATTAATGCTTAGCCTTTTGTTTTCTCTCTGCAGAGCAGAACTGTACTCAAGCTAAACATCCTAGATCCTATTCTCATTAATGTGGAGAAAGTTCTCTTTCAAATACGACACAGACACCCACGTGTCTCGGGTTGTGGTCAGTCTGTAGCACTTAGCAATGCAGCCCAGTTAAGGGATCCTCTCCAGAAGGCCAGGACAGAGCACTGCCACTTTCCTATCACTGTCCCAGTGCAATCTGAGAGCTGTGGGGCTGATTCCAGGCTGGAACAGTGCAGATGGACCTGTGATGTGCTGGAAGCACTCAGTGCGCCAATGGGGATGGGAATAGTGGTAAAGAAGTGGGAAAGGAATCCAAGATGCATCAGAGGTCTCTGGAAAATTGTCACTGAAAGAATTGGATTGGGATATAACGGCCAAAAAAAATGGAAAGCCACCACTGTTTCTTGTGAGCTTTCCTTTCTCGAGGAAAGACTGTCACTTCCCTCTGCTCTTGTGTCTTTGGGAAGATGCTGAGGGTTGAGGCAGTTGGTGCCTGGACCATGAGTGCTAAAGGAAGTCATCATGCCAGGGCAAGGGCTGCTGTCAGAGCAGAAGGGAGAGACAGACTCAGAACATTGTAAGAGGAAAGAAGCATTCCTTTTGTCTCTGGGGGTGTTTTCTCTGTTTCCTCCCCTGTTCCATCTCCCATTCCTATTTCTATTTGTTCCTGTCAAAACTTGTGGGTTTTATCTGGAGGAAAACTTAAATTTCTGGAAGTCAGATTTCATTTTTAAAGTAACAGTAGCATGCTTTATGGTTAGACTTCCAAATCTATCCCTAACCATTTAAAAATACTCAATCAGCACCTTTATCTATGGCACATTATTCACCATTTAATCTATAATGGCTTCCTTATAAGCGTTAACAGTTACTTACTACCTTAAATCCCTATTTAAACATGAGTTTGAGGATTTGGACTTGTAAGGTAGAATAAGCAATAGAAGCAGCTGAATGCCAGAACAAGATTCTGCTATCAGGCCAGCATGATTAGAAATTAGGAATAAGGGAAAGAATAGAAAGCATCTGTTCTCTGTTTCTCTGTCTAATCTGTTTGTTCTGTCTAGTCTACCCAACAAGTTTTTACATCACATTCTGTACTTGAGAATTTTTGTCTGAAGATGCCATTTTATAACATCCTCCAAAAAAGCACCAGCATCTCATTAAAAGATAAAAGTTCTATGCAATTCAAAGAGAAAGCAAACACCCATTTCAAATACTAAATCTGTGTCTCATCTTCCCATTGAACTGCAGGGGGCAGCCAAGAATTTGGGTAAAGTGTTGCTACCCTGATTTCTCTCGTCAGGCTTTTCCTAAAATTAATACTTATTTTTTGTTCCAGCACACAACTTGTGTTTTCATCTATGAAAAAGTGAATCATAAGAGAGGATCCAATGGAGTACTTTAGTAGAGTTAAGTGTCCTTTCTGACAGTGCTCAGCATTGAAGATTTCAAAGAGGGATGCAACAACTTGCCATAGTGGACAATTACAGAATACCCCTACCCTCTGGGGGAATGATTTTCTCTCTTCAGACAGTGAGTTATTTACACCTGGGAACACAAGAATTTGTAGCCTTTCTGAATAATTAGAACAACAATAATTCTATCTCATGTAATGTTCCAGTGCTCTCATTTTCTAGATAAGTGCCTAATGCTTTTTGAATCTTGGATTGCTCCTCATTGCACCCTGCTATCTTGTGAGTTTTATAGATTAGCTGCATGTTGTGAGGAAAGAGAAAATATTTCCTTTCATCTTCTGGTCTTTCACCTTTGCAAATGCACCTTTATCCTCTGCTGTAACAGAGACTAATTGGGAGTGCCCAAATTGCCAGACATTTTGTAAACAACAGTCACCTCCCTTCTCATGCATCTAGTCATGAAAGATGATAATTTTTTAAAAGGTTCTTATGCCTCTAACTATTTTTACCACCTACTTTGGACCCTGCTTATTTGTGTGGTACATTTAAAATAAGGAAAGACAAGAATTCAGGATGATTTTTCTAAGGACAGTGTAGAATTTTTTAAAGTAACAATTTTGTAATATTTTCAGTGTTGTCCGTTGCCTTGCCATTGAGGTTTATTGTTTTCAAGAAGGATGGCAGTTTCCTGGATTAACCAGCTCTATCCTCACTTGCTTGGATGAACTGTATTAGAGAAACCCTTCTACCTTTAAGCAGTTTTCTTGGAAGATTACAGGTCATAAATGGGTTTGGTGAAGGACACCAGAGTGTCTCTCATGTGAAAGTGCATGCCCATAAAAAGTCACATCTTTTTTTAGACCTTTTTGATTTCAGTGTTAATGTGTCTGGCCTGAAGACAGTGCTTATTCTTACCTCAATATCCCAGAAAGGACCAAGTAGAAAAGAGACAAACAAGTGGATGAGGATGTGATGCTGGGAGTTTGCGAGAGGTACAGAACAGGGAACAAAATAGGGAGGGTCCCTGTCAGAGGTGGATTTGGAAGAGGCAAGGGCAGGCCAGAACTTAAGCCCTCTCCCTGCTTTCCTGTCTGCTCTTGGGGGTGATTTTCAATACTACAGAACCTAATTTCAGGAGCTCAGGATTAAAAAAAGGGTTGAGTGGGAATATAAATAATGGATTAGGCTGAAAAATTGGTTTAGGCACTTTGACAGTGTCTCTGAGGTGTCTTTGCCCCTTTCAAGGAGAAACAGATTGGAGACATGAGATGCAGAAGCATGGCTTTTGTTCACTTTTCTCTCTCACGTTTTAAAATCATATCCCAACTCTTATTGTGCAAATGTGCTGTTCAGGATCAAAGACTTATCTCGGAGCAGAGAAAGTCCCTGGAGAGCAAGGCCTGAAGGCTAAGCTTGCAGTGCAGCTGGCTGTATCCCAGTCTGCTTGGGAAATCTAGTCATGCATGACCCAGCACCTGCTGATACAGTGAAGTGGGGAGCAGGGTACCCCTGTCCTTCCATAACTTTTGATCCTTGCTCCCTTTCCCAGCCCAGGTCCCTCTGGAGGCCATGGTCCATCAGGAGTTTATGCTCACCAGTGGCAGATGTCTGTAAGGCTCCTCTGTAACGCAACATCTACTAATTCCTGAATTTTCTCAGAAATGGAATACTCTGGCAGAGGGGCTGGGATCTATCTGAGAAGGGATAATGGGTAGGATCAATTGAGGCCTTTGCCCTTTTCAGTCTATTTTTCCTCATGTATTTTTTTCTGGCATTTCCATCCACTCACAGAGTGACTCTAATAGCAACCAGCTATTGGGAAAGGAGCAAGAGAAAGATGTTCAGTGAGACTTCAGAGCTGATGCCCTGCAGGTATGACAGGAACAGCCATGAAAGCAGCATACCTGTTTGCATAGAGATCTCTCCTGCCTTGTGATGCTTTCCTACCTCCCCTGTGGGACGCTGGATTTGTGTGCCAAGAAGGCTGCTGTTTAACACAGCTCAAACACCTCCCAGACAGAGGTGCCCTTGGTCTGTCATTAAAAACGTCCTTGACACACTGTGGCACCAGAAGGAAGGCTTGTGATGCTAATTGCTGGCAGCACTGTTCTACCACGGATGTTACATAGAAAGCCCCAGCACATTTTGTTTTAATTTTGGGGGAGTGGTGCTGCCTTGGTTTTGCTACCTTTTTGTTTTAAAAACAAAAAAAGTGTTTACCCGAAGGGTGTATGAGAGCTGTAAGGGTAGGGCTGTGATCCCAGGTAGGTGACCTTTCCATCCCTGTAGTTTCTGGTGGGTTTTTTTGTTTTTATTTATTTATTTATTTATGCTTTGGTTTGTTCGGTTTGGGTTTGTTTTTTTTGTTTGTTTGGGTTTTTTTGAGTGATCCTGTGCACTCTGCAGCCTTGCAGGACTGTCCTCTCAGCTACATCTATGGCTGATGGAATTAGGCAGAGTTTTCAGCTACTTCACAGCCTTTGCACCTTCTGGGTGTCCAGCCTATCTCCATCTTCTCCATGGTAGTGGCACAAGTGTGCCAGAGAATTTCCCTTCTTGTGTGCACCTTGCTTTTCTAGAACTTACCTGTGCTCTGCAATGATTAAGAAAATTAAGACAGGGGAACATATGCCCTTGTTTAGTCCCTGATGATGGCTCAAAGATTAATGGAACAGGAAATGTGTTTCTACTCTGCATTCAGTAAAGGAAATTCACTGGAACTAAATTAATCGTGAAACGGGCACAAAGAACAGAATGGATTATCAGGGAATTAACTCATTAATTAGGTTCATATGAAAATTCAGAAGAGCATTTTCTTCAAGATAACAACTGAGTTCAAAAATCAGCAAGAGTTGATCTTGGGGTGCACAGTATTTTATATCAGAAGTCTGTCAGGTTTTATTTTAGCCCAGCATTTGGCTGGTTATAATGGTATATCAGAAAAGCTGCAGGAAGGCATTCAGCAGCTGGCATCATCTAACCACAAAGTGTGAGGACAGACACTATTATCAGCCCATTCACATCACTAAACTCTGGTTCCTGGTGTTAACAGCAGTGTGGGAGCCCTCTCTGTTATGGCACCTTGCTATATTTAGAGCTTGATTGCAAATCCTCCAGTGAATAGCAGCTGCTTGCTGCTGAGTGTTTTTTCCAGCATGAGGGTGAGCAGAAACCACATGCAGATATAAGTGAGGTAAAGTGCTAAAACACCATCCTCGACGTGGTGCTTCTCAGGACCCCCAGTTTGCCCTCTTTGTTCCAGCTGTCAGTGGCAGGGTAGGACGGAGGTAAATTCCTGCCTGTTTCCAAGTAGACGGGGTTGGCTGGAGTCTCCTCACTGTTCTAATAGGATGTTTGTCTCCGTGACTCTTTCTTAGGCTGGGCTGTAGCTTGAACCCAGGGTTGATTTAGGACCCACACAACCTTGTTCCTGTTAACTCAAGATTTATGCTGCCTGTCTTGCTCGCTGCACTTGGGCACGAGCCTGTTTGATGTGCGGGTGAAACGTCTCCTTTCGTGTTGCCAGGTGCGGATACTGCAGCGAAGGAAACACAGGACAAAGGAGAAGAACTCACTTTGCAGTTACTCAGTGCTCTGTGCTGCGACATGCAGCCAGCTCCCTCCACAGCCCTCGTGGTGGGACCTGCTGCTGCCAGATGCCACAAGGTCCCTGTCCCTGGGCCGAGCTGGGGCAGAGGCCACGCTGCTGCAGCAGAGCTGGGATCAGTGTGTTGGGACTGGTTTCTGTAGCGTGTTCTTAATGAACTAACAAACCGGAGCCAAACACTGGTCGAAATGAGAGTGAATCCATGTGAGAGAGGCCCCCTGCTTTCTCACTTAGCCTTTCCTGTCTTCTGCTTTTGCTGTTTCTCAGCAGGAACACAATCAAACCACACTCGGGAACATCTGAGCTGCCTATTTGCCACTTAGGACTTCCTGGGTAGTGAAGTTTCCACATTGTTTATTTAGAGTTAAGTGTTCTGCTGGGTCTCTTCTCACTTTCTGTAAATAACAACTGTCCTCCGAATTCTTCAGGCTGATTACTGAGACTGACAATCTGTGTGTTTTGAGTTGCTGAGCTGTATTAATCCGTAATATACTCTGGTCTGTGGATGGGAAAACTAATGCATTGAGGATGTCACAAGAGGCAAAAGCCAAAGGACTTAGTCTTCCTGGACACGTGAAGTGCTTTGTTTGTGATGTGAATAAATCTCCTGACAGCAGCAGCAGTGCATAAAGTGTTAGAGGAGTCTGCCTTTGAAATCAACATTATAGAGATTTTATAGCACCAGAACTAATTTAATTTTAGAAAAGATGAAGCACACTTTTTTTTTTCCCTACCTGTAGCTTGTCATGGTAAAGTTTATTCCACTTAATACTGGAGTTGATGGCAGATGGGCAAACACATACACACAAAGAAAAATTATACCCAAGTCCTTCAGGCACACCAAATAGATTCACCAACTTTATTAACCATCTAAAAGTTGTGTATCTGGCCATGCCAGTTTTCAAACTTTCTTTGCAGTCATTGAGAGCAATTCATCCCATCTGTCTCACACACCTTTCATAGGTTCCACTCGTAGCAGGATAACTAGCTAGGGAATGCTATCTCACCAGAGAGAGAGGAAAAAGAAAGGAAAAAAAACCAGAGAAGGCATAGTCTAGGGCTGTAATTTGTTCTCTCTCTTTTGGCGTCGAAACCTCTTCATATCAATGTGAAAGCTGGAAATGTGGCTCCTCAGACCCAGCTGAAAGGCACACACTAGCAGCCCTTGCTGAAATGCAGATGGGAAAATGAATATAAGGTCCATGGATTATACAAAATTCAATCCAGAGTTTACACTGTGATAAGTCAGTCCTGTGTAACCCACACCAGAGGGATGAAATATCAGCTTGTTCTGTGGACATGACCCCAGGCAATTGAAGACTTCCCTGTGCTTTGGAACAGGACAGTTAAGAATGCAGAGTACACATTCAGGGAGCAAAATACTTCTGCTTTGTGCTTTTAATACAGCAAAATGCTTTGCTGCTTCTTTGGTTTCTGTCCTTCAGTCACAACAAAGGAATGTTGCAAGTGGCTCCAGAGAAACAAAGCCTAGAAAAGAAAAGGGATTTGGAGAGAAGACATTAGATGAAATTTGTGAGAAAAAGATTTCCTGGTACCATGTTCCCAGCTCAGTCTCATGAAGGGAAGCCCTCTGCTCCTGATCCTTTATGATTCACTTGGCAGCTCTGCCCAGAGTGGTCTCTCTCCTTCATCTCTGCTGCTATAAACTAATACCCAGCAATAACAGTCCTGCCAAGCTGGGTGGCTGCTGATGCATTGTACACAGCTTTCATTAATCTATTTGTGCCTAGCAGCTCATCAGTGAAGCTCCTTCTAATTCCCTTCCTTCTGATCTGCTATGGACTTTGAGGAGGAGGAGTGAGTTTGCAGGAAAGGAGTGACCTGTGATACTCTCTTGGCGTAGCTGTAGCTTGAGCAAGTTTTATTCAAGCTTTCCTTTAACACTGCACAGTTTAATCAGGGCATATTGATACAGACTTGTACCTCCTCTTCCTGTCTTTTGACTGCAGAGTGATTGGTTTTTAATACTGCTGTCTCCAGTAGAGACTGATTTTCCTGCCTCCCATTTCTGATATGCGACCATTCCTGCTCTGGTTGGTGGAAAATGATGAAAATCACCCTGTAGTGCTCTGGCCCACCTGACTTCTTACATTCCTGCTGCTCCTTTACGTCTGCTCTGACAGGTTGTATGGAAATTATTCCTCCTATATTATCATTGTGGGGAATGAACTTTTAACTTCATTTGTGTTTGCATAAAATTGGAGGAGTTAAGGGCTAGCAGTGATCTCCACAGGTCATCTGCTTCCTGCAGTGAGAATCAACTTCATCTGTATGCCTCCTGCTGTGTTAGTCTAATCTTTCCTTAAAGAGTTTTAATAATGGAATTACCAGACTCTCTCCAAATAATCTATTTCACCTCCCACCACCCTTCTATTTTCCAGAAATGTAGCTTGAGCTGTGTCTTGCTACAGGAAGTCCTGGACACTCTTTTTTTTACCTATCCAGCCTAGACACAGGGAACTAATTATTTCAATGTGTCTTCTGGACCATTTGCAGTTGAGTCGAGTCCTCCTTGAATTGCTTTGCCCAAGCTGGAAACAGATCTGTAGCAGAGATCTTAATAGTGCTGGAACAAGAGAGAACAGATTAATTTATATGTCAGCTTAAAGTCTTTATACCCACACAGTGTTGTATTTGCATTTTTGTAACAGAAAGGAATGGGTGGCTCATGTTCGGCTTGTAATTTTCAATAACACAAATCAGTTTTTTTCCCCAGGAGAAATACTACCTTGTCATTGCTCGTCATTTTCTGTGTTTGTACCATTGGTTATTCCTGTCTAATTGAAGTAACTTGTACTTGACCCTATTGAATTGCAACTTCTTTTTTCAGATTACATCTCCAGTTTGTCAAAATTATTTTGAATTTTAATGCAATCTTTGTCTTTCTTTGGTTTCATCTGCAAATTAAATTAACATACTTCGCTTTTCATCTAAATCTTTTATGAAAATATTGAATTATACCAAATCCATGTCCGAGTCTTGCAGAATCTCATTCAATACGTCTATTTTGACAGTGAAACACTGGGAACTGCTCTCAGAGTACAATTTTCTAAACAGTTTATATAATTACTCTGCTGCAGTTCACCTAGACCCCGCTACTTATTTGCTGTAAGAATTTGAAATAGTTTCAAAAAACTTTGCTATGTGACATTTTGTCCACAGGGTATTCCCCTGGTGCCTTCTCACAGAAGCAAATTAGAATGGGCCCTCGTAACTTGTTCCTGACAAAGCTGTGTTGACTGATTCCCACTTCTTTTCTCCTAAGTACTTCCAAATTGTTTCTTTGCTCTGAGGAACTGGAGTTAACCTGACAGGTCTATCGTTTGCTGTCTTCTCCTTTTTTCTGTCTTCAAAAGACAGTTACTCTGTTGTGTCAGTTATCTAGTTCATCACCAGTCCTTCCTAAGTTCAAAAAAAAAATAATCATTAACAGCTTTGAGATTGATTGAGTCAGTTCCTGAGAGCTGCAGAAGGAATATAGCAGATTCAGATCATTTGGAAAATCTGAGCAATTTAACTTCTCTAACCAATCCCTTTTGTATTCTGGGCCTCCTTTACTCCTTTGTTAGTTCTTAACAATGTTAATTCATCACAGCTGACCTTTGTATGAAAACTGATGCAAAAATCACTCTTCTCAGCCTTATTGTCAATAAGTTTTCCTTCTCTTGAAAGTGGACTAACAATTTATGCTGCATTTGACTACTAATAAACTTAAAGAATGATATCCTTTTCTGTGTGATATTTTTGCCAGTCTCATCCCCCTTTGTGCTTTCATTTTTCATGCTTTTCCTAGCTGTTCTCTCTGTATATTTGCACTCATTAGTCTATTCTAATTCTTTTTTTTTTTTCAATGTTCTTTCTATTTTGCCATATATTTGAAGTCAATTAAGACCTTTTGGTATGACCAAGCTGGTCTGGCTACCTTTTTTTCTAATAAAATAGCTTGACTTTGTCATTTTTCCCAGGAATGTACAGTTTTTCTAAAGTCTCTTATAGAAAGAAAGTTCTTAAGGACCCTCACCCACCCATCCACCCACCTCCACTGAATGCTCTGCTGTGGAAGATTTACATAAAGTCTTGACTGCTTGATCTTGCTCTTTCACTGAGCTTTGGTGGAGTTCTTTCATGGAACACCTTTCATGGTTCTGGCATTTTTGTTGTCTTTCTTTTATGACATTGCTCACAAGGAAAATGTGAGCTTTAATGCTAGAAAACTTCATGTTTTGTGCTGACTTGACAAGGTCTTTAAAAGTGAGAAAATCTGCTCAATATCAGGGTTCATTGCCTGTGAAGGAAGCTGTGTTCTTGTTCAGAGTTACCTTTGCCTGGAAATCACACTCGCAGTCAGAGAAAGTTACAAGATGAATAAACCCACATTATTCTGTTAAAGTGTAGCTCAAACAAAGATTGCAAATTTCATCATACGCTGCTGTAGCAAAACTACACGCAAAACCCTTGCTCATTTTATCTAAAGACCTTGGCTTTATCTCTCATTCTGCAAGTTCTGTTTCCCAAAGTCTCTTCATTCTTTGAAGGTATTGGCAGGAGTTTTTGATCGATTGAAGGTGTTAAAAGTAGATTGGAGTTAGACTCCAGTGTATTGCTACTCCTTTAGTCTGGGTGATGCTCTATAATAGCCCAGAACTGGCCTACAAATCACCTGATGATTCTGGCTGGATGCCTGATGAAGGTAAACCCGGGAAGATTTGCTTTCAGATCCCTTGCTGGGTACCCTTGGTCTACCTTGTAGAATCTGGGGAGTTCCAGCAAGTTTAATAGCCTTGACACTGGTCAGTGTCAGCAAATTTTTTTTTTTTTCTTTTTGACTTATGTGTAGATAATTATTTTATTTGTTACTGGCCATTCCCCACCTTCTGCTGAAGTGAGGTTATTGGAAAGCCACGATGAGGTTTCCTTGGAGCCTTTTCTTCTCCAGGTTGAACAGCCCCAAGTTTCTCAGCCTTTTTTTCATAGGAGAGTCTTCATGAAGCGGGTTTGTTCTCTTCAGTAAAGACTTCTTGGCTCCCTGTGATAATTCTCTGTTTTATAGAACACTCTTCAGTCCAGAATTTTAAACTTTTACAACTTCTTTTACAAAGTCTGAAGGCTTACTGGGATAGAACAGGCAGCATCTGAGTGTACATACAGAGGTGGGTGTGTTTAGGTGTTGGAGTGTACATTCCTCCGTGTTTTGGAGTTTATGATCAATTTTCCCCAGTGTTTATTATCTGAAGATTGAAATCTGTAGCTGCACTCTGTTGGGTTTGTGTCTCCTCTAATTGCAGTGTCTTCTCGTGCATCCTGATTTATAGCTTGTGGAAAAGCATCTATCCCATAGGATAGAAAGCATGATGTGCAATTTTATATGGCAGGAGAGATACCAGTGAAAAATTAAGACCAACCTTATCTGAGCTGGGAAAAACACAAAGGAACCAAAGGGAGAAATTGAAAGGAAAAGGAAATGTGACAATGTATTTTGACCATACCTCTATTCTCTTTGCTCTGAAGTATTTTGGTCTTCTAGGCCAGAGGTTTTCATAAGAACGCTTAAAGGAGCAAGTGCTTGCTCAATAACCTTCATGCATAGGTTAGGGAGTGTTGTGACCCTGTTAAGTTTACCCTTGTTCAGTGGAACTGCACTTCTCCTGCACTGGTGGAAAGAACAAAAATATGAGCTTCCACCATTTCTTAATGCCTTTATCTATCTGAACAGATGAAAACTGTTGTGTGAACACAGCCTTAGACTGAGGTGGACATGAGGTGAAAGAGGCTAAATCACAGCTCCATGCATATAATATGAGATTTTCTATTGAATTCAGTGAGCTTTGAATTAGACCCCAAGTGCACAATGTGAGAGAATTCAGTCTTGAGCAAGAATACTTAATTTTTTTTTTTGGCACATTTGTTTCTAATCATGTTTTGTATATTGTTGGGTTTTTTGAGCAAAAGGTGCTCTGATGTCCAGCAACCTGGAGAATAATAATTATTTCTGATATACAGCTTTTTAGCTGAATGTTAAGGGGAAGGAGAAGATAACATGGAAAAAAACCCACAAAAATTTCCTTGGGATCTTATTCTTTACACCTTCAGGGAAGGAGTAGACACATTTGTAAGTTCAGTGTTATAAAGTAAAGAATAACCTTAAGAAAGGTAGAGAAGAAAAGAAAAAGAAAAGAACAATATTTTTGTATGGATTTCTGTTTGCTCTTCCCTGTTGTTATTCCTCTATTCTCAATAAGTTTCCTAAGGTCTGGTCATTCACTGAGGGATAAGGTTAGAAATGAAGCACAATACACTCTTGAAAGTGAACTTAAATTTCAAGGTCTGTGCTCTGGGAAGAGATTTTGTTCCGTTTCACAACAGATGAATGAGATACCCTACCTTGTATATGCTCCAAACTAATTTCAAGGCTGAACTTTTAGGTAAATGAGAGCTGGAACTTGGGACTTAGTGCAGGGGTAGGAGAGAACTGCAACTGGGAAGTGAGGATGGACTGGAACAAACAGGAGATAACTCTGCTGAAGCCCTCAGTCTCCAGCTGTATTATTTGACAGTCCTAGACCAGAGTTCTGGTGCTCCAGGTTCACACTGGCACATGTTGATTATGTTTAGGCATCATCTTGTCCCTGGAAGCACAAACAGCGACCCTGAGCCATTGTGCATCCTATGCTATTATTAGGGCTGTGTTCCCAGTGAGGGAACAAAGAATAAATCCAACAGTGCTGAGAAACAAGGGCTTGATTGCTGAATTACTGTGTACGTGAGAACCTGCCTTTGCCCAGCACATGTATTTTTGGAGGATGACAACTTAGAAAAACTCTGAAACAGAAGTTTTTTTCCAAACCCTGGAGAATGTGACTTGGAAGTTCCTAGACCATTCATTTCTGTTTTCTCTTGCTTTCTTTATCCCATGTCAACAGTTTCCTATTTCTAATGGTTTCTTCATTTATGGTTTTGGCCTTTTCTTTTTCCCTTGTTCCAGGCACGTTATATGAAGCCAAAGCTTTCTAATCTGAATTTGTAACACATACCAGAGAGGAGATTAGTTTCAAAATGAGGCTAGAAAATAGTACCTGGCTCCGTCAGATAAGCCTGAGACAAAGCCAGAAGAGTGCTGAACTCTATGCAATCTGGTTATTCCATTGACTTCTGCTTCCCTTTTACCCCTGCATTGAAATGCAGTTATAGTTCAGAAAAGAGGCAGCAAAGATTGCCTTGTGGGGTGTCATATCCAATCTCTGTCAATGATGCCCAAGTCCAGTTTGGTCACTTTGCAAATCAAAGGACTTTTTTTTTCCCCCCTCACACAAGTACTCTGGCACCAGGAGTACCACCTCAGTTCTCTCAAACTGGCTGCTTTCTTAGCTGCTACACTGACAGAGAACGTGGATGCAAAAACCTCTAAGCAGAATTTTCTGTGCTTGTGAGGCAACTGTTTTACTTATATAACAGTATCCTGGTAGCTCCAACAAAATTCAATGTCTAATTAGCTCCTTCCTTCTTCTGTACAGCATGACACAATGGAAACAGCATATGCCTTGGAGCTTTTGGTGTAAAGAACTACAACCAAATAATGTATTTATTGCCACTACTTTGATGCTGTTAGTGTCATCAGGCCTAGTATTTATATGCCCAGTGTCCAGGGCTTTGTGTCATGAGAGAAAAGACAGCTAAATAATACAAAATGTCTCCAACAAATACAAGTTTGAATTTTTGTGTTTGTTTTGATCACAGTTGCATTCCTTCTGTGTTGTTTTCTGCCAGCATCCTGGGGCTAGGAGTGATCTGGGACTGGGGGAGGTGGAAGAACAGATTATAAAACAGTCATGGGAAGGACATGCAGAGTTTGCAGTCGTGTGCATTGTTGATTTGAAAGCTGAGCTTTTCCAGCAACAAAACAGAAACACACTCCATGACTTAAGTTCATATGGCAAAACACTGGAGAAAAATCATAGCCTTATGTCCAGATTTTCACGAACAGAAAAGACGCAAAGGTTGCAGAATAAACTTACTCATTGTAATTTTTCTGGGTATAGAAAGAGTAGTTTCAGAAGGAATGATTTAAATGTTGAATGGTGATGGTGATGGGACTTGATAACAGCCTGTGTCCAATATCCTGAGAAGTGATGTATTAATGCATTGTCCCCATTTCTGAGTCACAAAAGGAACTATGAAGCTCTTCCTTTCCTGAGGTTCTGAAAGTGCTATTTAATGATCTAAAATTATTTTCTTTATCTTAACCTGTCATAAAGCTTAGTTACACCTTTATAGAAATCTGTCCATGCCCTAAGTCAGATAGAAGCTTCAAAAAAAAAAAAAAAAAACCAACCAAAAACCCTCAGTGGGTTTATAGTCCATTTGGGAAATTTTGGCACAATTCATGTTCTTTAATAGCAGTGATGCAAGTTAAATTAGCTAAAATTTATTGATACCCCAATTTAACTAAATCACCTTTTAGTCCAATAGAGTGTTTGCACATGTAAGTGCACTAAAATAACTCAGCACATCTTAGGCAACTGATTCAGTTACGTGTCCATAACTGGGCTCAACATCTCTTGGTGAATGCCAGGGAGGGACACCCCCTCATGTGCAGATGGGTTGGGATGAATGAAGATCGGGAATGTTTCCAGCCTGATCTTCACAGGTGAAAGGTTAGTGCAATTGGGAAAAGCAGACAATTGAGAAAGGAACTTCCCTTACATCCATCTGCCATCATATTTGTTAATGTCTTTCCTTTCAGCAAAGAATTAAATCCAGAAGCACTAAGAATGTGTAAAGACACTGTGAAGGGAAACAATTTGTTAAAGGTAGTCTGAATACCTCTTTGAAAATGAAGTGGCAAGTACTTGACATCTAAACTCAGCCATCCTAGAGCTTTCTTGTTCCCACCACATGGAACTTCACTACAGTAGAATCAAAGAGAAAAAAAAAAGCTTTTTTTTTTTTTTTTCCCTTACTGCCATTCTTTTCCACTGAAGGTGGAGGGGGAAGGGATTTGCTGCTCTGAGACAACAAAACTGTGAAAACAGAAGCAAAGACTTAGGAAGTACTTGCCTTCATCCTGCACAGCATTGCCCTACACGGCTGGAGGCCTTCTTTGGCTTTGCATTTTGCTCTCCTTCTGAACATATGGATGATGAACATTCCGTGAGAAGAGGCCATGGTACCTTGGCTTCTAATTAGGTCAAACCAGCAATGCAAAACACCTTCTTTGGAGTCCTCTTGGGAAAAGTAAAAAGCAGAAAAAAGGAAATCATCACAGCAGGAAAGGGAAGAGGTAAATAAGGAGTCAGAGAAGGATGGCTGTGGAAAAGTAGGGGTGAAATCCTTCCCTTCCAGGAATATGTTCTGCTTCCTGCAGTGTGTCTCCAAGTTCTGATTCTTTCAGGCTGTCAAGTGAGAAAGGACAACTATCCATTTTCAGGGACATATCAAAATCTGATGAATCCTGTATTTTATCACCTTTGAGAGCAATTTTCCAATCATGCTGCTGCTATATTTACTCAGGATGGCTGAATCCAGAGAGCAGAAAAATAGTGCAGCACTCATCCACAATTTGAACCAAGCTCAGTTCAGTGCAAGGGAACTTTATTTTATGGAGGCAGTTGAGATTTATTACTTTAGTGTCAAAGGTAATGATTTGGCCAAATACATAAGTGGAATATTGCCCTTTGTGGAATGAGAACTTGCTCCTGTTTGCATCCCACTCTATATGGATATGTCTAAATTTCAGGACCGTGGCAATGTACCAGTTCAGTGCTTGCATGTACCACCCTCTCTCGTTTCCATAAATCCAGGAGTAATGGCAAAAAAGAAGCCATGTCCCTGGAAAGTGACTGATGGACTACAGGCAATGCACCTGTCATGCAACTCCCTACAACTTATGCTGTTCAGACCTAAGGGAGAGTCTCAATAAGCTGAAATAATTTTAGTTTAGCTTTTGGGATAGCTGCTTTATCGTGCATGGCAAAGACGTGACTGAGTATGGAAAATCATCCTTCCAAGTGCCAGGGAGCTCTTTTGTCACACGGCCTGTAAAAAGGAATAATTTGGCCAACAAGAATCTGACTCATCTGAGATTTGGGGTAGGAAAAAATTGACATAAAAACCCCATAAATATTTTTATTTCTACTTGAAAGTGTCATGACTGTAAACTCTGCTTCTTTGGCCCTTCTGCAACAAGAAACCAACAGAGTCAGCCACATGGAAAAGTTGAGACATTCCTTTATGCTGTGACAGAACTTCTAATTGGGGCCATGAAAGTTCTCATGTTTTAACCCTACAGGTACCCCATCCTAGATCTTGTGCACTAGAAATACTGAGGGAAAAGATCCACTTGTCAGAGGAAAAGTTGACACACTTGTGACTTTTAGTGCAGTTGCGTTGGAGTGGGAGTAGGGATGGTGGAAATAGCCTTGACAAAGAAGGAGTACCAGGCAAAGTGCAGGTGACAGGGCAATTTATCACATGGCTGTGAAATGTATTAGCTGCCTATCACCCTCAGTTATGTAAAACAAAAAGAGGGAGAATTGATTAAACTATGACCTCTTCCATCTACTGGCTGTCATTTCAGTAGCTGTGACAGAAGCTACTGTCTAGTCATTAAATGCACAGACTTCTCCATTTCAGTTTTGAACAGTAGATTAATAGTTCATGTTGGGTGATTCCTTCTCCCTCTGCTTGACTTGAGTGCATATAGAGGAAGCTCCCCTGTTTGTACCTCATCCCTCTGGAGTTTTCTGTCCCCCCACCACAGAGATGTGGTAGATCCCTGTGCCAAGGCTCACTCCTCTTTCTCTTTTCACCCTCATTCTCTTCCTCTTGTATCTGGCTCTAGGTCTCTCTCTGATCCTGGTAGCACGAAGCCCTGATTCCTCCTGAACAGCTTGACATCAAATCCTACAGGGAGGAGGGATGCATTGGTCACTTCTAACTTCCCAGTCCTAGGGGAGAAGAGGAAACTGTCTTCAAGAGTTTAGTTGTACAAAGAATTATGGTTGATTCTATGACAAAAGAACTTGAAGGAGCAAATAATTTATCACCACACTTAAGAGGAAATTTTACATGTATCTGTTACAGTCTCTGTTGCCACCTGGTTAGTCCAGATAAGGTTTTTAAAGATCCCCCATTCCGTAGAAGCTTGATACTACCACCTCCCATTATCTGTTTAGGGAGATGCATAGCCATAAATTTAAACATTAAAAAGGTAGCTGCTAATTATGAAAATTAATTAGTGAACTTGCACAGACTCTTTAATCAGTACAGGTAACTAGCTGAGCTGAGTCAGTAACTGAGCTGCAGGCAGACTCTGCAGAGCAAGAGGTGCAATAGGAGTGTCTTGCACCATCTTGTACCAAGGATTTCTCTGACAGTACAAGCCTTTGTAGTGCAAGGGGCTGCCAGGCCTTTGAGAATCATTCTAGCATGTCAGTAGTCCAGAGTGTGTTCCTAGTGAATACACAAGGGTTGCCCTTTAGGTGTCTGTGTAACTTCATTCATGCACATGCCAGGTTATCTGAGCATCCAGTATAGAAGGGCAGGGCATCCATGGATTATTAACGTGCATTTGCTCTGGACACCTGGATTATCAAAGCTGCTAGAATGAATATCTGCAGGCCCAGGATCAGTTAGCAAGCCTTTTCCTTCAGGAATTAGCAATGTATGTAATGAATTATCATGATTTAGAAGAAAAATTGTTTTCCTGAGAGGTTCACCTTGTGACTCCACAGTAAGTACCCTGATACGAAAGCATCTCGGCTGAGCAGCTGCTCTTACCATCCTTTCCTATGGGATCAGAATACACTTCTTGTCTGGAAGAGTCCAATTTCCATGTTATTGTAGTCAGCTGCATCCTGCTGCATCAGTGAAAGGAACTTGCTGGGGATATGAAAGAGTTTGGGAAGCATGACTACCCATGGTCTGGCAGCAGGCCAGTGTTGAATCTCCAGTAATCTGATCCCACTGTATAAAATCCTTATTGTTCTGGTTTTAGAACATTCCCATTTTAGACTTTTCTAGGGCAAGGTGTAAGAAATAGTGTGAACATGACTCTTGCCTGAATCCTCTCCTGAAGCAGGAGGAGTGTGTTCATTTGCCTCTGGATGATCTCAAAGATCGAAACTTCTGCAGATAGACCTGGGCTATTTCTGCTTTCATATGAGTAATAGAGCCAGGGAGAGGAGTAAGCCCAGTGAAATATAAATAAAGCACCAGCAGGATGAAGAATGGATCCAGCAAGCTCCCAGTGTAAAGAAAAGCAGTGTCAAGCTGCTCATATTTGTGCCAGCTCAGTAGCCATGTAGAACCTTTCCGGTAGCTAAGCAACAGAGGCCATAAAGACATCCAGGCCACATGAGCTATATCCTCAGAGTTTTTTCCTTATGGGAAAGCTGTGAGAGTGGGCAGACAGGTAGGAGAGACGCCGGCAGTGGATTTCTCCCTGTATTTCAAAGCAGCCAAAGTGGGTACTAGGATCTATCCCCTGTGAATGTGAGTTGCAGAAGAAGAAAAGTTTTGTGAATTCAAATGAGTCCTGGGAACCTTACAAGAGCCCAGTATGCAATTTGGAAAGTTCACAGAACCTTTGTGTCCCTGGGATTCGCCAGTCACCACCTAATAAATACAAGTCTCCTTATGTTGATTATAGAGTTCTGCCTGCTTTAGTTGCCTGGGTCTATTAGTCACCAAATTAAATTTTGTATAAGTAATAGTGAACCACTTTCAGGTAGTTCTGTTCAGGAAATAATGAAGAGCAGCCTGAAAATCAACTTACCTATCCATTTATTCCGTGGATAAATGCCGGAGAAAGTCATAATAGCAATAACTGAGATTTATTTAACTCCTTTCATTTGAAAGAATCCCGGAGGGCTTTTCTCACAGCATACAAAGAGATTGCTCACTCCCTGCTGAAATGCAACACTTCTGGGGTGGAACGCAGCAACTGCTCTACTCCATCAAGAACT
This sequence comes from Atrichornis clamosus, assembly GCA_013400975.1. NCBI lineage: Eukaryota > Metazoa > Chordata > Aves > Passeriformes > Menuridae > Atrichornis > Atrichornis clamosus. Next base: position 513,980 of record WBMZ01011338.1, read on the forward strand.
ACATAAAATTTGTTAACAGGTAAAGAGAGAAACAACGGTAGTATTTTTTGTAGACAGAATGTAATCTTCTTAACTGGAACTTGTCCAGAATCTTGGATTTTAAAAGTTTTGTGCTTGCAAAAAGACAGGGTTATCAGGACCCTGATTTTGTATCTTATCCAACAGACAGCTCTGTGTTGGGCACTAGTTCAGTACAGACTAACAAGCAAGACCATCTTGTATTAATTAGAAGATCTTTACAGCATCTGCATTTTCCTTAGAGGCCATTCCATCATCCAGGTTCAGACTTGCCCAGTTAAGAAGAAATCATGAGATCATGCTCTGAAGGAGTTGCAAGTACTAGTTTACTACTCTTAATGGAAACTGGATTACCTTTGCCTTTTTTTCCCTTGCCAAAGCCTGAATTAGGTGTGTGGCGCTCAGAAGATCCCTTTGGGAGCTGGAGAAGAGATGCTGTGTGTTATTATTTGACAGGAGCACGGCACAGATGGTTACAACACACCTGCTGCTCCACGGTGACCTCAGTGTCGTGTTAGTGTGGGTGAGATCATCTGAGAACCTGCTGGAGGGTGAAACAGGGAGAGTGTCTTGTTTGTACCATCAAGAAGTAGTCACGTGCAGGTGCACAGAACACAGGAGTGTTCCCCTACAGAACATTGCTCTTGTGTCAAGCTCTGCGTGTTTGCATATTATTTACATTATTTAGTGGTCTCAATTGTTTTCTCAGGCTGCTAAGCTCTACTGCAAAATAGTAATAGGAAAAATACCATTATCTATCTATCTATCTTTGCATGTCTCTACCTAGTAATTATCAGAAACAAGTAACTGAGGTTGAGGCTGGCTTTCCCTTTGAGCAGTAGGAGAACTGAGCGCTGATTCATAGTGAAAGCTGGCAGAGAAATTTCCTTTCTAACTGACCTTCCTGACTAATGAGCAGTTGAGGGTCACAGCCACAGAACAAATAAATGAGGGGACGATTTGACAAAAACTAAGCAGTAAATTATGGTAGAACACAAGAACATCAATCATTCTGCTTCGGCTTTTATATCTCAACCTAAAGATGCAGGCTAGAGAGAGACAAGAAAACCCAAGTGCCAGATCTAAAAGCAGTAAAGCCTTGGGCTGGCTGTGTGATGGTAAGTAGATAGCTGTAAGCATCAGGTTGTCATTTTCACTCCACTTCATCCCTTGATTCTTACTATGTTCTTCTCGGGACCTCTTTTTCCTGCCATATTTTATCAGACATACTCTCCTGCATAAATGAAGCAGTGGTTTGGAGTTGTGTATGTTTCTGTAAATTAAGGGAAATGTTGATGAATCTATTGTTCAATATTGGGTGAACAAATGTTAACAAAAGTAGAGGCTGGAGAAACCAGAGCCCAAATTCCTGGTACGTAAAAGAGTTACATCTTCTTTATCTTTGGACCAGATTCTGATTAGCCAGCTTCAGAAATCAGAATGCAACTGGACCTCTGTTATATACTGACTCTGTTATATACTGAGCACAGGGCTACTGGTGAGCAAATACCAGCAGCATTGCTGATGGTTTGCTTAAAATAAAATCTTAGTGACATTGCTGTTTGTCTTCCCTGATAATATTTGAATGCCCAATTGCAACCAAATGTGGAAGAAGGGGTAAAAATCTTCCTAAGGTAATACAGGGTATTGAAAACAGGTGTTAAAATGGAGCAGAGAAATCCCTGCTTGCACCTGCACTGGTGAGGGCAGGCAGAACTTGGCTGGTAAGTGTCCTGCTGGCAGCAGCAGGCTGCTTGGCTGGTTGACATACCTATATTAGTCATCCTGTAGATTGACATGGACTTGTTCCAGTGCTTTGGAGTTCTTGGAGGACTTTGCTGGGGAACTGGGAATGCTGCAGGCTGGGGAAATGGCTTAGTTGAATTAATAGGGACTTGGGCTTTGCTAGTGTTGCTTCCTTGGAAACTTTTTTTTTTTAATCTTGCCCATTTTGAAGACACTGTTGAAACCACTCAGCAGTGATCATTTGTGAAACTAATGGGCTGTTCTCGCCTGAATGTCCCCCACATCCAATGGCTGGGAGCCAGAAACTCCTGCATTTTTCATAAAGTGCCTAAAGTACTGTCTCTTACACTTTGTGCTTTGGTTTTGCTGTCTGTTGAAATGGGAGCAATAAATCCTGGCCTCCACAGTGAGGTCTTTCAAAACCTCCCCGCAAAGAGATAACAGCACAGTGCACAGTTTGCACTGCTCAGCTCCAGCCACACCTGGCTTTGCTCCATGCTGTACCGACCTGGTCTGAAACTTTCCCAGGAGCCAAGTGATTAAGGAGTGCTATGCTGAGATAAAGGAGGAGAAAGGGGAGAAGAAAGATCTGTTCCACAGGTAATGGTTGTAAGAGAAATGGGCCACACACAGCGTTTGTGCTGGAGAGCCTGACTCGGCTGTCAGAGCATCACTCACCAGGCCAGCAGGAACCTGCTGACTGCTACAAAGACCTCTGGTACCCTTGTAAGGCACACACAGATGGAAGGGCAGCAGTCACTTCTGAATATGGTGTTTTCTGAAACCTCGGTAATTGGAATTATCATAGTACTTCACGGAAATCTTACTAGAGGAAGAATCTGTAATCTGGATGTCTTGCACACTTTTATCTGCATAACTTTAGATGGCAAGAACACCTGGTACAGGATCTTTGAGCACACAGGAAAACAATTCAGCATCTTCTGTAAACTGACATCCATGTACAATTTATGAAAACAACAGCATAATCTTTCTTTTTCTACCATGAGAAGGATATATTATGATCAAAATACCTTCCAAGGACAGGTTGCAAATCTAGACCAGAATTCATATCTAGACTGTTGCTTTTTTTTTTTTTAATAAATTTAAAACAATTTATATTTGTCATCTTTGTCAAGAGAGATTTCCTGGTTTACAGATTAGCCCTGAGGTTTTGGTGATTACTGGCAACCCTGTGCAGCAGGTCAGAGGAAGCAATGCAGCCAGGTGATTGAAATGCATCCTGAAATGATGCTGGGTGTGAGCACAGGCTCACAGCTCCCATTTGTCATTTGTCAGCTGTCTAGGCCCCATCACTCTGTATCCAGAGAATGAAGTCAAAATATTTCTCACCATAATGGAGTAGTTATAAATGATGCCATAAATATCTAAGCAAACATGGGAATCACTACTGCTCAGCTGTAACTTGCATATGGGATGTGACATATTGCTGTTCAGGAAAACTTAATTGAAACCATTTTCCATGAGAAAACACAGCTTTAGCAAAACAGATCTTTTTCAGAAATCAAAGAAGTTTCCAAGAATGTGCCTGTAACATTTTCTTGACACAAATCATTTTTGAAATTGCCTTGTTCTTTTTTTTTT